>LDAU01000073.1:0-274371 GCA_001447515.1 Pseudocohnilembus persalinus
TTTATTTATTTATTTATTTATTTATTTATTTATTTAAAATACATGTTTATCTGGATAAAGAGGTGTATATCCACCTTTACAAACTGCATTATCTACACAATTTTCACAAGTTGTTGATTTTAAAGTTTTTATGAAGTAGCCTGAATCACATAATGAAAATTTATTACTTTTTTCCTCTATTTTTTTCTCATACATAGTAAATGTCCAATAAATATTCTCAGGTTATATTTTTCCTTAATTATTTTCGCTTTTAATACCGGATTATTAATTTAAATTTTTGAAATAATCCTCGTTGTCTCCTAAAAATCTAATTCCTGGGCCTATATCGGCGATATTACCTTAGAATTTAAGATTTTCGAAATTAAAATTTACATTATAACTTGGGTCTAGTTATATCATTATTGCACCTCCCGAGCTAGCAATGTTATTTTTAAAAATTGATTCTTATATCAATATTTGAAACTAATTTAGAGTATTCTATTATTATAAATTATAATAAATTCCTCCTCCTTTTGTAATTTAGTAACCTTGTCTTTTTTCATATTAATTGGAATTATTATCATACTATACCTTAAATTAAAAACATAATTTTATATTATAAAAAATAATTAATTTAAAATTTTAAATACCGAATTAAATTCAAAAGTTGATTTTTAAATATTAAGAATTTCTGCATTTTCAAGATTAATTGCCCCCCCTTATTCCTATGCAGAATTGTTATTAAAACTACTCTATTCTAAAGTAAGATTTTTGACTATATCAATAAATAAAGCCCCTCCCTTTTCACTAATATCTTCATTCGTCGTATAAACAAAGTTGTTTTCAATCATGGTTTTATAAATAAAAAAACTTTTTAAATTATTACAAAAAATCGCTCCTCCATAAAATTATGCTTAGTTATTTGATATTTTAGAATTTAAAAATTATATTTTATCTCCATTTTATAAATATATAGCTCCGCCTCTTATTTGTGTTTCATCATTATGATCATATATTTAAGTGTCTATAATTTAAAAAAATATTTTGCTTTAAAATTTCAATAAAACTAACTGAAATAAAACTAATATTAAAATTTTTTTATTTTTTACTATTTATAAGAAATTCTCTAAAACTAAATAAATATAATGCTCCTCCTTATTCAGCTTTCATATTACTGTGTAATTAAGAATTAAGAATGTTTAAAATTTAAGCTCTATCTGCATAAATAGCCCCGCCTGACCCTAAGTTTGCTATATTCTATGATAAAATATTATTTTATAAAATAATTTCTTGACCACTTTATATATTTAAGGCTCCACCATTTCCAAAAGAACATTAATTATTGATAAAACTAGAATTTAATATTTCAACATGTATAATACTTTCTAAATAAATTGCCCCCCCATGTTGATCCACCTGGTTGCCATAAAATGTAATATTATTTAAGTAAGAATCACCCTTATCTATATGTAAAGCTCCACCATAAGATCTTGCTGAATTATTTTTAAAATCAATATTTTCTAATGTAAAATTTTATGCGCTGTAAATACTAACTGCCCCTCCGATACTAGCATGATTATCATAAAATGTAGAATTTATTAATGTGTAGAATTTAGGCAAATAAGCATAAATTCCGCCTCCATTCTTATCATCTGTCGTACAATTAAATATTGTAACATTATAAAAATCAACATAACTTCCTTGTTCAATATACAATGCCCCATTTTAGCCTAAAGCAACGGAATCTTATATGTGTATATTCTTAAAAGTGCTTTGGTAAGCTGTGATTAAGGCGAATGAGGTTCCTTTCTGTTAAGCTTAATTTCTTTTAAAAGTAAGATCCCTAATTTCGTCAAAATAAGAATATTCTAATAAGAAAGCACCAAATGAATTTCCACTAATATTATCTTCAAAAGTCAAGTTATAAATTTCAGAATAATCACAACTATATAAATTAAGAGCAGTGGATTCATCTTCAGCATAATTATTAGTAAATTATATATTATAAATTTAGGATTGCCATGAATATTATACATGAACGCCAGAACTTGAATATCCTGTATTATTACTAACTATACTGTTCGCAAATATTAAATCCGAATTTTAATATATATAAAAATTTGATTTATATCCCATATTATATGAAATATTTAGGTTATTTAAAATAAGAATATCAACAAACTCTGCATTCAAACAAGATCCAGATTTATCTTCATATTCGTTTTTTTAAAAATTAGAATTTATAATATTTACGGCCTCATATAAATTGTATAAATAAATAGATTGGCCCTTTTTATTTTCAGAAATTGTAATATTATTAAATATTATTGGAATTTATGCACTACTAATATATATACCATTATATTCTCCAGTATTGTTATTAAATACAGTATTATTAACATGGATATTATAATTACCTGAGGATTTGTACATATTTTTCAAATTTACTATTCCATTTTACACTATATTATTAGAGAAATTACAAGCTGATATGAAAAATTAATCGACATCCATTATTGATATGAAAGTACCCTTATTTATATAAGAAAATATGTTTGTTAAAATTTTAAAATTAGTGGTAATTAAATAAAGTTATATTGTAAGAAATAAAATACTGAATTAGAGCTGGTTATTAAATTAAATGTACATTATGACATAATGAAACTTTAAACACTATTTATAAGAATTATTAATCCTGAACTCCCTTATAATTCTTTAAAAAGACATTCATTTACTTCAAAATCTTAAACATTATGTTAAACATATCTTTTTTATTATTATATAAATGGTATTAAATTTAATAATCTTATTAATATAATTTAAAACAATCATTTTTTTATATTTAAAATATCATATTTATAAAAGTTAAAATTATATTATATATATATATTTAAAGCTAAAATTAATTAGACTTTTTATTTTACATTATATTTTATACATTAAGAATATTTGAAAAAGATGAATTCATCATCTAAAAATTATCTAAGTCTTTTTACATATAAATTCCCTAAGATTTTCATAAAATTAAATAATTTTATTATTCTATATAAAATTTATTATTACATAAAAACTGTTTGAACTTTATATGTCTTTGACTATACATCTTTATATTTATAGGTCTAATATGAGATTTGAACTTATAAGTTTTAAATCTTTAGCTTAAACCTCTTATACTATAATATCACTAAACTTAATGGTTGTTATTTCATGAAGATAAAAAAAGGTTCCTTTAATATTTTAATGATTATAATTAGTAAATTTTTGTTTATTAATGAAAGAATTATATTATATAAAATACAATGGTAAAATACAAAAAAATTTAAATATTTACCTTAAGAAATTTGAATGTTTTTTAACGTACTGTTTTAAAGGCTAAACTAATTTATATATTTTCCTTATATTAATTAAACATCGTTAGTTTGATCATTTATTAAATTTGTAAATTAAAAATTAATTAAATCAACTTATTATATATATTGAATAGTCATATAATTTTATATTTTAATAGAGGATAAATTATTTTCTTAAGTAAAAGTTATATTTCTCATAACTAATGTGCTATCAATTTTTTCTATTAATATTTATTAACTTTAATCAGATAAGTTTATGAAACTCATTTCCATCTAAAAAATAAATAAATAATTTTTTAAAAATTTTAAGTAATTATTATAAAAAAGATTTCTATTATACATAATATGATTAAATTTTATGTAATATTTTATTTTAAATATAATTTAAAATTTGTAAGTATTATTTTTGTTTAAATTTTATTTTATAAAAACTATTATTACCTATAATATAGATTGTATGTTTAATTAAACATCTTTTAAATACAAATTTTCTATAACATCACCTTAAGAAAATGAAAATTCTCCGTCTTGCAATAAAACTGGTTAAATATTTAAACTAAATTCAAGACAGTCTTATAAATCCACATTTATTTATTATAAATCACAAAACGATAATTATTAATATTCATAGATAATGAAAATATTAATTTCTGAATTAGAATAAGATTAAAGATTAGTACAATTATTTTAATCTAAAATAAAATTTTAACTATCTGAATATAAATCGTAATTGTCAGGTAAATTTGAATTATAAAAACTTGTTTCTGTATCTGAATCACATGCAATAAAAAAATTTATTTCCAAATCGTCAACGCTTATTTTTTATAAAATGTAAAAATTGTCAAGAAAAGCTTATTTTTATATAAAAATTGGCTAATTTTTAAAAGAATCAGTGATTAAAATTAGGTTAGCTTACTCCCTAAACTCCAATTAAAAAAAATAAAATTTTTCCTTATATTTTTTTCAAAGGAGCAAAAAAAATAAAAAAAACAACTAAAAAAATTTTTAAAAATGTAAATTTATATATTCATTTTTAAATCTTTTTTATTTTTTGTTGTTATAATCAATGATCTAAAGGTAATTTAATTTTCACAATAGGGAGTTATGTAGAGTCGGTGGAGCAAATTGGCAAAAGTTACTCCCGGCCACTCCCCTTAGTATTTTAATCATTGAATAGAATGATAAAATATAATATAATATAATTTATTTTTTAATTTTTACCTCAGCTTATGTGCCTAAATAATACTTAACTTAATGCATAAAATAATGAATTTGAATATGAATTTAGAATTTATCATTTGTTTTTTATTTTATTTTTTTCTAATTTTTATTATTTTTATTTTTTTTTTGTTTTATATATTAATAACTTAATAATAACATACATAAATAATATCAGTGAGATATAATTTTAAAGTCTAAGTTAATATTTTTTTTATATACAATAATTAATATAAACATTAATAAAATTATAGTGAGCTTTTTATTTTATTTTTTCAAATTAAAATATAATTTTACTTTTTATTTAGAATAATAATATTATGCTTTTTAATTATTTGTTCTAATTTTAATATATTATAAAATCTTATAATAAAGTAAATACTGTAAAAAAAATTTTATTTTTTTCTAATAAATTAAAAGATGAAAGAATTTAGAGATTATATTAAAATATATAATTTTTTCATATTATAAATAAAGCAAATTTTATTGAAATGAATTAGAATAAAAAGCAGAGAAATTTTCCTTCATTTAAAATTACAAAGAAATTAATATGATTGTTTTTAAGCATATACCTGTAAAAAAAATTCAGGTATTATCAAAATTAAAAACTTTTCTCTAAAAAATTATGTTTATTTCTAATTTATTAAATTATAATTAAGTTAAAAAATAAATATATTTTATTAATACTGGAATTTAAAATAAAAATTATCACTATAAATAACTAATTTATAAAATTCTTTAATTATTGTGAATATAAAGACTATTTGGTATAATTTTTAATCATATTTTGTTAATGTTACAGGTTTATTTATTTAATTGCATTATTTGTTTAATTTGATATTTTTATTTTAAAATGTAAATATACTCCCTACATCCAACATTTTATTATAAATAAAATTTTTGTAGTTATTAATTTTCTTTTTTATTCAATTATTTTCAGTAAGCAAATATTTTTGTATATTTTTTAAATTTAGAATATCATAAATTTCATAGAAATATACCATACTAAAATTTTTAAAATTATTATTCAAGCATTATATTTATCAATAAAATATTTAAATAACTCTTTAATTTTTATTTTATAATTTTATCTTTGTTTTTCTAATCATATTTTATAGAAAATTCAATCCTAAATTTAATTGAATATATTTAAAAATATAAATTAAATATCATACTCTATTCTTTAGAATTTCTGTGTTAATTTCAAATAATTTGTCCAATAATTATCTTTTATACCAATTTTAATTTTAATTTAATCCCATTTAATTTATTTTTATGACTTTATTAAAGAAATAAAAAACAATATATTAAATAACGAATTAGATATATAATTTTTAATTTATTTCTAAACAGCAAAAATCAATACGTATTTTACAATATTTATAAATTTTCTAATATTTTATATATTTATAATCTCATAAGTGATAATTAATATTTATATTCATAAGGTCGATCTAGCGAGAGTAATACTAATTATTTATTAAAAATATAATATTTTTTATAATATCAATTCAACATCATTAATTTTATATTAATACCATATCTAATTATAGGTAATTTATTCATATTTACTTAGTCATATTAATGAATAAAAATTATTAATGTTTACTATATAATAAGTGTATTCAATTTTTCGTTTATTTAATCTAATAAATGATTATCAGATATAGTTTTAATAAGGAATTTAATACTAATTCCGGTTTGATAGTATATTTTTCATTTTTACAACTCCAAATATTGGGAGTAATAATCAAATATTATATAAAATTTCGGTACTAAATTATTTTTTTTCTTTAATAAAATATATAAAATAATTAAATTTTTAAGTTAGAAACTTTTTTTATATTTTAATATTTATATATTTTATAAAATTAGTATTATGCATGTTTTATAGACCATATTTCAAAAATATTATTATTTATTTTATTTAAATGCATTAAAATATATAAATTAGTAAAAATAGAGCAGTTATGAATTTATACAAACTATATGAAATTTAAATTAATTAATCAATTTTTTATCTATTTATTCTAATTTTTTTTAATATTTACTGATATTTATGAAGAAAAAATTTTTTTAAAAGTGGTAAATAAATAATTTAAGAATAATATGATATAATTTTTAAAAAATATTTTTATAAAATTTTTAAATTTTTTTTAATTTTTTTTAATAAGATTTAAATATACGTTTATATAATATTTTAAAAACTATATCAACTTAAAATTATTTGTAATATATTTAAGTATAATTATTAAATAAATTGGGTCCTTATTATAAAATTAATTTACAGTTTTTTAATATGAAATAATTTCCAAATCATTAGAGAAAAGAAAAAAAAATTGATTTATTACAAAATTTTGAACAAAAATATCATTAAGAAATTTAGGTACCAAATATTAAAATAATAAAATAAAATGGAAGAAAAAGGTGAAGTTGAATCATTAAATAATATAGATTAATCATCCAATCAGTAACCTGAATAACAAACAGGGGGAGGGGCTTTTTATTAATGTGGGGTTAAAAATTGTACAAAATAATTTGCAGGTAAAAAAAAAGAAGAAACAGTTAGATAGGAATTATACCCACATATAAGAGTAAATATGTTATAAATATAAAATTAATTTAACATAAATTTATCATCAAAATAAAGTATTTTATATATGGAACTTTAAACTTCGTATAAGTATATAAAATTTTATTATATTAGGATGTTCATTAAGATGTTTTTGATTTATTCGATAAAAAAAATATGCAGTAAAGCGAAATAATGAAATAAATGGCTAGAAATTATTTGAAAAAATCTAGAAGAGAGTAGAAAAAAAATTATTATTGTAAAATTTGTCCTAAAAACGATAGCGATGAGCCTCCAAGGTAATTTTATTTAAAAAAATTTAATATAATTGAAAATATTAAATGATATTCATTATTCTAAATTTATATTTTATTTAGTATTACATATAAAAAAATTTTTGATGATTTTGTTTAAATTTTTTTATATAATTAGATTTTCATAAGTTGAAAATGTTCATTAAAGATCAGGTTTGGAAGCACATGTTAAAAGATAACACCCGGAATTTTGGGAAACTGAAGAGCAAAAAGAATTGCAAAAATTGGACTATATTAAATGGATGAATTAATGTATTTTTATTTAATTTATTTTAACTTTTTTATTTATTAGTTATATATATTTTATTTATAATAAATAATTAATTTTTCATTATTTAGGGTGTGGTTACGACGGGCCAGCTAAAACAAAAGGAGGAAGGCCCAATAAAAAATTTATCATAGAAAAATATAATTAAGATAAAGAAGAATCTAAAACTGAGTATTAATTGGATGAGTCAGATGAGGAATTATTTAAAAACATTGGTATATGAAAATAATAATATAATATAAAAATTAAAAATGTTTTAAATTTTTAAAGGAATTGATGTATAAAAAAATAAATAAATTGGATTAGAAGAATTTTCTAAGCATTTGGAAATTTCTCATGAATTATTTAACCACAAAGGCGAAATTGAAAAGTTATCTGAACCTTAAATTCCTTATAATGAAGAGCATTTATTATCATTATTTTAATTAGACGAGCAATAAACAATAAAATTTTGTAATTCTTCTAATAATTAATATAAAAATAGTTAATAAATTATATTAAAAATATAAACTTTTTTATATTAAAAAGAGAATCTTTTACATTTATTAAGAAATTAAAAATGTGAAGATGAAAACAGCTATCCAGTAAATTGTCAATCAAAAATTTCAGAAGTCATTAGAGTTTGTCTAGAAAAAACAGCAATAGATATTAGATAAAATGGTTAAATTCTCTAGGATTAAAGCGAATAAACTTAAAAAATTATATAAACATTTGAGTCAGTTATATTAAGTTTTGTGGATTTTTATGAAAGCTTAAAATAATAAGATATTGAATGAAAAATTTAAATTTATAAAAAATAAATTAATTCGATTTTTCTTGCTATATAATTTCTAATTATAGTCTAAATTTAATTCAAAAATAATAATAAAATTAAAATATATATTTTTTTTACATTAAATTTAACTGAATAGTAATCAGTCACTAATATGTATAAATTAGATAAAAAAATTTTATGTAGGCTGTATCAATACATATTATAATATTTAGTAAATTGTAATAATTTAAAATAAAATCTATAAATAAGTAAGTGTAATATGCTTTTAATAAAAAATTTAAAATATTATAAACTATAAATTTATAGGATTATGTATTAATTAAATATTATAATATATTATGTTATAATTAGTATTAAAATATAATTCATTAATATTATACTAAATATATATATTCATAGTCTTTCTTATTAAATATATTTTAGTTTTATTAATATAAAAAATCACAATTTCAATATTCAATTTCAAAAAATTTCAAATAATCATCATAATATATATATTTTTAAGTTTTTAGATAAATATTTTATCAATTTAAATTAAATATTTTGTAAAAGGAATATAAAATTTTGACGATTAAATTCGCTATTTTTTTAAAATAACTATTATTAATCATGTATTTGATTGTTAAATATCTTTGTGGCAGGAATTTTGGTGAAGCGGATTTCAAATACTTATTTGGATAATTAGCATAAATTTTTAAATTTTAAGGCCAATTATATTTATATCGTAGTCCTCTCCCAAGAATCTACTTTTAACCACCCAAGTATTTGAAACCTGTTAAAACTGTTTAAAAAACTAGTTGCCTGAAAAACTATTGCCTTAGATATTTTTTTATTTTTTTATTTTTTAATAAATAATTATTGAATTATTTTTTTTGTTAATTATTATTAAAAAATTTACAATTTATATTATTTTAATTACCAGTTTTAAGTTTAATTTTTTTTTGAATTTTTGAATTTTGATTTGGCTCTTAATTTAAATACATTAAATACTGTATAATTAAAGATTTAAATTAAAACTTTAAAAATAAACTATTTTTTAAATCTTTATATGTTGAAATTATTTATTTTAAAATACTATAAAAAAAATATTGATATATAAAATTATAAAATTAATTATTATTCTTAGATTATTACTAAAATCTATAAAATATTAAATATGTATATTATAATTTGAAGAATGAAATATTTTTTTATTAGAATATGTAAATATTTATCAAGATGATTATTTTATTTTTATATAATAGATTGAGAGTAATAAATTAATAATGCCATGATTATTAAATTTAAAGTCTTTATATTAACTGATATTCATAATCATCTTTATTAATAAATTAATTAAATAATATGTTTGAAATAAAATTGTTAATTAAATTAATCAAATTGTTATAGATAGTAAAAATATTATTAATAATTATTTAATGTATATCTATAAAGAATTTGTAAACTAATATCTATTTTATTTTACATTATAAATTTCGTTATAAATTTTTAAAAATTAAATTTAATTAAAATAAAGAATGTATATATTATTTCTCATATAAAACTATAAATTTTAAAAAAAATTTGTATTAATTTACATAAAATTATTTTAAATATAAATTTAAAGTATAAGATTAATTAAGATTAAAATTATTTTTCTAAACAACCATTTATTTATTTAATGAGAACAATATTATTTATTTATTTTTAATTCAAATTTATTTATTAATATTTATGAAATATAAATATATATATATTATTAGTAATAATAATCTTATTAATAATTTTCTTAATAGTGATTTAAAAATATGTATGTTTAGTTACCAATATTAAATAATTTAAATAATCATTAATATAAATTAATTCATATTAGACTTATATTCATATATATATATATCTATTTATTACTTCTGTTTATTTGTTAATTAAATATTAATAATAATTAGTTGATATTTAATTAACAAGAATTAACAATAATTTATTAATATAAATTAAGGTAAAAAGTATTTAAAGGCTTTTAATTAAATTTAAATATACTTAAATATTTAATTAAATGCATTATAATTAATATAAATTAAAAGAACTATCATTAAAATAAAAATTTTTTTATTTTCTTTATTGTTAAATAAATATAAATTATATTAATCCAATATAAATTAAAAATATTAATATTTTTATATTAAATATAAATTATTGTATTTTTATATATTTATACAATTAAAAATTTTACTTAAACATATAATAATATCAATATTTTAAATATATCAATATTAGTCAAATATACTTTAAATAATGTATACAAATATAAATATTTAAAATGTTTTTAAAATAGCTTAACGTTAATTATTTTAATAATATTAATTATAAATAAAAATTTATTTTAAAACTTATATATTTAATTTTAAATAAATATATAAAAAATATTATTTTTAAGAATTATAATAATTTAAATATTATAATAAAATATGTATGATCAAAATAAGTAAAATTATTTTTAAATAATGGTAGGGATAAATTAAATATTTTTAAATAGAATTATAATTAAAAAATATTATAGTAATATATATATATGTATTTAATAAATATATATAACGTATTAAAATAATACGAATATAAATATATGATGATATATTTATGATTAATTTTTAGTTAATTGTAACTTTATAATTATTTATATATTTATATGAAATATTGTATATTATATAATTGCTTTTATGAGCTTTTATATAATAATTTTTTGAGAATTATTGATTCATTGTATTTTTGATAATGTTATTTTGCAAGTTAATGCTTATATATTGTACATCTGTACTTATAAATAAAAGCTTATAGCTTTGTATAATATAATACATATTTGTATTATGAATATTGTTTGATTTTACAAAAAATTGCACTTATAGTATTATTAAATTAGTTATTAGATTATTAAATTATTAAATTATTTATTTATTTCATTTTTATTTTATTTTTTATTGAAAAGAGATGCTACTAATTTATTATTATTTTTTGGGTTTTAAAGGTTTGCTATAAGAGTTCCTCTATTTCAAGGTGATACTTTTTTCGCTATGTTGATTGCCTTCTTTCTGCGTTGGATAGGACGTGGACTGAAAAACTAAAAAACCATCGAATATCATGTTCAGCCATAATATTATTTATTTTATTTTACTGGATCTGGACTGCCAGGGATTAAAAACTGTCTTTTAAAAAACTAATTTTCGCGCATTAAAAAACTGTGAAGATCAATCATTATAGTCAAATCAAGTTTTTGGGGTTGTCCTCCCCCTAGTACATTTACGCCGATTTCAGGTAGGATTTAAAAACTAATGGGACCGCCTTGGGCACACAAAGATGAGCGTTGGCATTCAGTAGCGGAAGAGGCCTGTATTCAAAAGTAAAACTAAAAAAGGGAAAAATTTCTTCGGCCATCCGAGTTCCAACCCAAAAGTTCCGTGAGAAACTAAAGGATCTATGCTGTTCAGGATTCATTAGAAAAATTTATTTTTTGTTTTATTTAAAGCAGCCACCTCCGGCCGTCGGGGTCCAAATTTCGAAAAAGCTCCTGGCTTCCGGTTTCTATATTACCAGAAAATCCAGGTTTTTTCTAAAAATACGCTCCACGCGGCGCCTATAACAATAGGCGCTGGCTTCGAAACTTAAAGCCACGTTTTTGCGAAATTTTATTTTTTATTATTTAATTATTTAAATTAAAGTAAATAAAATTATTAACTAATAATAAACACATTATTTATTAAAATAATTAATTAATTAATTAAAAGTCAATTTGAATTTAATTAATTTAATTGTTTATTGATCGTTAATCCCAATATAAATAAAAAAGCAAGAACAAAAACTTAATTAATTAAAAGTAAATAATAATTGTAATAGTATTAATAATAAAAATAATATATATAAATATACAAATTTTATTATTTAATATAAAGTATGAAATATTTTAAATAAATTGGCCTATCAAATTCGAAATCAATTTCTTTCAAATTCTCCAACTTTTATCAAACAAATTGTAAAAACACTACTACAATTTATTTTCAAACTACTTTTATTATTTACCAATATTTTTTTAATCTATTTTATTCACTATCTAGTAATATTTTCCAATTTAGTACATGTGTCCTCCAAAAGCTTAAGCAAAGTACTCTCAGCATAATCTCTAGACTACAATTCCTAATTAATATCATTTTATAACCTAGAATTCATTTCCTCTAACATTCTAAACATAGAAGACTAAGCTTCTTCTCTTTCTTTTTTCTCTCTGGTCAAAATTTCCTAAAATCTGTTTACTTCTTCCCCCAGTCTGGAAATCAGTCTTTCATTTCCTTCTTCTCTTGTTCTTCTTTCTTCTTCGATTTCTTCTTGAATTCCTTGAATTTCATCTCCGAATTCCTAAGCAGTTTTTTCTTCTAATTCTTCTCTATGCTTTTTGTCTTTGGCTATGTCTACCTTTATATTATGTACTCTTTCGTCAACACTCTTAACAATTCGATTTTCACTTTCTTTTCTTTACTGTTTATATTTAAAAAAAAATAAATAAAATAAACTTCATTTTTAAAAAAGCTTTATTTTAAGATCTAATTTATTATATTTATTTAATATATAAAATAAAATTCATCGTTAAAATAATTATAACAGTTTTGCAAACATCAAATATCTTCAACTAATAAAAGTAATGAAAAAATCTATAATATATCAAATTTAAACTTACTTGTTTATCCTAATTAAGTTCAGAAAGGAAAAGATTATCAAGCTATTTTTATTCTTTCAATTTTTTTTCCTAAATATTCTCCCTACTATCTTTAGCACTGTCAATTGTTTCAGCTATTTTAAGAGATTATTCTGCTAATAATTTGAATCTAGCTTCATCAGTGGCCTAATTGCTATTAACTTTTTCTTATAAATTTTTTATTTTTCCTTCATAAACTTCTCTTTTAATTTACTTGTCGGAATCCACATCCAATTACATATTAGATAATCTTTCAGATAAAGCATTAATTCTGGCTCTAGAAGGAGATAAAGCTCCTTGTCTTTCATAGCTGCTGGAAATGAAAGAAGATTGAGGGGATTATTAGAATTACATTTTTAATTTAATTTTTTTTTTTTAAGAATATCTATGTGAAAAATTAGAAATTTTTGCTTCTGTTTTTTATTTTTTTTTAAAAAATGGTAAATTTTATTTTTAATTATTGTTTTTTTTTTGGGAATTTTTTTATTTGTTAGGATTTAGAAAAGGAGATAATATATTAATATTAAAATAAATTTAATAATTATTATATTTTTATTTATATTGATTATAATAAATAAAATTAATTTCAATCACTTTTTATTATTCTTATTATGAGGGAAATTTTATATATAATTAATGATTTATATTTTTTTTATTATTAAAAAGTTGTAATTAAAAAATAATAAACTTTACTTACTTTTTTATTATCAATAAAATGATTAATCAATAAATTTAACACAGTTATAATTATTGAATGTTTTTAAAATTGGAATATTGGTATTATATAAAGCAATTATTATAAATTTATTAACAATACTCAAAATTTTTACTTATATACATAGAAAGTATTTAATTTCATAAAATATTATTAAATATTATTTGAAATAAAATAAAAAAATATCCATATTTTCATGCTTAGTTTTAATTTTAATTTTACATATCTAAATTATTTTTGCTAAAAATTCTTTATATTTTTAGTTATTTGTTTTGATATTCATCAAAAGTTTCCATATGGTCATAATTGTTCCTAATAATTTTAATTAAATCATTTTTAAACAATAAAATGCATAAATAAATTTTACTTTTATGGTATTTTTCTGTAAATTATTTAAGTATTATTTTATTTATTTTCGTCGATGTTTTATGGAAATCCTTGTAAAATGTTTTAATTTTCACATTTATAATAATTATCATCATTATCGAGTTCTTGTTCTTTGATATCATCTCCTAATTCTTTAAGCTCGTGAAAACAAATTTATAATAATAAATTTAAACTTTTATTTTCTTTTTCTATTTCTTCTTTAAGTCTTATTGTTTCCTAATATAAATTATTAAGGTAAATTTATTTCTACTAATTTTATAAATTAAAAGATAGTATGAGTACCAGTTCTTGGTCAAATGGAGTATTAGTCGATTAAAATATCATTCTTGTTAGCATCTCTGAGATTTCAGATAGAGAAAAAATGTCATTTTATTTGAAATATTATCCTAGCATAACTAATTTAATTTTAAATGGAGTAATATATTTTAATTTTAATTTAATTTTAAATTATTTTTACCTTCTGACTATTTTTTTACTTCGTCAAAACTTAATGACCCACTGCTATCACTATCAAAAATCTTTTTATAAATTAATGTAATAGTATATATTAAATTTTATCATAAATGAAAATTTATTTATATATTTTAAGATTTACCATTTTTATAACTTGAACTTTTTGATCCGAACTTTTATTCTCGACTAAAAATTAGATTTAAATATAAGTTTATTAAAAATAATTAATATATATTATGTAAAAACTGATAATTTTACTCAATTTGACAATATTCAAAAACTTTTCGAAATTTATTTGCTAATTTCCTTCAGTTGTACTTAAAACTGATTTATATAAAACCAAGATTAATTCTTAAGGACAGGCCTAAAGACTTTAAAATCCCATTTATAAATCATTAATATCAATCCCTTCTTCTAAAACTGAAAAAAAAAATGATTAACTACAATTTTAGTTTTATCGATTGTACTCAAATTAAATTTTATTATAAATAATATTAAAATTTTACACTTATTTTTAATTAATAATATAATTTTATTTTATAATTTAAAATATCCTACTTCTTTATGAATAAAAAAAAAATAACGATTAAAATTTACTTTATTTAGGGTCTCTATTTTTATTTTATTTCTATTCACCTTTTAAAGCTAGTAAAGATTTGTATTTACTAAAAAGATCATATAATTTTTATCTAGAAAATCCACTCATATCTTCATATTTTTTAATATTTTGCTCAAATAAAGAAGTTAGTTATTTTTTAATTTCATCTTACAAAACACTAAAATTTCTCCTAAAAATTAATATACAAATATTTTAAACTATATAAATAAATTATTAATAAATATTTGCACGATTTATAATAATAAATGTTTTAAAGTTAATAATAATAATTATAGTATAAATATTAATCCCCCACCCATTTTTTTCAATATCAGATCATAAAACCCTTTTAATACTTAGTTAAATCTTAACTTTGATTATAAAATGATATTAATTGATTTTCAATTATTAATTCATAGAAGAAGATAATATATAAAATTTTGACTATTAATTTTAGAATTTTCAAAAATTGGTATAATTACTGGTAGAGTATCAAAATAAATTATAATATAAAAATTTAGTTTAAAGTTTAATTTATATCTTTATAAGACACTATATCTTCATAGCTCATACTAATATATATCAATTTTTAACACCTTTAAAATTATGCAATTATTTTCAAAAATTAGCATATATGATATTTTTCCTATAAATCCTTTAAGAATTAATAATTTATTAGTTAAAAATTGATATTTTATTGTCCATAAAAAAATTAAAAATATTTTTTTTATTCAAGGACCCAATACAGTTGACTTATAATATATTTTTTTTTGATAAACTTTATTAAATTTTTTTTTTATTCATATATAATAATAAATGTCCATATATTTGATTTTATGAGTATAATATTTTTAGTTTTATAATATTTTAATATATTTAAAATTTAAAATTTAAAATTTGACCAATTTTTAATTTAGTATTTACTCCCCAGATTTTGAAGTTTATAAATAAATATTTGTCATATAAGTAAAAGAAAGCCCATAATAATAAAACTATTAAGCTATATATATTGCGTTTGGAAAGGGACGGGTAGGCACCTTAATATATATAAATTTTAATTTTATTTTACATATTATTTATAATTTTATCATTATTTTTAAAATAGTCCTATCTTGAATTTTTCTTTTATTTTTAAATAATTTTAGGAGGCATAGCTACTTTATTAGTTAGGTTCCCCAAAATATCTTTTTTTTAAAACATAGTTAAAGAATTACGAGATAAATAATACTAAAGTTAGTCCTATAATTTGTTTCTTCTTTGAACTTGATCCTGACAAAAAGAACCTTACAATTGAGAAAAAAACAATTTTTTTTATTCGATTTTGCTATCATAATTTTCAATATTTTTTTAATTATTATTTGTATTTTATATATAAGATGAACTTTTCTAATTAGATTTTGTTATATTTAAATTTAAATTTTATAAATTCTGTTTAGTTTAAGAATAATTAAACACATTTTATAACTAATTAATTTTACTTAGAATTAAAGTTTATTAATTGTTTTAATAAACTTGTTATTTTTAAAGCTAATCTTTTATATTACTATCTAAAATAAGTGTATTATTTTAAAAACTTGATTGTTTTTTTAACTTAATAGGAGAAATTTAGTGGCTTAAACTATATTTTTGCTATTTTTATTACATATTCATTTTTTAATTGCTATTTTAATTTTCCTTTTTAAATAAATCATCAAGTTATTGGCTTAAATGTTGCTAAAATTCCTTTTTTTCTTCAGGTTATATTTTCATTAAATTTTTGTCATTATATATTTTATTTTCCTTGTTTTATCTGTTAGAAGTTAAAATTAAGTTTTAATGCATTTTATTAGGGCTATTTTAAAAATTGATACTTGAATTTAGAGATCTATGAGTTTTTTTAAGAAATCCAGAATGAAAATTACTTTATTCTAAAATTTATTTAATTTATTTTTTCTATATAAATTTACTATCATTAATTTAAAGTTGATTTGAAATTTATTATGTACTAAATCTCTAATGTGCTAAATACTATTATTATTTTTATTTTGAAGTTTAATATTAAGAATTCGAATTTTGGTCTATTAAATTCTAAATCTATTGAGCAGTCAATTTATTAACATTATAATTCGAATTTCTCCTTAAATTTTAAATTTCTCTTTCATCTAAATCTTCTTCATCTAGTTCAGACTCATCTGAATAAGCATAGTATTTATTTTTATTTTTTTTAATGAATTTTTTAAGACTATTTTGGTTTAATATTTATTAAATTTACTGGAGATTAGAGTAAAATTCTTCTTAATAATTATAGTTATCGTTTTAATTTTGCTTTTAAGAGTTTTAGATATTTTCAATGTTGTTTATTAACTATCCAATTTATTACAGCTTTTTTCCATTATTTTTTTATTTTTTTTAATGAGAACTATTTAAAGATGCCTATGTATTTTCTTATAACTCTTCATCAAATAAATCCAAGCTATTTTAGAAAAAACTGAGCTATGTTTTATATGTAAAATTTAAAATTAATTAAAATTGAAGATTAACTTTTTAATTATTTAAATTTTAATACTTCAAGTTGATCTTAAGAGAAAATATTTTCTTATAATTTAATCACTTGTTATTTAAAAAACTATTGAATTTATTTAGCATTTTCTAAAGAGTTTATTTATAATATGAGTTTTTATTTTAAAGCCTTTTTTAATTTTTTGGATTAGTTATTCCATTGCGAAAATTTTTTTTCCCAAAAGTTTGGATTTAATAGATTAGCTTTTTATTTTAAAAATTATTAATGTATTTATAAATTATTGTTAAATATTTTTTAAAAAAATTTACAAATAAAAAGAATATTGCAATTCTATGGTATTAAATCTAAATTTTCAATAGGATTTTCGTTAATCAAAAACAAATTTATTTCTTAGGTTTTTGATATATCAAAAAAATATCTACACTCTGATTTTAAATTTTCGAATAATTTTTTCATTTTATTATCCCAATTTTTTTGCTTATATTCTTCATCAAATTTTTATTTGTATAAGAACTGAAATTCAAAAATTTTTTCAGATTGTTTATTGTATCCATTATCTTATAAGATAAAAATTTTTTTGTACTAATTTATATTTTATATTTAATTATAACTTTTATTTTCATTCTCCTGCTCATTTCCTTTTTATTCTTGGAAATTTGAACTTTAATTTTGAAAAAAATCAAAAGATTTAGTAGATTTTTGATTTTTCTCTTTAGTTAATGTAGAAAAATCTATATTTTTAGGCAATCTAAAATTTTACTAATTACTTTTAAAATTATAACTTATATTATTATTAATTAAATTTTCCTAAGTCATAGAAGAGTTCATACTTTAAGAATATTAATTGGGTGTTATTTGAGTTAAAAATGCTTTTTCAATTTTGCTAGTTAACTACTGTTATTATAAATAAGTTATATTCTAAGAATTATTAATATTTTTAGAAAAATTACTATGATTTTCAATAAAATAATTTTCTAAATTTTCTTTTAATTTTTTAGAATTTTCAATTGCAATTTCGCTGTCATTATGGTATCTTTTAAAAAGTTTATTAACATCGAAATTGAAATTTTTTTGTTAAATTTCAGATTTATCTATTTTCAAAGCTGACTTTTAAATTTTCTACTACTCTTCTGTTTTATTTTTTATTGTACAATTTACTTTAATTATATTTTTTAAATTATTTTCTTTATAATATTGGTTAATATATGTGTTTCCTTTGAAATTTTAGGCCTATAATTGTGTCTAACTTTTGAAAAATTAAATGCTAAATCATTTATTTTATTTTATATTTATTTTACTTTATTCTCGAAGTTTTATTTATTTGAGAATTTGTTTTATATATGTTTATTTAAGGTTTGGCTATCCTAGGCAATGAAAATCGTTTCTCATCGATGAAAACTATATTAAAAATGAAATAACTTAAATATAGTTAATATTAAATTGTAAAAATAAAAAAAATTAAAATTGCTTTTATATTTTGGTTTTTTTCATTACTTGGATTTTAATCTACGTTTAAAATATGAGCATCTTAAATCAAAGAAATAGGAGTTTTTTTTATTGGTGAAACATCAAGACTTCTAAACTAAAATAAAACAAATTTAAAAATATGTCAACATAATTGTTTAATCAGTATAAAAAATATTTTTATAATTTTATTTTTAAATTGAATATTTAATTAAAATTAACTTTACTTATTTTTTAAATTTATTAGATTTTTAAATATCAAAATTTTAAACATAATTTTCATTTTCATTATCACTTTGATTTAAATTTAATTCCAAATGTTTTTTTTAATGATTGTTTTTTAAAATTTTGATATTTGGATTATTAGTTTTTTTTAGGTTAGTTGTATTTTTTTATAATTTTGAATTTTTGTTCATTTTTAATAGATTAAAACCTTTATTTTAAAGTATTTATAAATTTACTACTATTAGTTTTTTAGAATTTTTTTTTTATTTTATAAATTCTGTGCCTTATTATAATTATTATAATAATAAATAGCGAACTTTATTCTAATATTTTTAACAAAAAGAAAATTAGGGTTTAAGCTTACTTTCTTTAATATATATAGAAAATAAATAATAATTGATGTGGAATTAAAATTACGATTAAAAAATTTATAAATAATTTATAAAAACCTATTTTAATACATTGAAAAAAGATTATACACATATATTTTAATTTTTAAAGGTAATTTATTTATTTGGTTTAGTAAATTTTTTTATAAATAATTATTTTTTATTCTCATTTCAAACATCAGAAAACCATTAATGTTTTAAAATATCATTCATTTTTATTCTGTTGTTAGGATTTTTATTCAAAATTTATTATATTAAGTCAATCGCTTAATTAGAAATTTCTTTATTTATTAATTTTTAATAATCGGGTTAATTATTGCTAATAGCGCTATATAAAAGTTTATCAGTTTACCCTTCAAAAGGAAATTTTCCAGTTAAAACTTTATATCTTTAAATAATGAATAAAATATTAATATCATTTATAATTATTTTTTGTTTAAATTTTTTTATTTTTACAACATAACACCATAGGCCCATACATCTACAGGAGGACCGTTATAAGATTATCTATTAACTAATTCAGGAGCCATATATTTAGGAGTCCCACACCAAATTCTTAATTAATAACTTTAATTTGCTATGATTTAGGTTCCAAATCCAAAATCAATTATTTTTATTTGAAGATTATTTTAACTTTAAGTCAAATTTTAAACTAAATTTTCCCCTTAATTTTAACTTTATATCATTATATTTTCCAGCTTTATATCTCTATGCACGATATTTTTTCTATGTAGATATTCTAAGCCTTTTGCAATTTGAAAAAAAATTCTTTTTACCTAAAATTCTGTAGGTGATCTTGATTCAAGATAATTTTAAAGGTCCTATTCTCCCATATACTCTCTAAATACATATTAAATAATAATTTTAAATAAATTAAAAAATAAAAATATAAAAAAATATTTTAAAATTAATATTTTTTAAACATTTTAAGTAAATTTTAATTTTAATAGTTTACAAAATCAAGTTGATGCTGTCTCTATTTTCGATCTTACCGTAATAGTCATAAATATTAGGATGTTTTATCATTTATAATATCTAAATTTCTTTATTTATATTTTTTATTCTTTCATCATCTTTTATCATTCTTTTATCATATATTTTTAATGCATAAATCTAATTATTAATAACCGACTTGGCTAGCCTTACTTAGGCATAGGCCCCATGTCCAATTACATTAAGAATTAAAAAATCTTGTATTTTCAAATTTTGCCCCAAAAAATGATCTTCTTAATTGTTTTTTATTTATTATTATTAAGGCTAAATATTTTGAAATTTTTTTACTTATTATTTTACGTTATAATTGACTTTAATCGGGGTTTTGTTGCTTTACCTTTATTTTGTAGATTATTTATTTATTTTTTATTAATGTTGTTGCAAATTTCTATGTTATAATTTCTTCGTATTTTAATTTTAAAGAAGTCCTAATTAAAATTTAATTAAATTATTTATAAAACCATTACTAAGTTGATTTTTAAAATATTTTTTCAAAATTACCTTTAAATAAAACATACTCTAGATCTTAATTTTAAACTTATTAATTCAAATATTAATCTTTATCATTTCCTGTATTACATTAAATACTTTACAATATTTCGTCATTATTGTATTCAATTTTATTAAAAATTTAAATATTATTACTTAATTACTACTATAATTATGATTATTATTTTTAAATCTGTTCTTATTTTAATTAAATTGCAATTTTTTATTGAAAAAATGATTATTTTATTCTGTCTTACTATGATTTTTGGCTTCTGTTTCTATAAATAGGGGTAAAATTTCTATTATTAGAAACCTATAATTTAGAAGTTGAAATATATTTGTAAGAATCTTCATTTTATATTTATTTTTTTTAATCTTCATTTTTTTTCTAATTTTCATTATAATCATTCTTTAAAATTTAATCTTAATTTTCATTCAAAATTTTATTATTAGAATTAGTATCCAAATTTTTGGAGTTTAAAAATTTATCGCCTTAAAATTAAGTTTAAGAAAAAAAGTTTTTAAATGATGTGCATTCATTTTTATTTTCATTATTAAAATTTTTATTATGGCTTAAATGACGAATATTTGATTGTGAAATATTAGTAACAGATTTTTCCTGTTAACAATCAAGATCAAAGCTATCATTTTTCTATAAATTCGACATTAATTTTTCATTTAATTACTAATTTTCTTATAAATTTAAATTTTAAATACTAAAAGAAGACTCATTTTCTCCTTATGTGTGCTCAGTTTTTAGTATATTTTTTATAGGATCTTATATTTACAAATTATCTTTAGAATTTAAAATTTATTTAAGGTATTTTTCATCTACGCTCATTTTTTAAATATGAAATTGTTATTTTTTTTAGCTAACTTCAATATTTATTGTTTTATTTTGCAATTTTTTTTTCGAATAACTCTAAGGTAACTAATATTTATGTTAATATTATTATAATAATTATTATTATTACCGATTTTAATTTTACTTTTACTTTTATATATTTTTATTTTCAACCGGACTTGTTTTTTTACATTTTGTTTTATTATCTTTGGAATTTTACATTATTATATCTATATACTACTATTTTTTGTTAATTAAATTAATTGAACTCTACCTATCTATTTATTTTTCCTTTGACCTAGATAAACAAGAATTATATTTATTTTTTTCTAAGGAGGGAGTATATTTTTTATATTGTTAATTATTATTATTATTTTAATCTTTTAAAGCAGACTTTTAATTCTACTATATTTGTTTATTATTGGAACTATTCAAATTATTAACAGTGTTGATATTAGATTTATTAATAGATGAATTTTGGTTTGAATACTCTAGATAATTAAAATTTTATTAAGCAATTTTTTTTTTCAGTTTTTATTGCTATTATTATGAAAAAAGGTAAAATGGATTATTTTCTAAATCTAAACTACACTAAGGCACATAAGAATTTTTCTTTTTTTGCAAATTCTAAACTGCTCTTTTACTTTCTTAACCCATTTGTATTTCAGAATCATCTTTTTAATTTTTATTTTATAACTAATTAATTTATTAAATATCATTTATATTTTCTTTTTGATTTTTTTCAACTATTTTGTAATTATTTTATTTTTAAGTCTCCTTAATATTTAAAAATTACTATTTTTATTGTTCTTTATTTATTTTTGGTAGATTTTTTGATGACTAAGACATTTTTATATTATTATTATTTAAGTCATACTACAAATTTTTAAGAGATTTTCTACCTATTTTACTAGATTACATATTTCGTGCGCTTTATACTTATTATTATTAATGTAACTAAGATTCTTTTTAAAAGTTTACATTCTTTATAATTTCCAGATTCTTTTATTGTTTTGAAAATGGGGAAAATTAAGGACTTAATGTATTTTAACTTATATTTTCTGTTTTATGTAATTTTTTGTCATTCACTTTTTTATCTTATAAAATTTTTTTATTTTATACTTTTAATATTTAATTTTAATTCTAAAATTCTTCATTATCTTGTAATTTATTGAAAAAGGGTGACTCTAGTTCATCATTTGACCTAAATTATGTTTATTATATAAAAGATTCTTAAGGATTAGTGTTTTGTATCTAAAAATTTATTTTCTCTAAGGAATTTTCTGTATTTAACTATGTATTTTATCTTTTTTGTTTATTTTATCAATTTTATTTATTTTATTGCGTTAAATAGTTCTAAAGGTCTAAAGGTAGCAAATTTAAATTTTAAGAATTATTATGTATTATTGAAGTTTCTTAAGTTAATACTATTTTAGAATTTTACTAATTTATTTGTTTTTTAATAGAATTATTATGAATATTATCTAGATTTTAATGAAAATTTTACTAACTTGACTTTTTTATTATTTATTAATTATTTACCTATCTGTCATAAATATTATAATAGCTATTTTTAAGTGATCTTGTTTTGTTTATGTCGTTTAACCTTTGATTAAAAAATTAATTATTTTCAAAAATTTTATAATTTTTTGTATCAACTTATTTAACAGAAATTTTTTCAATATTTTTGTTATCGCTATTTTCCATTTTATTATAGCAATTATTAATATTGCTAGTATTATTATTTAAATTATTTTCTATTTAAATGTTTTTATTTTAGTTTTTGTCCTTATTTTCTTCCTGTTATTTAAGTTAATTTTCTTTTTAAATTCCTAAAAATTAGTTAGGATTTTTCGTAAATTGGTTTGGATTTTTGTAATTGTCTTAGCTTTTAGACGAAATTCTATTAATATTGTTATAACTTTACTCTTTACTGCTAATTACATTGCCATTTATTTTATTTTAATCTTGTTTTAAATTCTATTTTTTATGAATATTGGAATATTTTTGTTGTATTTAATTAAAAATCTACATTTACGATTCGTTTTTATTGTTATTTTAATTTCTTTTATTTTTATCAGTTTTTTTTTCAAAAATCTAAGTTTCTTAATTTTTTTCTTGCTTGTTATTATTTATAGTCGTAAAATTTTCCTATTTTTATTTAACCTGAGTTTTGTTTCTTTTATTTGAGGTTTTTAATTTAAAGTATTACGTTTTTTAAGTGTTTATTATATTCATTTTTTAAAAAAAATTTTAATTTTGTTTTTTATGGTATGTTTTAAGTTTTTTTTTATTTTAATTTTCAAGTAAAAATTTAATTAATTTGCTATCATATGTATAAACAAACAGTTTTCTATTATTTTTATTATTTTTAATAATAGTTGAAATTACTATTTAAAAGAAGGTCAACTTGAATATATTAAAAATATATAATTTTCTAATATTTTTTCTATTTAAGTAATACTTTATATATAATTTATTTGTTTTTTAATGTAAAAATTATATTTTTCATATATTTAAAATAAATTATAAATAATTATTTATTTATAAAAATATAAAACAAAACTTTGTGATATTTTTTATTGGTTTTTAATAATATATATATGTGAAGTAAATATAGTAATAAGATGCATTAATTTGACAATTTTATTTATATTAACTATGATAATAAAATCTATTTCAGTGTTAAATAGTATAGGCTTTGAAAATAAAAATATATAAAAAATAATTAAAAACAAATAAATCATAATAACATAATAAAGAATAAATTTCTTAAAAGGTAAATGCAAGAAACTGAAACAAAAATAACCGTATATTATATCGCCAAAGCTACATTTAAGAAACCCAGTTCTGGTACTATTAATGAATTTTAGTAAAAAAGTTTTAAAGTTATAAAAGAATTTAATAGTGAATAAGAAAAAAATTAATAAAAAATTATAATATTATTAAATACTTAAAAAAAAAAATCTCCAAATTAAGACATCTTTCTTATTTTCGGGTTATTCGAGGATAAAATAGAACAAAAATAAGATGATAATTAATAAAAATTATATCTTTTTGAAAGTTTAAAAAATTTTTTATTGGAAAATGGATTAGAAAAGGAAATTATATTTAAAAAAGAATCTATTGAAATTTTAGATAATAATACGAATTATTTTAATAAAGATAGAGATAATGATTAACAACAAAATAACAGATATAAAAAGGAAGAGTTTGAAAAAAAGTTAGAGTATAATTTTTGTCTAAAATTTGAACTAAATGTAATTATAGATTAAAATCAATTATGGAAAGTAATATTGGATTTTTTAAAACAAAATAAAGATTTACAATAATAAATAGAATTTAATGATAAAATGTAAGCTTAAAATTTTATAACACGAAACTAAAATAATTCAAATGATTATGAGTTCAAATTTATGTTCAAATTTAAAAAAGTTATTTAATTTAAATAAAATTAATATGAAAACTTTTTGAATCTTATTTTGATAAGAATTAGCGCTTATCTGTAAAGTTAGTTTATAGATTACAATTTCTCTAAAGAATTTAGTATAGAAGAAATTTATGATCCTAGTGACATAGGTTACCAATCTTTTGCTTAAGATATTGATGAAATTAAGTAGATTTTCTCAGAAGATATTAAATATTCTTTTTATGAAGAAAAATAAGAGCCATCTACAAATTAAAGTTTAAATTAACAAGATGGAGGTTATTCTGATGTACTCTCCATTATAAATGATTCAGTTTTAATTTAAATTTAATCTATCATTAACTTATGAACAAATTGAACATTTTAAAAAATAGTATCAATAGGATTTTTATATAAAAATTTATCAATAAATATATTTTTTTTCTTATTTTTATTAAACGAGGATATATATATAAATAATTTAATTTTAAAATAAAAAATTTTTAATTTCATATATATATTAATACAAACTAATAAATATAGCTATGTATATTTTAATTATATTTACTAGATTTTACTAAATTAATTATTAATTCATAGATTCCCTTTTATTTTAGTTATTTTTTTCCATAATGAATTATTATTAAACTATTTATTTTTATTTAAAAATTTATTAATCATTAAATCAGTTAAACTATATAAGGCATCTTAAACTAATCTCTCTGTTATGCTCTATGAAAAATATTTAAAAATTATTTTAATTTTAAATATAATAATTGGGTTTTATTGTACATATTAATATGAAATATTTATATATTGAATTTCAATTGTAAACTTAATTTTAAAAAAGTAAATATATATATAAAAAAAAATTAATATAAATTTATAAAAATTTTCCAATCATATATAAATATATATATATAATATGCTTTTTTTATTATTTATATTCCATTTAAAGTAATCTATATTTATTTTAAAATTTACAAAAATTTTTAACTTTCATAAATTTATTTTAATAATTTTTTTTTAATTTTAAAAAATTCTATATTTATATCAGGATTTTAATATTTATTTTACTGAAGAATATTCCATAGAAGGTGAAGCATTTACTTCGAGTAGCCAGATATTTAAAAATTAGTCTATCATAAAATCATATCCAAACATTTCAAATTCCTATTTACTTTATGTAACTAAATCTTAACAACTTTTTAGACTTTCCAAAATTGATTCATCAATTTTTTAGTCAATTAAAATTTAAATTTAATTTTTCAAATTTGGGTCTTTTTTATTTAAAGTATTATTTTATGAATTTTTATTTTCTTAGTATTACTATTACGATAAAATATCCTAATTTCCATCTTACATATTACTTTATGTCTAAAATTATTTATCATCTTCTTTTTCACTGTCATTTTTTATTTATTTATCTATATTTTTTTAAACTTATTAACTAATCTTATCATTATTTTCAAGATAATCTATCAATTCTTATTATGTAATTTAGTTGTTTTCCCCTAATTTAGTGTTCTTTTTACATTTTTTAGTAATTTAATTGTTTGTTAAATGAATGAACTCTGAATCTAAATCTTTTTCATCATATTTTTAGCCAGAAAGCCTAACATAAAATTCATAATATCTATATACTTTTAATGGTTTCCAACTTATAACAACCACCCAAACTCTTATATCAAACTATTGAAATAAAAATATGTATTTTAATAATTAAATATATATTATTTATTTATTTTTAATAATTAACTTGGAATTAAATATACCAAATTATTTAAGTTACTTTTCTATCTAAAATTATTATAGGATTTTCTATGTATTTTTAAATTATCCAAGATTTACCGTTTTTAGGTTTGCAAATATCAAGTATTTCTATTAAATTATTAGAGCAAACTATACCTCTACCCCTTGAAGACGCTAAAATATAATATATATAAAAATTTATATATTTCTAAATCTAATTTTAATAATATAATATGACAAAAAATTTAAAAATAAAACAAAACATAAACAAAAACAAAAATATTTACAACCAGGTTTAGCGATCCAAATATTTTAACCAGAGTTAAGCTAATACTAATTTTTAAGCAAAAATCGAACTGAATCTAAAACCTTAGAAATTTATTTTATTAACATATTATATTATTATATATCATATTCTTATTAATTTTTTTCTTCATCTTCTTATTTATTATTTAATTGTTAATATGTACCTTCATTATTTTTATTTAATCTTTTGGTTTATTTAAATTCTATTTTTTTTAAATATTTTTAGTGTTTTTTCATCTTTAAATCTGTAAATGTCATCTCTTTTTAAGAAATTATTTAAAAATCTTTTTCCTCCATCATAAAATTATTAATATTTTTTTCTTATATATTTTCAAGATACTTAAAACATATGTTTATAATTTTTATGTCTTGATCTGAAAATTTTTTGCCACATTTTTAGAAATTGAGAAGAATATTTATAAGCTTTTATAAAATTAGTTTAAAGTATATGTTATTTTTATTTAATAAAATTACTTTGAATAATTTGAAGTTCTATGTAAATTAATTAATTTATTATTAATTTTCAAGGCAAATACTCACAGGAAAATATTAAGAAAATAATAATTTTTAATTTTAGTTGTTCATATTTATAGCTTTAACTAGTCCAGTTTTTTAAGTTAAACATTTTACCTAAATAAATTAAAGTAATTAATTTATTTTTACAGTTTTTATATATATTTACATTTTAAAAATGATTAGAGAGACTATTTTTTTATAAACACAGAAAAGGAATATCTCTTCTATGTAAAGACCATTTAAAGTCATAAAAGGGACAATTTTAATCCACTGATTCTTCCCACTAATCAGAATTATCTTCAAAAAATTTTCTTATTATACCATATTTTCCTTGTATTATAAATATCTTTTTATTTTCATCAATTTTAAATTTTTTCTTATATTCTTCTATAGAGCTTATAGTTGGAAGAATATTTTATATTATCTTATTTTTTACCCATATTTGCGTTTTTTCGCTATTGTAACTGGAATCTATATTATTTTAATTTTTTTGGTTTTAATTTATACCCTTTTATTGACTAATCATTTTTTTATTTTTATTTTTACGATAAATTTTTTTTATTTACTGTGATTTTGATACAAAAAATTTGTTTTATTTTTTATTTATTTTATTAAATATTAAAAATTAATGCTATGTTTTATTAACAATACAATAAATACTGATATTAAAATTTTTTCTGATTAAATATGATTTATAAATATTTTTTACTAATTATTTATAATAAATTAGATAGATCTATTATTTTTAAAAAAATTAATATATAGAACTAAATTATAAACAATATAAATTAAAAGAATATTAATAATAAAATTTTTTATATTTTTATTTTAAAAATAAATATAAAGTCATAGCCACTTATTTGCCAAATTTAAATGAAAGCTTTTTTTTTAAGGAGGTTTATATGGTATTTAAGTATTTGGACCCATTTTTTTTTCGAGGTCTTTATAAAATCCTCTTTAAGTTTAATTTACAAATGATGAATGACTTATTAAAGCTTTTTATTTATTTTAAGATAATCCAACTATATCTTCTACTTTATACTAAAAAAATAAATATTATAAATAAAAAAATCTAATTTTTTTTTTATATATTTTAAAATACTAATTAAATGAAACTATAATTAAAGTAAATCGCATTTATTTTATATTTATTTTAGTTTTTTTATAATTTTTTGTATAAATATTTTTAGTACATGTCCTGGAGCTGGAGTTTTATATTTTGCCTCTGATTTTTAAACATCTAATAATTCCCCAAATCTGTCTTTGATACTTGTTTTAAAATTTGAATGACTTTGACTTTTTAAATGCATTGCTTTAAAATCTGGGATAGTTTAATCATAATCACCTGGCCCTGGCTTTACTTTAGTATCTTCATTTTCTTTTACTATTTTTCCTTAAATTTCAATTTATTTCTTGTCTTTTATAAAATTAGCCAGCTCTGTTTAAATATTTAAAAAAAAACTTAAAGCTAAAAATATATGACTTTAAAAATATTTAATATAAAATTCATATTTTCAAAATATATGTTACTTTTTAATGAATTTTAATTATTCTAACCATCTATTAATGCCTCTTTGTCTATAGGTGGTTAAAAAAAACTACTAACACCTACATGGGTAAATTATTTTGGCTTTTATATAGATCTTTTAATAGAATACCTTCATAAAAAAATAATTTATATATTTAATAATTTTTAAATATATATAAAAAAAAATAATTTTACGTGCCTGCTCCTGGATTTTTATTAACTTTCATATACTCTCCTCTTTTTGACTTTGATATAAAAGCGCTATTATAAGACAAAGAATAATTTCCATTTTTTTTCATAGGAACTTATTCATAAGTTGAAGGCCCAGGTGTTATTATTTTTATTTATGATTACTACGGTTATTTTTAATTAACTATACTTTTACTCATAAAAGATGAAGAACCTTTTATGCTTTAAGTTCTTAAATTAGTTAAATTATTGTTGTTATTTTACAAAGACTCATAATAACCTGGTCCCGGACTATCAAAATATATTAATAAATACAATTAAATAATAAATTTTAATTTAACAATTGTTAATATAAAAATTCTTAATTTTAAATTCATATTTTTTCATATTTTTATTTAATTTACCCCATGTTAACATATTTGTTTTAAAATGTTTGCCTTATAGTTTTACTAGCGAAACCATTTCCGTAACCATTTTTAGATATAGATGTATTTGTATCAATTGTAGAAAAAGATGTACTTGTATAATCTGTTTTGGCATACTGTCCTGGGGCTGGACCATCAAACTATATTATTTTTTAAAATATTAAATAAACTTGATAATATATATAATTAATAAAATAAGTAAATGACTTAAAGTAATTATCTATATTTAAAAAAATTCATATAAAAGAAACTACATATTAATTAAATTATTAGCAAAAATTTATTTATTTTTTACATCTTTTGTTTCATAAAATCTGCTTGTTGAAGTTCCAAATGCTTTTGAATTTTCATTTTTAATTAAAATAGTTTCGTATTTAGATGGAATTGAACCTGATATAGATTTATTATGTGCAGATTAAATAAATCCTTTTGCCAATTTTCCATCTACCGATTTTCCCTATTATCTGAAATTTTATTTTTGAAATTGATGCATTAAATATAATTATTTGTAGAAGTATTTGATAATGCAGAATATATATTTATTTTTATTTTTACAATTTATATTTACTTTTCTTAAATTATAAATTTTTGTTACAAAATAATTTCGATTAAAAACTTATTAATAAATTATGCCAATATTATGAAAATATAAATAATTAGAAAAAAAACCGAATAATACATAATTACTATAATTAAATTATGTTGAAATAATGAAACATAAAAGGAAATTATAAGAATTTTTACTTAAAATTTATTTTATATTTATTATTTTGGTTTATTTTATAATATTATAATTTATATAAATAATTTTAATAGAAATCTATAATTTAATTTTAAAAAATCAAAATTGATATACTATTATATCTCATTACTAATTTCAATAGGTTAGAATAAAAGTATTATAAATATTAATTAGAAAATACTAGATTGAATTGAAAAAATAAAAATATTCATATAAAAATAAATAATTGATAAATAAATGGGTTATAATTTAAATTTAGGCTCTCTTCGTAAAAAAAGTGGTATATTTATAAGAAATTTAGCTAAAGAAAATTAAAACATAAAAATTAAATTGTTAAATAATAAGTAAAATTTGATTCAAGATTATAAATATGCGATTTATAAATTTTTCTCTTAAATTTTGAGATAAAATGTAATAAGTATAAAAATGTTTACACTGCTTTCCCTTATTGAATTTTTATAGCTGTTAGCTTTTTAATATGATAGCTCATTAGAAGAATATAATTTTAATTACAAGCCATTCATTTAATTTATAAATGTAAAGTTTAATTTAAAATTTTATTGTTATCAAATATCATAATATATTTTAATTATAATTTATTATAATATATCATGTATTTACAAATAAATATAAAACATTATGTAATATTTTTAAAATTTATTTTAAGATCTTAAAATATCTGAATTTAAATTTTATAATTGAAGATGGGTCTGAAGGTACATATATAAGTTTAGTTGTAATCCTTTGGATAATTATTATAGGATTTTTTATCATTTTCTTTGATGCGATAGTGAAAATAAAAAATAAAAACTCAAAATTAAAAATTTCAAACAGTAAAAGCGCTATCAACGAAGATTTTATGCTTGAATAAGATAACCAAAAACCTAATAAAAATATAAACATAGATATATAAGTAAATTTGAAGCTTTCATATAAATTAATAGAAATCAGCTTAACTCTTATAAACACAATATTCCTTATTCCTATATTAAAGATATTATTAATTCCTATATTTTGTAATTCTTCTTATGAATTTTTTTAAAATAAATAATTGTTATGCTTTTAGGTAAAAATTAAAAATATATATTATTAATAATAGTAATAATAATATTAATATGAATATATATTTATATAAGGGCAATCATATAGTTTACTTTGTATTTGGATTTTTGGGAATAGTAGCTATTTTTCCTTTAATTATCTTTTATTTATTATACATGAGTGAATAGAATCCCTTTAAACAGACAGCATTTTCTAAATATTATAGTTATATGAATTTGATTAGATTTTTATATAAATTTTTTGTAGTTTTTTATTTTTGTGTAGATTAAACAGCAAAAACTAGATTTTTATTTGTAAATTTGAATTTTATCTTGCTTTCCATAGTATTATATTACAGATTTTAAAAGAAAGTTCATATAAATTAAAAATTAGGTTAAATTGGAATTATATTCGACAGTATTTTAGTTATATCTTAGCTTAGTATAGCAATTTAAATGAATTTCAATACAAATTAAATAATCGATAATATTGGTAATAAAGGCATTTCATATAAAAAATGTATATTTAAATGATATTTTAAATTTTTTAAACATATAAAATATATAGGTATATTCCATATATTTGTTTTAAGTCCTATCTTGATAATGACATTATTATATTACTAAAAAAAAAATGATAAAGATTTAATCTTTAAAGAAATTGAGAATAAAAATAATAATAGATTTTTAGAAAAATATATTTTTATATTAATCTAGTTAATTCAATGTAGGTAGAAAAAAGAAAACTAATTAATTTTATACGGATTTTTAATGAATCATTCTTAAAAATGTTTGGGAGAATAAGAATAGTGTATTTGCAGAAATTTATTACCATAAAAAAAATAATTGAATTTAGAAATTAATGAAAGCTAGTTTTTTTTAGAACAATATAATCAAAATAAAAGTATTTAGTTTTAAGAAGGAGATTATTTTGAAAACGAAAATATAAGTAAAAGATCTAAAATTAGTTAATAATAATTAAAATAAAATAAACAAGTATTTTTGGAGGGAGACGAAATCAATTTAGAAGTAGATGAAGAAAATTAGTAGGATGAAAATGTAAATATAAAAAATGAAAGGAAAACTCCAGAAAAATAAAAATAACAAAACAAAAATTATGAAAAAAATATTAACCAATAAAATAATTAACTTGTTTAAATTGAATAAAGAAGAATAACTGATTAAGAAGATATCTAGTGGTAATATTAATGTTGTTTTATTTTTATAATTATTAGTTTTTTTTTTTATTTGACTTTTTGTTTTAATTAGGTATTAATTTTTACATAAAATTCTGTAATAAATTTTGTAAAAATAGAATAAAAATGTTAATATCAGATATATTTCAGCATTAATATTGACCGAAAAATTGGAAAATAATTTTAAATCTTTGAGTGAGTTAATGTAAATTGATGAACTGTAATAAAGCTATTAGTAATAGTTTAACATTTAAATTTTATTAGAAAGTATTTAAGAAAAGTTTATCGAATAAGATTAACCTAATATAAATAATGACAAAAAAGTAAAAGCAAAATATAAATTAATTAGATAAATTATTTTGGCAAATAAATATTAATTAAAAAATTGACTATTATAATTATAGAATAACAATAGAAGCACAATCAATGTAAATGAATAGATTTAATAGGAATTAAATTTTGAAGATTTAGTTTAATCATTAAGTAAAGCAACATAAAGCCATTTAGACTTTTGGAACGAATTAATTGATGCAAATCCAGACAGTTAAAGACTTTATTTAATAGGTGAAAAAATAAATATAAATTTACAGGAAGTAAAATCAAGTTTCTAGGTAAATAATTTTTATATATTATTTATTAAATTATTAATTAATTATTATTAATACAAAAACCATTTATATATTATTATAAATTTTGCGAATTTTTTAAAAATAAATATTATATTATGTTTATAGAATTTTATTTTAATAGTAAATGATTGAGATAAACCCAAATCATTTCAAAAGTTTAGAATATTACGGTTATTTTCTACATGATGTAGCTAATAATGAAGGATAGGTTATAAAAATTTTTGAAAAAATGTAATAGGTTTAATATAATTTAAATCAATTTAAAAGTGAAAAGGATAAGAATTCTTTGAAATAAGTTAATAATAAATATTACCTCTTTTTGAATTATTCTTAAATATTATAAACTGAACTTTTTATTATAATATTTCTATTTCTATTTAGTTATATGGGCCAGAAAGTGATTGCTCAATAATTACTGTAAGCGGAAATAAATCATCAAAAAATAGTGTTTTAAAACTAAATAACGATACAACAAGGATATTTGGTAAATATTAATTTTATTATTATAATTTTAATTTAATTATATATATATAAATATATAAAGGTTTTTTAAAGAATGAAATGATAGGATTTAATGTAAATGAAAAAATAATGCCTTTTGTATTTCGAGATATACATGAAGAATTACTTTAGAATTTTTACGAAACCTCAAAACGAAAAAGTATAGGGAAATCAAAATTAGCTTTTCCTGTTAATAAAGACGGATATTTAATACCATCTAACTAATATATAAATTATTTACCAAATTTATAAGAAGGGGTAAAAAAAAATTAAAAAATTAAAATTACTATATAAAATTTATAATTATAATATATTAGATTTAATTCATTGGATTCACAAAAGAGAGATTTTAGTATCATATTTTTCCATATGATAAATAAGATTTAAACGATTAAAAAAGTTAGGTATATTTTATAATGTACAGAGAAGATTAGGAATAAAATAAAATAATAGGTATAACTTAAAATGTAGAAGAAAAATTTAGAATTCCTCTACTTATGTGTTAAGGAAATGAAAACGATAATTTTTTATAAATTAAATAGTTTTTTCCAGAATTTGATAATTCAGAATATTAAACACAATTATTTAGCGAAGAAGGGGCAAATTTACTATTTGATACAACTTTTTTAAAAGATGTTTATATTTCTAACAATACAAAAAATCAGAAAAATGGAGAAGAAAACAGTGATTTTTCTAGTTGGTAAATGATGAATTAAGATGGCTTTGTACCTCAACGTTATTTAGTTAATGTTAAATTTGACTACTCTTTTGATTATAAAAATCTTCATATAAAATGTATTTAGTTTGTAGTAATTGATTAGTTGGAAGATAGTAAAAAATATTATACAATATGTCATAATTTTATAAAATATTTTTTAAACAAAATTTTGAAGTATTTGATTTTTAAAATCTAAGGAAATTTTACTGACGATGATGAACCCCCAGCTGAGGAATAGCTTATAAAAGATATTTAATAAACCAATTCTATAAAATTTGTTGATAATAGTAAAAAGTTCATAACAATGAATTCAAAACCTGAAGAGCTGATAATTCCGAAAAAAAGAAAAAAAGTGGGAAAAAGTGGATAAAAATCAATATTATCCAAGTAAAAATAAAATAATATTGTTTTTATAAATTTTCATATAATATAAAATTAAATAAAAGCTCAAGATATTTGAAGTAGCATCAAGACATTATAGAAATTAATAACGAAGATAGTTAAATTTTAAGCTATGAAGAGTTAAATAATGATATATAAACGGTTAAATCTATGAAGTTAAATAAAAATAAAGCAAATATAACTTAATAACCAAAATCTATAAAATTAAGTAATAACTAATATATTAAGAAATTATTTTATATATATACTTTAATAAATCTTAAATAAACAATTAATAGCCATTACTAAAAACTACTATTTGTATTTAATTTTATAATAACCCATTTAAAAATTTTTTTTAAGTCGATCAAGAAAATGTCTAAACTAGTAAAGTTTCTTTTAGTGAAGCCGGTTCTATTAGTAATTAAGATGATTAAAAAATATAAAAAAATTAAAATGAACACAATTCTATATAAATTAAATCCGAAAATAACTATTCAAACACTTTAACAGAAAGCAAAATATAAACGGAAACGGAAAATAAAAGTGAAACTGAAACTGAAAGCAGTAGTGAAACTAGTGAAAATAATAGTGAAATAAGTAAAAAAAATAGCGACGAAGAAAGTGAATGCGAAAAAATAACCTAAGAAAGCGAAATTTTTTAAGATGAATTTGACGATTTAAATATAAAAGCTATGGATATTCATTCAGTAATGGAAATTAGAAAAAAACTGTAAAAAAAATAAAAATCTAAAAAATTGGTATTCCTGGTAAAACTATTTTTATTAAATTAAATTAAATTAAATTAAATTAAATTAAATTAAATTAAATTAAATTAAACTATATTCATTTTAAATTAAAAAAGTAAAATTTTTTATCATACTAATTAAATATCAATTTTTAAATATTAGAACTATTAAGTAATTGGAATCATCATTGTTTTAGTTATTGTCGTCATAATTTAGATATTTTTTAAAAAATATTTGTAAAATAATTTAAATGATGGATATAATTTTATGTATTCCTAATTTTAAACATTTACTTAAATTCCTGATATTATTTATTCCACCAGAAAATTAAAAAATTTAGCAAATGGTTATAACAATACTTATACTGACTCTCAATAAATAAATGATTAGTAGTTAACTTTAAAAAGTGAATTAACTTTTTTCATAAATGAAATGTACGACAATTTTTTAGATAATTAATAAATGTATTTAGAAAACTTGGAAAAATTCGGTTCTGGTAAATAAATTCAGTTCAAATTAATAAAAAACTTTATAAACATTTTTTATTATATCTTATATTTTTGGTTAAGATTCTTATTTGGAAAATTTAAAAGTCAGCTTAAAATATTTGAATATTTTTAACGCTTAAAATGAAATGAGTTTAAATTTTGAATAAACTCAATAAAAATTCATATTAACTTCATCTGCTTTAACAAATAGAAGTATAAGTTATTTTGATGACAATTTAAATTCTGATACCTAAATTTCTTAATCCGCTGTTGATTTTTATTTTAGTAAATTAAATATTTTATTTTCTATTAATTAAAATAAATTTATCATATATTATAACGGTCTAAAATTGTGAAATAAATTAGATTTATATTTCCATATATATATAAAACTAGATTTTTAAATTAAATTTAATTATACATTAGCTAATTTATAGTAATTTTAAATTGCAATTACAAATTAAAAATTAATAGATTTCTAATTAAATATTAATTAAAAATATAATTTAAAATTAATTTCACAATTTTTAACTGATATATTTTTATTTTTATACTAAATTAATTTTCATTCACTTTTTATCAGTTGTTTAAAATGGATTTAATAATATTTGGAAATATGGAGTTACAAGAATACAAGGAATTATTGATTTTTATAAATTTGTTTTAAAAAGAATATTTACAATTTATCTAATCATTTTTTTTGTTATTTTGGGAGTAATGGGATTATCAATGTATGCTATTTTGAATTTGATTTTAAATTTTAATAATAACAATGTTAAAGTTTTGTCATTTTTTTAACTACTTTCTATTCAAGAAGTAAAAGATTTAAAAAAAAAAGCGAAAGGTTATAAATAGGATTTTTTAGACATATAAGATCCAAATTTTCTGTAAATGAATCAAGAAGCTGGGGAAAAAATAGATGCTGATTAGGAAAATTAAGAAAATTAAAATTAAATCTAAGAAATAAATGCGAATTAATTTTAAAATAAAGGATTATAAAATGATAAAGATTTTTAATAAAATATGAGGAAAGAAGATCTTACTTAAATTGAGGATTAAAAGTCTAATTTTTTCGATTTAAGTCCAAAATCAATGGCATAAGTTCCTTAAAATAGAGATTAATTAGTAAGATAAACCGTATAATTAAACTCAAATTAGGAAGGGAGATTTTAAGAAACTTTTAAAAATTTGACAGCTTAATATGGAAACCCTTAAGGTTTTATTTAAAATAAAATGCAATAAAATTAAAAAGAAAAAGAAAATTAAAATAAGATTGAGAAAGGTATTTATATAATTTTTATTTTAAATTTACTTTAATAATAAGTTAATAAATAACTTTGACAATATATAAAATTATATATAAAGATAGGAAAAACAAATTTAAAAATGAAGAAAAAAATGAAATGTTGTAAAATAAATCTGTAATAAATTTTTATATTATATTTATCCTTCTATTATAAAGCTATTTTTTATTTTATTAAAATAAGTTTACTAAGCAAATAACTATGGCTTAAAAGAATAAAAGTTAAAAAGAATTGGACTTAAGAAAATAAATAAGCGAAAAAAGAAATAAATTTGTAAAGTAGAATTCTAAAATAACTTAACAAGCACTAAGTCAAAAGGGTTCTAAAAAAAGTTTTAATGAAGTAAAAAAAGCTATATTATTGTTTGATTATATAAAAAATTAACATTAATTAATTTATATATAAATATTAAATTTAAATAAAATTTTTTTAAATCATAATAAAAATATATTATAAAGAATTTAGTATATTATTTATAAAGGGCTTCTAAGAAACATAAAACTAACTAAAAAAAATTCATAAATTCAATGAAAATTATAATGAATCGAGGAATTATGATTATGAAAATTAGCAAATAAAAGATGTTTAACCAGTTTTAAATAACTAAAAAACTAATAAAAATGAAAAATTAGAAAAACTAGAAAATTAATTAAATAATAACAATTAAACTTAATTTTTAAATTAATAATAATAATCGTAAAAAAATTAAAATAATAATAATACAAACAAAAGAAGCATTCAAATAAATTTGTCAAATAATAATAAAAAGTGGATTTTTTTATAATTTGGTCTTTTTTTCTTAATGTTAGTCGGATACTTTCTAATAGACTTATTAATTTTACAATCTTTTATTAATTTTGGTGAAAAAAGTTTTACTCATTTTTAAAATTTGTTTTACAGAAATATCTTGATAAAATACAGGTCAGCTTTGACTATGGAGTATATTATGTCCTACAATTCCGAGTAAAAATTTCAAATTTATTATTTTTAATTTATTTAATATATAAATTATGTGATTTACAAATATTATATAATCTAATATAAAAATTTAACAATTTTATTAAATTAATCATTTTCTTAAAGTTTAAAAATATTGTTAAATGATAATAATGATGTATTGAATTAAAATGAAAATGATCTTATATAGGAATTTAATAAAGGCACTTTTGATTAATTGTCAGGTTATTTTTAGGCTTTTGAAAATCTAAATTATTAAGATTCATGTTAGTATTTGGAATAATATTATAAAGATTACAAATAAATTGGTATTAATAGTTAAAATTGTATCTAACTAGACAATGGCTTATTATAAAAAGGGGTTATAAATTCTGTTTAGTAAATTTACATATTTTTTTAAAATAAACTTAAAATAATTAGTTTAATTTTTACAATAATATTAATCAATTTTCACCTAGATCATTTAATGAGTATAATAAGGAGAATGCGAATGAATTTGAAGATGAAATTACTAATTTAAGTAGTCAGGTATTTATTTTTAAAATTTATTTATAATAAATTATATATTGTTATTACAAGAAATTAATTTTTAAATTATAATAAATATTAAAATAATTAATATTTTCTAATTTATAGTCAGATTAGTTAAACTTAAAAGTTTAATACGCAAACAATTAATTGTCATATAGAATTTAAAGTATACAATATTATTTAGTGCCTTTAAATATAGCTCTGTAAAATTAGTATTATGATGATTTATTGGATTACAATAAGTTTATCTTTAAAGTGAGTTTCATAATTTTTATGGTTTATGTTATTCTAATAATAATTTTTTATTTTTTCTTATGGGGTCCTTATAAAAAAAAATTATTATAATAAATACAAATGTTTAAAGGAATGCTAAGTAATTTAAATAAAAAATTATTAAAAATTTATTATTAGATTAATTTTTTTATTTTAATAAAAGCTTTAATTCCTTAAGAACTAATTTTAACAAATGATTTATTGTTAAAAGCATTTATAAATGAACATAATTTAAAATCTTTGGAATGAATAACTATTATATATAAATTATACATAGTTTATAATAAAAATTCTGTATTAATTTATGAATATTTTAAACTTGTAGCATATAAATTTTAATAATAAATTATATAAAACAAAATTATTAAATGAATATTGAAGATCCAAATTATGATCCTTAAAATTTTGAAATTAAATAATGGAACATAAGTATTTATATAAATTAATAAAAATTTAATCGTTTTTTTTAAATATTTTTAAAACAGTTATGAAATTTATGCCGAACAATAAATAAACACAGTGTAATTTTTTTATTTTTTATAAATTAGAATTTTATTTTATTTTATATTTATAATCATTAAAAATTCTGCTATTTATCAAAAAATTTAGGTGGAATTTGTAAAAATGAATTTGATATATCTTGTATAGACTGTGAATCAAGTTTATCAAAAGAAAGGTGCCCTATTGCAATCGGTGAATTTTTTCATATAAATATTTATTTTTTATAATTAATTTAATATATTTAAAAAAAGGATAATGCTATCATGGATTTCATTCACATTGTATATAAAGATGGAATAAAACCAGAAATAGTTGCCCATTATGCTAAAAGTATATAATAAATTAAAAAATTATAAAATTTTGTAAAAAATATTATTTTTATTTAGAAATTGGGAGATTCATAAAATTGAAGAATAAATTTATTAATGATACCAATTTTATACTTTATTTTTTTATTTTATTACTCTTATTAATTATTTTTTATATGTTTTACTATGATTAAGTTTAGTATATTATTTATTATTAGTATAGTACAGAATATTTTGTTATTTATTTCAATATACATAATAATTTACTGTAATAAGAATTCTTTATATTTTTGATTTATTAAAATAAAAGAGACACTTCGAAATACTATATTTTTTGTTATAATTTTCTAGAAATTATTTGAAAAAATACAATAAAAATTTGCGAAAATTAATATAAAATGGAAAATAAATATCAATCAATGCTAGATAGAGAAATCGAATTATTAGATGATATTTTAGAAAAGTTTGAATAAATTTAAGAAGATAATAGTTTAGATTCAAAAAAAGTATTATAAAAATGGTTCGATTCACCTCTAAAGCCCGCAATTTGCATGGATAATAAAAAAAAAATTTATATAATAAACGAAAATCAACTCAGTAAATTATAAAATTTTGTATAATTAAAAGAAATTTTAATAAAATAATCTAATGGTCAAAATAATATTTAATAAACTCATTATTTGATTTAAATAAAAGTCATTTTTTTTAATTTATGCCAAAAAATTAATAAAAATAATTTTTTTAGGGAATTTTGAAGATTAAATAGAAAGTTTTAAAAGCAAAAATTATGAAATCGAATCTAAAGTTTTAAAATAGTATGATAATAATTCAGAAATTATTAGGTAACTGAATGAAAAAGACGAGGAAATTAGTGATTTGAAAAAATTGCTAAAAGAGGAGAAAAACAATTTTTTGCAAGTTAACATAGATAAATTAAACGAGTAAATAAAAAGAAAAGATTAACAACTAGAAGAATTTTAAAGTTAAATAGAAAGTGTATAAGTCTAAAATAATCAGCTTTAATAAAAAATTAAAAACTAAGATGATGAAAACAAAATACTAAAAGAATAAATTAAAATTTAATGTTAAGAAATAGAGTCCCTAGAGGTCTTCCCATAGTATGATAATTTTTACAGTCCAGAAAATTTTTTAAAATTAAAAGTTTAAATTGAAAATCAATCCATTTTAATGGAAACTTAAAAGTAATTGTTAATTTTATTGTTATATATAATTTGAATTTATAAATTTTTCCATTTTTTTATATCTTAATTTTATTTAATAGAAAATAAATAGAATTGTATAAAAACAATGAGTATGACATGTTGTAAAAATTATAGCAATATTAAAATTAAGAAAGTAAAAAAATGAAATAATATTTCGATGATTCTTTGAAATTTTTTGGAAATTTCAACAAGGAGTCATAAGATATAAATGAAATATCTTCATACTATATGTAAAATATTATTTTCCAGTAAGAAGTTGAAAAACTACAAGTATAAAAATATTTAACTATATTTTATAGAAAAGTTATATATGGTATTAATTTTGTATATTTAGGAATAGTTAAAAAATATGGAGGAACAAAATAAGAAGAAAATTAAAGAATAGGGAGAAGTTATTAAAGAATAAGAGTAAAAAATAAAAGAATTGACAATAATTAAAGAAAATTTAGATTAAGCAATTATTGACATGGATTAAAGAATAAATAGAAGGTTAGATAAAATAAAAAACGAACTTTTTGACTATAAAAAATTTAAAGCAGATTTAGAAAACCAAAAATAAATTAACCAAGAATAAAATTAAAAATATTTGGAACTATAAGAGGAAATGAAAATTATACAGGAAGAAAATGAGAAAGAAATAGAAAATTTACAGTTAAAAATTAGAGATTTGTAACCATATATAGAAAAATCCAATAAAATTGATTACTTTAGAAAATAAAATAATAATATAAAAGAAGAAAACAAAGCCATTTAAAAATAATTAGAAATTAATAATTACAAGTTTAATCAAATTTAATGTATAAATATATGATTTTATTTATTTATTATGATTTTTTAATTTTAATTTAATTTATTTTTTAAAATTAATTTAGCCGAATATTAAGATAAAATTGAAGATTTAACTTAAAAATTACACGAAAGCTTATAAGAAAATGCATTATTAAAAGGATTTGGAAGTAATTCTAGATAATAGTAAATTATGGATCATTTTAAATTAAAATATGTTGAGGCTTATAAAGAAACTATGCTTTTAAAAGTAATTATATCTAATAAAAAACTGGCTTATTATATAATATATAAAAAAAAAAAACTATATTTATTATTTTATATTTATTTATTTTATTTAAGAATGAAATTAAAGAATTAAAAATGAGAAACTAATAGTATATATAAGAATAAATGATCGGGTGGGAAAACAAATCTTCTGAGTATAACAATTAAAATAAATTGAGGATTATAGAAAATTAATTTTTAAAAGAATATATAAAAATTTAAGAACAAAAATAAGAAGATTTAAGATATGGTAAAAAAAATTATTTTTTTATTTTTAAATTTTATTTTTATATTTTCATTTAGAAGATTGCATGAAACTAATTAAAAAAATTGCACCTGATAGCGAAAATGCCTAAAAAATTTAAAATTATAAAATTAATTTGGAAAAATTGATGGAGTAATAAAAACTATAGTAAAATTTAAAATAAAATGAAAATAATTATGAGCTAGAAACTGAATCTAATTATACTGATAGTGAAATTATCAAAAGCTAATAATTTTCTAATTAGTAAAAATTGTTAGAAATCATGGAAAAAATAAAAGTCGCCTAATAGCTAGAAAAATAACAGTAAAACTTATTTATTTTTTTTTATTTTTTTTTAATTTTTAAATATTTTTAGAATGAGAAGCTAAAATGAATAATAGTAAAGTAATAATTAAGGATAAAATTTAAGCAGTTTATTTTATGAAAAAGAAGAAATTGAATAAGAAAATGAAAAAGAAGAAGAAAAATAAGAGTAAGATGATACTTAAAAAATAAGTATAAAATAAGGAATTAATGATATCTCCTAAAATTTAAAAAATTATTAATATCAAATGATTAATTTAGAAAAGGAATTTAATGAAAATGATTAAATTAATATATAAGATTAGTTTAAATAGTAAAATGCATTAAACACTTAATAATTTAATTAATTTAGTGGTAAATAAATTTATTTTTTAAACTTGAAAAATGATAATTATAATATATTAATATATAAAAATATTTATTATAACATGTAATTATATTTAGATTAGGGGAAAAATAGGTCGGATTCACAAATATATAATGAAAAAAATTAATTAGATAATATAGATTAAGAGCAAGAATAGGACTATTTTAAAGAATTAGATAGAAAAAATGAATATATGATTGGGGATGATGAAAAAGAAGATAATGTAAATTTTTTTAATTCTGAAGAATTATTTAAATACTAAAAAAGTTAAAATTTATAGAAATAATAATAATCTACAAGTAATGACAATAGTAATATAAATTTTTGGGGTTCAGAAAATTAGAACCAAAATTAAAATATTAATGAAATTAGAAGTATGAGTTAAAAAAATTAAAATTCCTAAGAAAATTAGAAAAACGAAGATTAGCAATAAGATTAAAATAAGTAAGATATATTAAAGGAAATATAAATTAAAAATAAAAAAGAAGAAGACATAAATAATTTCATCAACTCATTGTTGGAAAAAAACTATGATTGATAAGTTTATTTTATAATATATTATAATATGTGTAATATTAATTAATATAAAAAAAATCTTTAATAATATTTAATTTTAAATTTATTAATTATTTAAAATATATCTATAATTTTTATAATTTTAACATAACAAGTAAAATTTATAATAATTAGTCAATTTATTATATATTTTTTAATTTTTTTTACTTTATTTTAGAAATTTTTTATTTTTTTCTTATATATAATTAAGTAAGTAATCTTGAATTCTTTTTATTTAAAATTATTATTTCTTTGCAATAAAAATTAAAATTTAATTGATTAATAAATTTTATTTTTAATTTATAGTTTCATATTAATTTAAGTCTAATTAGGCTAGTTTATATTTAATAATTATTTCAAACGTTAATTTAAATTTCTTAGGTAAACAATTTATGGTAATTTGGATCAATTTTTAAAAATAGATTTTGATAAAGAATTCATGAAATTTAGTGATAAAAAATGTCATATATAATCAAAAAACTTATATAACACTAAGCAATATGGTAAATAAATAAGACCAGTACAAATTTTATATAATATCATAAAATAGAAAAAAAATTTATAATAAATTTTATTTAATGAATAAAATAATCGTTACCAAAAGGAAAAATTTCATGAAAAATTATAATTTTATAAAGTTTATTCTTATGAATAAAATTTTATTTTAATTTAAATATATGAATTATATATATATAAATTTTTTTTTATAATATTGAATAATGATAGAGTTTATATTTAGCGGTATTTAAATACAAAAAAGTTAAATAATGATTTTTAAAAATCGATATGTTATAATTAACAATGAATATTAATTAAAAAGAAAGTATATTAATCCCAAATATTTATGAAAATTAAACAAAAAATAAATAAATAAAAAAAAAAAATGTAAGAATAAAAGTAAAATTACCAAGATTAGAATATATTTTTGCAAGAAAGGTATGAAAAAATCGAAAAATTAGGAGAGGGAACTTATGGAGTAGTTAGTAAATACTATGACCATTAAAAAAAAGAATATGTCGTATTTTAATTAAAATATTTTAGCAATTATCAAGTTATTTGACTCAAAAATATAATAAATTTTTAATTTTAATATTCAAATTTAGGCTATAAAAAAAATTAAATTCGACAATGATGAAGATGAAGGTGTACCGGCGACTGCTTTAAGAGAAATGTCTATTTTAAAAAGAATGAACCATCCTAATATAGTTAAATTACTTGATATAATACTTGTTTAATAGGGAGAAACATATGTGTATTTGATTTTCGAATTTTATGAATAGGATTTAAGATAATATATTAGAAATTTCAAAAAATTTGCGTAAATTTTATCTATTTAAAATTCTTAATATCAATTTATATAATAAATTTTTATTAATTATTTCTACTATCGATGATATCTCGAATTTTAAATAAATTTGTTTATTTATAATTAAGAAACAATTGTAAAATGTCCTTGGATTTTTATTAAAATAAATTTAAACAAATCCTAGAAGCTGTGCACTATTGCCACGGCATAGGAATTATGCATAGAGATTTGAAACCGCATAATATATTAGTAGATAAATAAGGAAATATTAAAGTCGCCGATTTCGGCCTTGCAAGAGCTTTTAATTATCCTTTACAAAAAATGACTAAAGAAATTGTAACATTATGGTATAGAGCGCCTGAAATTTTATTAGGCACTAATGATTACGATATAGGTTAAAAAAAAATATTTAACATTTTTTTTATTATATATATATATTAAATTAAATCCAAATTAATTTTAAAGGAGTTGATGTTTGGAGTGTAGGCTGTATTTTATGCGAATTTTGTATTTTATAACCAGTTTTTATGGGAGATAGTCAAATTGAATAAATATTTTAAATATTTAAGTATTCGGGAACACCAAATGAAGAAAATTGGCCAGGTGTTACTAAACTAACAGATTTTAGCTAAAAATTTCCAAAATTTTCTAAAAATTAGGATTTTTTTAATAAGAGTTAATATTTGAATACTATTGGATAATAAGGCATCGACTTGTTAGAAAGGTTATTATAAGTAGATCCAAATAAACGAATAAATTGTATGGAAGCGCTATAACATGAATTTTTTAAACTTCAAGAAAAATAGTAGAAAAAAGGATTATAGTAGGCTAATAAATAAAACACATAAGGAATATAAGATATTTAAACTGTATAATTGATTTAAAATATATAGAATTTTTAAAAAACTTAAATGAAAATTAACCAAACTTTATATTAATAATAATTTATTGAAGAGGAATAAGAGGAAAATAAAAAAAATTGAAAAATAAAAAAATAAATACTTTAACTATATAAATATATATCCATTATTTGGTTACTATTTATTTTTAAATTATTTTATAAAATTCTTATTTATAAAAAAAACGCTCACTATATAGAATTTGCATAATTTGAAATATGTATTTCTATATTATTTTCTTTAAAAATAAATCTACTTTATTTTTTATATAAAAATACTTTTATTTGAATTTTAATTTTTATTATATAAGAAAATTTATAATTAATATAAATTTATATTATTATAATGAAAATATATAAATAAGTGAAAAACATTTAAGAAATATATTTAATTTAATAAATAATATTTAATTTTTCAAATTCTACTAGTTTTATTCGGCATTAAATATGCTGGCACATCAGCAAACATAGGTTTTATATTATAAGATCCAACACCAGGAACACCATTATTTTGCATTTTAGATCTATCACTAGATCCAATTCCCCATTTAGGTCCTAAAAATTAAAAAATTATTTTAACTTTTATAAAATTATGTTATATTAAAAATAATATAATTAAAATTGTATAAATTAGTTAAATTAAAAATTATAATATTTATTATATTTTTAAAAAATAATTTACCTTTACTATTTCCTTAAATATTATACATACCAGGCCTAAAAAAATAAATTGTTAATATTTAATTGTTAAATTTGAATCCAATTATGTTAACATTTTTTAATAAAAATATTTTTAAAAATCAAATATTAATTTACCCAGGAACCCATCCTGAATTTCTTAATTATGGTCTAGTACTCGTTCCAATTCTATATTTTAGAAAATAATTATTAAAAAAATAGTTTTTTATAAGAATATAATTTACTTTGCAGATGATGGTCTAAGTTTTGTTTAACTTACAGTCTAAAAATTAAATTAAAATTAGTAAATTTAAAATTAAATAAAAAAATATAAGTTATATAAATTTATCTTTTTTACAGGTTCATAGGCACCAGGTCCTGGCTATCCTTTTCTAGTATTCATATCAAATCCACCTTAAGTAATTAAACCAAAGCTAAACTTTATTTAAATAAAAAAATTAAAATTTTATCTAAATAATATAAAATATCAATATATAAATTAAAAAAAAATACAAAATAAAACAAAACAAAAGAAAATAAAATAAAATAAAATTAATAAGCATTTAAATTAAATTTTATATCATTTTTTACTTTAGGTGCATTTTTTCCCACATTAGGATTATATGAACCTACTCCAGGAGTCTAAGACATACCTGAAAGAGGCCTTCTAATATCAGATCCTATTTTATACCCAGGCGCCTTAGGTTTAGTATATAACGAAGATTAATAAGTACCTGGACCTGGTACGGCCCAAGATTTAGATAAGTCTTGTCTATGTCCTGACCCAATTCTATTATATATATTATATATGTATATATATTTATTATATATTATAATATTTTACATATATATATATAAATTTATATATTTAATTTTATTATAAATAGTGTTTCAAATTATTACCTGTAAGATGGAGGCTATTATTTTTATTTTTTTTCTGGGTTGTAAGCTCCAGGACCTTTTGTTATTTAAAAATAAATTATTTTATATGTCAAATTTTAATTTCATCTTAAATAATTACCAGGAACTTTATTTTAATGATCTAAATTTTTTCTAGATACCATTGTAGTACCTTTATCATATACTAATGTAGATTTTATAGGATAAGTTCCAGCTTTTAAGTTATGTTGTAAAATTAAACATAGAAATAATAAATATTTTAGATAAAAATTTACGTCCAGGCGTTTATCTTCTATGATATAAACCTTTTCTTGTTTCACTTCCAAATCCTATAAAATTTTTATTAATTTAAATATTTTTTCTATAATATATTTAATAATTGGCATTCAAATATTTTTTATTAAACTTATATTTAAATATTTTATATAATTTCCATTAAAATAGTATTTAATGATTTTTACCAAACATCGGTCCATCTTTATATCTAGAATCCACATATTTAGTTAATGCTGAGCCAGGTCTTTATTAACTATATGTTCCAGGCCCAGGAACAGATTTATCTATATCAGATAGAGGAGGTCTTTTACTATTTCCGATTCTATATAAATATGATTTTTTTAGTTAATTAAAATACTTTTATATAATGTATAATTTGTTTTCATTATATTTTTAAGTTAATTTATTTTTTTCTTATGTTAATTTATATTATAAATTTTATTTGCTTAATAAAAGACTAATTTTGTTATGTAAATAATTTATATGCATTTAACAATATACCTACTTATTAATTATTATTTTACCTTGATGATGGTCTATTTAAAACAGTTGATTTATTTTCATATGAACCTTTTTTAAAATTTTATTATTTTTTCTTTGTTTCAAAATTTGTGAAAATTTAAATTACCTGGCCCAGGTGTTTTTCTTACGTCGAAAAATGATTAACTAGTTTTTACTCCCATTCTTTTTTTATATATATAAGTTAATTTTTTCATAAAAATTTGATTATTTTATAATTTTTAAATATAAATTTTACGAAAATTTTCTAGGGTTTTATTTTGTACTATCTGAATTATTTTTAGGGTTATAAGCTCCAGGTCCTGGGACAAATATATTTGATTTACTAATATTTTTTACAGCCATAGAGTATTTGGCTCCTTCGTTTCCCTTATAAAATTTTTATTAATTATTTTTACTATAAATATATTAAATTTTTCTAAATATAGGATATTTTATTATAAATTAGTTATATTTTTTAAATTAAAATAGAATAATAATATATATTAATTAAATACCACTTTGCCTTTAATTTCATAGGAACCAGGTCCTACTGTATTATTTAAATTCATTTTTCCTCTTTAGGACGAACCAATTCTTTATTTTTTAAAAATATTAATATATAAAAAATAAAATTTAAATTTAGTTTTAATTCTTATGCTAAAAAAAATTAATTTACTTCCATTATGGTGGCTAAATTTTTTATTTTTTATCTGCATTATAAGCACCAGGTCCCTTTAATTAAAAAAAGAAACATTAATATAACTATAAATTTATTATCTATTTTAAAACTTTATATATATATATTTATCAATTTTTACTGGTACAAATTTTTGACTAGAACTTAGATCTCCTAACAAAATTTTAAAAAATTTATTTTAAATAATTTCAAAATTTTTATTAAAATTTTCAGTAGAATTATTTTTAATATATATTTTGTAAAATATAATAATAAATAATGAAACTAAAATTATATAATTTGCTAAAGAAATTTTTCATTTTATATTGTTCCGAATTAATTACCTCTTTTTGCAGTTCCTATTGAATATGCGCTTACCATTTTTTATTTTTATATAAGTATGTTTTAATATATGAGATTTTGTAAATATTTTTTTAGTTATTTATTAAAAAACAAAGGTTTTTTTTATATTTTTTTTTCCAATAAAAAATTTATGAAAGTTATTATTTTTTTTTTATTCTTGTATAATAAATGTAATAAGAACAACATATATAAAGTTTTCATGAAATTGGTATATTTTATAAAATTAATTATAAAAATTAAATAGAATAATAAAGAAATAGAAAATAAATATCATTTTAAGAGTTTGTTTTTTAATTTTTTATTATTAGAGTAAAATCTCTTATATATATATAACATTTTTTTTACAGTTTTTTTATTACATAGGGTAAACTTAAATTTTTTAAAACCATTAAATAATTTTAAAAAGCATATAAGTAACAATAAATTCATTGACTATTGTTATTAATATCGTTTTTTAAGTTGTAATTTTCATAAAACTCATCAATCATATTATTAATAAGTTAATCATCTAAGTCAATTGTAATTGCTTCTTCTAAAATTTAATTCCAATTCTTTATTTCTTAGTCTAAATTTTTAGGCTATTTTGAAGGCTCATAATTTTTTTTATTTAATAAAGTTAAAATTTCTATAAATTCATTTTCTAAAATCTCATCTTAATTTTTTTCCAGCAAACAAAGAACTATTCTATAAAAATAGCCCCAACCCTGTATAAAAATATTATCTAAAAATTGGGCGAAATTTTCAATTGGTATAAGAATCCCAAGCATTGAAAAAATCCAGGGTGTAAAATACATTTCTGCAACTATTCCTGTCTCTTGAAATTTTTGGGAAATTTCGGGCAAATTTATTTTTATTAATTCATTCATAATTTTAGTGTGTTTTTTTAAACCTGGTAAATTATCTTAATATACATCTCTTAACTCTAATTTTTCGAAAAATAAAGCCATAAGCCAAAAGGCTAAGTATTCTTCAGCGTGGTAAGCAAAAACTCCTCCTATAAAATTCATGCCCTGAACATATCCCAAACTAGGTTCATAAATTGCAAATACATTTAATATATTTTCCAGAATATTGTACCTTTAAAAAATAAAGTAAATAATTAATTCATTTTATATTAATAAATAAAAAATAAGATAACATTCTATAAATTTTAATTAAATAAAAATTAAAATTATGAATAATTTTAAAAAAGATTAAAATGTATATACCCCACTTATCCTTCCTAGAAGTACTATATATTAGGAAATGTTCTTTTAAGGTCTTTTTAAATTTAAACTATGTTTTTTCTCTCTCTTGGTTCTTGTTTCAGTGTCTCATATTTTTATTTCATCCATGAAAGATCTTTTTAATTATTATATTGTAAACAATTAAGCCACTTATATACTTTAGAACAAGTTTCTTCAGGCTCTAAATTTATATCACAATAACACTTTTTTCTTTCTCTTTGTATGTTAAATGTGTTTCTCACTTTTTTTACCACTGATATAGCAATATTATTTAAGTATCTTTTCTCACTGGACCTGCTCTTTTAAATTTTAAATAAAAAATGAAAAAAAATTCAAAATAATATAAATAAATATTTAAAAAATATAACATACATATATATATTAATACATATTTAATATAATACTCAAATATAAATATTCTTATTTTTGATAAAAATTAATTATATTTAATTATCTTATTTTCTAATACTATAATTTATTTTATAATATATTTTTTAACTTTTGATACTTAATTTCTTATACTACATATTTTATATATTTTTTTATTTACATATAAAATAATATTTATATTATTAATTTTAATTTATATATAATATATATTACAGGTGTTTTTCTGGGTAATTTTTTACTACCACTGTCATTATATTAGGTTTATGTGGATATTTACGTATGGTTAGAGCTTTTTCTTTTAGGTGTTTTTTCTGTATATCTATTATTTTAATCGTGTTAATTATTATAATTTTCATTATTTGTGGTATGGCTATTTTAAGTTTCGAATTATGAATTTTTTGTATCGCTATTTTAAACATAGGTAGAAAATTAACGCTATTAATGATGATTTTAATTTTATCCTTAGCTTATGTGACAACTATTTCTTTGACTTGATAACTCTTTTTTAAAATTAATATTATTATTGTTATTTTAATTATTAGAATGAAATCCGGGGACTACTATATTTTTTTATTTTTAAATTTGATCTGCATTTTTATTATTAAAATAATTATGAACTCTTTCTTTATATACTAATTATAATTTTTCTTTACAATCAAATTCCTACATTAATTAAGTATTATTTATAGTGCTATCTAACGAATGATTATTTAACCTATTTTTTTGATTTTAATAACTTTATTATTGACCTTATTTTGGCCTGTATAATAAATTTTTGCTTTAATTTATATTTAAATTTTAATTTTTATTCATTTTATTATAGTAATCTATAAAATTATTAGCATTAACCTTGGATTTCTATTATAGATTTTTATTTTAATAAGTCTGGTTTTAAGAGTAATTGGAATACAAAATTTTATAAGATTAATTTTTATTTTAATCCTAACTTTTAAGATTTTACACATTATTTAAATTTTATTGAAATTCTTGTTAAATATGTGATTATTTTTATTTATTTCCCGAGGAAAATTACTATTACTACTATATTTTTTAAGGCTTTTATTATATATGATAATAATTATTAATCATTAAATTTTACACATCTTTTATACTATAAGGGTTTTATTTTTTACTTTAAATTTCATTAATGTTGTGAAAATATAGTTTTTAATTATTGTTAGAAATATTTTTTAATTAATTTGGAAACCCTATATCTATATTTTTTAATTATATATCTAAATTTTACGCATTCAATTATAAACTATTTTTTTTACTTATTTTATAACTATTATTTTAAGTTTGTGTAGGGTATTATTTATTATTTAAAGTTAGTGTTGATGTTTTTTTGCATAACTGTGGTTTTTAGTTATAAAATGTATCTTTATTTACTTTTAATACCATATTTAAATTGAGTTTATTGTATCTTTTTTGATATTTGTTTATTTTTAATTTTTTTATATTATAGAATTTTTTAATATATCAAAATTCAATTATTGTTAATTAAATAAGTTTAAAGTTCGTAAAATTTTAAATAAAAATCAAATTTTACGATTAAATAGATTTTAAATTTTTTAATTATTTTAACTAATATAGTATATCGGCTCTATATCAATATAATATTTTGATTGTATATATAGACTTTTTAAAAATTAATCTTATATTTATATAAAACAATGATTAAATTATGATTAGTATATAAATCTATTACTAACTTATAATCATGCTAATACTATATTACTATACTTAAAAAAAATTTTAACGATAAAAATGCTGTATTTTAATATAACAGAGAAAATAAATCTAATAATGTATATTATTTGTACATTTTTATTGTTATTGAAAATTTAAATTAATAAATAAATTTCCATCAATTTTATTTAAATATTTAAATATTTTATTTTCATTTTAGAATAGATTTTATTATATTATCTATACTATTTATTTCAAAAATACTTCCAATCAATGTTTATTAGAATTAATATAATTACTATTTTAGCTAAATTAATAATTTTTGTAATTATTATATTTTAAAAATAAAAGTTAAATAATACTAAAAAAAATATTAATTTTAATAAACTAAAAAAAGCAATACAATGGAATTAGAAGAAGGAGACCAAATCCCCCAATAATAATTAAGAACTAAACCTAATATATTAGTTACTGGAACACCTGGAGTTGGAAAAACCACTTTTTGTTAATTATTAGAAGGAACAATTGAAAATTTAGAACACATTAATATTGGTAAAATATTAGCTATATAAAAAAATAACAAATATTTATATAAATATATTCAATTACACATATTTTTTTTTTAAATTTGATAAAATATATATTATATTTTAATTAAAATATTCATCTAATTTATTTTTAATTAATGTTTATTTTTTCTCATATTTAAAGGTAAATATGTACACGAAAAAAAATTGTACGTAGATTGGAATACCGATTTTGATGTACCAGAATTTGACGTTGATAAAGTTTGCGATTATTTTGAGCCAATCATGTAATAAGGGGGTAAAATTGTAGATTTTCATAGTTGTGATTTTTTCCCTGAAAGGTATTTTAAATTATTTTATATAATTTTTAAACAAATTCAATTAATTAAGTATAAAAATAGAATTATAAAGTAAATATAAAAATAGATATATATCTAAATAAATAATCTTTAATTAATTTTAATTTTTAAAATAAATAAAAGATGGTTCGATATGGTAATTCTATTGAGATGTGACAACACTAATTTATTTGATAGATTATAAGCAAGAAATTACACATAAAAAAAAATACAAGAAAACATAGAATGTGAAATTTTGGAAGTAACAAGTTAAGAAGTTTTCGAAAGTTACAATAAAGATATCATTGTAGAATTATAAAATAGTAAATAAGAAGATATGGAAAAAAATTTAAATATTGTTATAGAAGGATTAAAGAAATGGAAATAGTTACAAGATGAAAAAATAGCCTAATAAAAATAAAAGTGATTAGATCTTTATAAAATTAATTTAACTTATATTTTATCTTCATGTCTATAAAATTTATATAAAAAATATAAAATTTAAATTTTTTTCATATGGTTTTAATTTTTTTTTATTTTATTTTTATATATAAATATTATATAAAAAATAAAAATAGAGAAAATTTAAATAAGAAAGATTGTTATTATTTATTTTATATTTATATACAGCAGTGTAAAAATTCATAGCTTAATAATTTTATTAATTTGAGGTAGAAATTGTAAGCATTTTTAGATAATAATTTTATTTACTTTTTTTTTTAAAAATTATCAAATTAAAATTAGAAGTTTTATTGGTAAAAAAAAAAATTTTTCAAATAAAAAACACAATAAATAAAATATTAAAAGACAGACAAAAGCACATTAAAATGAATAAATTAATAAGAAAATCATTAAAAGGTTTGATTAAAAATTAGTGCAGAAATGATGAAGAATACAAATCATTAGTAGGAAAAGCAATTGATTATTTACAAACAGGAGAAAGAAAAAATTAAATTGCTCCAAAATTTAGAAGCAAAGATTTTTTGGTAAAATTTTACATTTTAGAATAATTATTTCATTTACATATTTTAAAATTAATATAAAATTTTATATAAAATAGTTAATACGAATTAATCAATCAATTTTGCACTAATATCATTTTATTTCAATTTTTAATTTTTTATAAAGGATGATGAAGTTCTCCCAATTGATAGGAAAAAAATAGATCCAAGAAATAGAATTACATTGTCAGTAGAAGAAGATATAATTGTGTTTGAAGATCAGTAAAAATAAATAGGTGATATGGAAAGAATTAGAATGAAAAATATTGATAAAGTTTTGTAAACTGATACATATTTCCATGAAACAAAGCCTTACGAAGAAAGAATTGACACTGAACATATAATGGAAAGATCTATAGTTAAACAAAGTTAAAAATCTGGCAGAAATTTAATGCAAAGGTAAACATAAATCAATATATAAAAAGCTTAATATTGTTTTAATATTTTATATATTTATATATTATATTTTAGATTTTTAGAATTTGATCCTTAGGAAAAAAGATAAATGCCTAAATTCAGGTCTTTTAAGCAATTTTCTAAAAACCTGTAATAAATTAAAAACTACCCAAAACACGAAAAAGACAAAAAATTGATAAAAACTGCCCATTTTTAAATTACAGATGAATACAGATATTTGAAATTAGAACAAAAATTTCTGTAAAAAATAAGGGAAAATATAACTGAAGATTCCAGTCTAAGGGAAAAAGGACTAGAAGCTGAACAATAAGAATAATTAAAAAAAATACAATAATTTATAATGTCTGAAAACTTATACACTGACATGAGTTTGATTTAAGGGTCTCAATTGGAAGATATCTTACTCAAAGAATACGAAGAAAAAGTAGGAAATATACAAATGTTCCCCTTATATTATGAAGATTTTATTTATTATATGAAAAATAACTAGTTCGAAAGCAATTTAAATCTTTACAGAGTCAGTTCCAAGTAGTATAAAAACAAAGAATTTGATTTAGACCAGTATCAAATGTAGAAAATTAAAAATGTATTAAACTAATTTAAAAAAATTTAAATAATTTAAATTATATTCTTTAATTTTATATTTTTCAATATTTTTACAGCAAGAATTACAAGAAAAAAATGAACCAATTTTAGACCATATTCCAGAAGAAGAACTAGTAATTTCTAAAGAAGAAATAAGTTAATTTTTGGAAAAATATGAAAATGATATGAGAATTTCTTATTTATTGGATTAATTAGACCAAAATGCTTTGGGATACCACGATTTAATTTTTGATAAATAACACGAAAAAATGGCCATTTTTTTCGACGTTTACGGAAATGAACGAGAATTTGTGCTTTTAATTAAAGATTTAAAAAACAATACATTTTTCCCTACACTAATAACAGATCTCTAAGATTAAATTTTGTTCGATGATTTTAATAATTTCTACTTTATCAGGTCCTCAGCTGAACTTGAAAGGCCTTACTAAGTAAAAATTGTTAAATTAAATTATCATATATAAATTTAATTTTAATCTAAATAAACTTTTATAAATATATATTTTATTTATAAAATTTTTTCTTATTTAGCTATTTAGATCTGATTTCAAAAACTCTGAAAAACCACCCGGATTAATCTATGAAGAAAAAGACCCTAATTTCAAAATTTCAGTTAAATCGAGTTTATCTAATAAATTTGGACTTCTTTATATCGAATCAATTTCCGGAGAAAAGGTTAACGAAATTTTTTACAAAGAACTTTTTAAAGAAGAATCTCCTTTTAAATAATTGTTATCTAGAAAATTGGGTCAATTTCACGAGGTGAAAGTCGGAGCTGACTCATTTTTTTACACCAGTTTAAATTAAAATTAAAATTAAAGCTAAAATAATCAAGAAAATCAATAAAATTTTGATGAAATTTAAAAAAACTAATTGCAATAATAATAACTTTATGACAATTTTTACAGTTATTATCCTGATAAAATCATGAGACTTTATTTTGAGCCAGAAAGTCGAGAATTGCTCGAATAAAAAGAAAATGAAAAAAAAAATGCCTTAATGGCAAATTTCGATGAAATTAAAAGGACAATTGAATAAGGTGCTAAAAATTCTGAATTTTTAAAAAAAGTTAATTAAGAAATTATAGTAAAGGGAGAAAAAGAAATCATATTAAAAGAAGGTAAAATAAATTTAAAAAAAATAATATTATTTTAATTAAAGTATTAAAAAATTTAATTACTTTTTTAAATTTAAATTCTTTATTAGGTAAAAATAAACTAGAAGTATTCTATTAATGCGAAAAAGGCGAATATATAGAAGATTTCGAAATTTTAGAAAATTATGCAGGAATTTTACTTTAACCTTAAAATTAATTACAATATCTAAAATTTTATAATTTCAGAAACGAGTAATTCCATTCTTTACAATTCGATGAGCCTTTATATTAAATAACCTAAGAAAAATTATAAAATTACAATTCATAATATTATTAATTCCAAATTACCTAGCCGCACACAAATACTCAAATTTATAACTATAATATTCCTTTAAGAGAGCTAAGTAATTTGCACACAACCAAATTGAGCGATTTTAATTCAGATAACTATATTCAAGAATAAATATATTTCGAAACGAGAGATGAAAAAGGTAAAAAAAAATAAAATAATAATTTTATATATTTTATATATTTTATTTCCTTTTTTAAAATGTAAATATTTATCAAATATAATTTAAAAAAATTTAATATATTTTTTTTAAATAATTTTAATTATTTTTTATTTTTTTTTTAGAATTGCCCACTGTTTTAGTTTATTAAAAAGAAAATATAAACTCTGAATCCCCGATAATTATTAGAGTAAATTAATAAATGAACACATTAAAATCTAAGTATGAGTTAACCCCTTGGGATGTTTTGTTATTAGACAGAGGATTTGTTTTATGTTATCCTTTATTAAGAGGGCAAATGGAATTGGGAATGGACCATTTTAAGGTAATATTTAAAAAATTAAAAAAAAATTACATTTAACCAAATTACCAAAACTAAATAAAATATTACATTTAACAAAGTTATCAAAATTTAAAAAAAAATTACATTTCACCAAATTTTTAAAAATTAAAAAACTCCTAATTAATTTTTTTTTTTTGCTATTTTTTTTTCAGGAAGGAGCTAATTTAAAAAAATTAACAAATTTCTGCGATTTAGTAGATTTAGCCTAATTCTTTAAAGATAAAGAAATTTCAGATAAAATAATTTTATAAGGCTCAGATTTGGGCGCCTTAAACTGTATTTCCGCTTATCTAAATTCGCCTTAATTATTTAAAGGACTTTAACTACACAACGGAATTTACGACTTATCTGATTATCTAATAGAAAGTGGAAATATAAGCGATAAATAATTAAGACTAAAAAAAGAGTTAGTTTTCGGAGACTATAAAACTGATAAAGAAATTCAAGAATTTATTTTAAACTATTGTCCCTATTAATTGATGAATAATACATATATAAAAGACTACGTTTTCAAAAATATTATGATAACTTGCAGCAGTGATTTCGAACACGTAGATCACAGCAGAAAAATCCTAGCCAAATTAAGAGAAAATGACGAAAATAAAGAAATTTATTTCAAAGAATTTAGAGATTAAAGTTACGAATCTGAAATGGAAATGCTATCCTAAACCTTAGGATTTATAGTTAATTCCGCTCTTTTCGGATCTGCAGGCAGAATTAATAACTGAAGAAAAATAAATATATATATATATTTTCTAAAAAATCTAAAATTTTAATATTTATATCATTATAATTATAATAATTTAGTTTTGTTTTATTTTATTTTATTTTATTTTATTTTATTTTATTTTATTTAATTTTATTTAATTTAATTTAATTTAATTTAAATTTTTAAAGTTTATAATGTACTAGTCTACCAAAAACTTTTTAATTTAACTTTAATTTTATTTATAATTTAAATATTAAAAATTCATATTAAATTAATAAAATAAATTTATGAATTTTATTCATTTAAATATATAAATTTATTTAAAAATCTAATAATCAATCAAAAGAGGGGGGAATATTAGTTATTTTATTTCCTGATTTTGCAGTTTTTTATTTTTTTCTTTAAAGTCCAGGATGTCCAAAAACTTATTATTAGCTATTTTTTTCATGAGAAACTTAACTTTTTTATATCTCTTTTTATTCTTAAAATTCACTTTAACCCTATAAATAATCCTATTTTTCGATTTTTTCTTCATTTTCATCTTACTTTTCTTATTCAAATTCCTCTTTTTATTCCTAATTTTCTTAATTTTAAACCTAATTTTAACTTTAATCAATTTCAAAATTCTAATTCTAATTTTATACTTATTATTAATCTTATTCTTAATTTTAATCTAAATTTTATTATTAATCTTATTATTATTATTGCAACTATTATTTATTAGACTATTAAGAGTGACTATTTTTTTTATTTTCAGAAAATTTATTAAAAGAAGTTTATGAGTTATTTTTAGGCGTGATTGTAGGCAGGTGTGTATTAACATTAATATTACTATTACTATTATTTTTTTACCTTTTTTAGAAATTTTCTTGCACAACTTTTTTAAATTCAAGCAATTATTAAATAGTTTTATCTTTTTCTTTTATGTCATTTTTATAACTTTCTATTTATTAAGACTGGTTATTTGAATTTTCTTGCAAAACTTTGTTCGTCGCCCTCAAATTTTCTAACTCACCAGTATAATTTTCATTTAATTTTTACTCCAAAGTCTTAATTTTCTCCTGTAATTCCTACTTATCAGTGTCGTAAATTTATTTTATTTCTTCTTACTATTATTTAAAATTCGAATTTTCTTCGATAATTTAGTTAATATATTTCTAAAGAATTTAACACTCTTCATTTTACTAATTTAACTGTTCTTTCAAAGTTGAAATTTAAACCTAATTAGTTTATTATTCCAATTTTTCAATCAAATTTTCCATTTTCTATTTTAACTAACAATTCTCCTGTTTTAAAGACTCTATATAACCCTTTTAAACTTCAGATTTTTGTTTTAATAAGTAAATTTCAAGTTCCAAACCCTAATTAGACTAAATATGTTTATGATTATTATTTAAATTTTAATTCGAATAGCCTTTTTAAACAGAAACTATTTACTTTTATTATTATTATTTTTATTATTATTATTTATTAATAAAATCAAGGTTATTATTATTATCATTACTATTTTAATTTTAATCTAAATTTTAATCTTAATTCTACTTCTAATCCTTTTCATTTATAGATTCACTTTATCTTTCTTATTTTATTTCTTAATCATTTTAATTTTAACTTATATTTGTAACTGATTCTTATTTTTAACTCAAAAGAGATTTTTAAAGCTCTTAATTAGTAGATTCTAAATTTTTTTGCATTTCAGATTATTATTCGCTCGAATTTAATTTTTCTTTCTCTTAATTTTATTTTTAAAAGCTAATACTTTCCTAATTTTCCTAAAATTCTTCATTTTTTTAATTATTTTCGGAATTTTTATCTAAATTTTCATCATTTACTAAATTTTATTAAGTCTCATCATTTTAACTTAAATCTTATTCTTTATTCTTTTAATTTACTTAATTTTAAAACTGTTCATAGTTTTAGGAATCTGTTTTCATAGAAATTTTTTTTGTCGTACTTTATGAGTTATTTACAGATTCTAATTTATTTTAGTGGTTTTAAATATTTTCCGTTTATTCTATTTCTTACTAATTTATCTTTTATTCTTTTTCTTATAAACTTGGATTATTTTCAATTTAATCACTACTTTTATTTCCCTAATTTACTTATTATTATTCTTTTTCTAACTCTAATTACTATTATTCTTTTAAATTACCTGAATCTGCTACTTTACTTTAATTTTCTTGATTTTCCTAATTTTAATCTTATTATTGTTATTATTATTACTGTTCTAATACTTTTTCTTCCTCTTATTATTAATTTTAAAAAGGGTTAAATTTTTTTTTAACTGGACCTTTATTAAACCCAGGTGGGCCACTTTTTTTAGCTCCAAATCCAGGAGGCTTCATTCCCCCTACTTTACTCCCATTTTTCTGAGCAAACCCTCCTAGTTTTTAAGGGGGCTTAAAAGTCGGAATTCTAGAGCTATTTTAACTTTAATTTTAACTTAAATTTTTATCTTTATTTTAACTTAAATTTTAATTTTAATCAAAATTCTCTTAATTTCTAGAGGACACTATTTACAAAGGTTCGTTCTCTAAATTCTAGGAATTCTCTAAATTTTAAGAATTTTAAGAGTTTTCCGATTTTTCCGTATTTTTTTCTTAATTTTAAATCCTCTGCGCATTTATAACACTATTTTCCTAAAAATTTTCAACTTTTTCGTTGTTTTTTTGAGAAAGTTAGGGACTCGAATGTTCAGTTTCGATATTTTAAAGCACTTCTTCTAAATTTTCATTATTTTTTTCAGCTTACAAATTTCCTTATGGATTGCTTCCTTACCGAGATTAAGAAGATTACTAAGATTGTTCTTCGTCATCCGAAGAAGAAGTTTCTGAGTCTGATTCTTGCGAATTTTAATTTTTATTCAAAATTTTTTTTTATGTTTCTTCTTAAAAAGAATTGAAATCCTGTAAATTTCTGTCCATTTCTTTTAAATTTTAGTCCATTTAATTTTTTTTTATTTATTTATTAATTTAATTATTTTAAATTATATATTTTTTCCCTTAAAATTTTATATTTTTTAGTTATTGGAATAGAATTCTCTCTTGCCTTTTTTATTTTTCAATTATATTTTAATTTATTTTATTTATTTTTTATTATCTAATGTTAACTTTAATTAACAAGATTTAGTTACACGCGTTTGTTCTGGATTTATATAAAGCGATTCTTTAATATAATATTAAATTAATTATAGTAAAAAAATTTTTACTTATTTATATTATTAATAGTTTATTAATATGTTTTAGAAACGATCATAATGTTATATATATGTAAAAATATAAATTAACATTAATTTTTTAAATTTAAATTTTTAATAAATTATTTACTTATTAAGTTTTTAAAATAATTAAACACATTTTAAAACTTAGAAATATAGTTTTTTACCAATACAAAAATATAATTCTTTAATAATTATTTTTACCAATTCAGATATAAATATACATTTTTCTAAATTAGTTATATATTATTAAATTTAAAATTTAAATAAAATTAAGTTTATTTTAGATTTAAAGTTACAAATTAAATTACTTTTAATATTTATTTTCAATAAGGAAAATTACATTCACTATATAATTTTCTTTCACTTACAAATTTCATACTAGATTACTATTTAAATAAATTTTTTTATTTTAAATTTAAGGCAAAAGGCATCGAATCTTCCATTTTAAGTTATTTTATTTCTTCTAAACCCAAAGTTTTAATAACATTTACATTCTTTTACCAACCTTAAAGTTCTTTATACACGCTAATTTTGTTTCTATAATAATTAACTAATTTCTCCGTTATTTCTTTTTGTTGCTCAAAATAATCTTTTTACATGGTTGTAATAAAATCAAATTTTTCTAAGTCAAAAACTTCAGCCTCATCTTTTTATTTTCTAAAAACACTCTTATTTAATTTATTGTTTTTTAACTGTAATTCTTAAAAAAAATCCAAAGAACATATCAAAATTATGTAGTCGCCCTCTTTTACTCTTTGATCCAAAGGAGGATTAGCCAAAACAAAATCCCCTTAAAATTAAGTTATGTCAATTTTTTCTTAATAATTATTTTCGTAAATTAAATCTTCTTCATTTTATTAATTTAAATTTAAATTTGGGTTTCCCTAAAATTAAGAATTTTAGTAAAAATCTTTGTTTTAAAATTAGTCGTTATATCGGCTTTTTATTTTATCTTTAATAACTAACCCAACTGGAATCATGTTATACTTTTAATTTAACAAATAAAATAGATATAAAAAAAATATATATTTAAATATTAAATTCTTAAAAATAGTACAATAAATTTATAAATTAAATGTCATATTTTATATATATATATGTATATATAGTATGTATACCTGTAAAAACTAAAGGGAAATTAAAGAATAAGTAGGAAATTTATTGCAAGTTTCAGAATCAATTTTTAAAGAAAAAAGCCTCTGTTAATTTTTATTATTTTAATTAATATTTATACCCATCAATAGCTACATTGTACTGGCAGCAGTTTAATTAAAATATATTTAAGCATTTAAAGAGTGAAAAATAGGTGCTTAAAAAAAAATATTCGGCCCAAACGCCAAAGGAAACAAAGAACTATCTATAAAATTTCCAAAAGGTCTTTTTTCAAAAAACTAAAGGTAATCAAAGTTGTGAACAGAAAGAAAAATTTTACTCTTTTTTAAAAAAAAATTTTTTTAAATATTTCTGTAAAACTTAAAAAGCGCACTTGATTTCGCATTTTCGTAAAGATCTTCAAAATTAATCACTACCTTTTTTTAATAAAAATAATTTTTGTCTTAAAATTAAAAAAAAAAATAAATTTTATTATTAATCTTAAAAATATATTTCTATTTTTATTTATTTTAAAATTATTTTTTTATATTTTATTAAATTTCTAATTCTATTTTTTTAAATTATTTTAATTTAACCCTTTCTTTTTTAATTTGCTTACATAAAAAATATATATAGTTTTTATAAATAATTTAATTTTAATTTTTTTATAAATTAGTTCTAAATATTAAATATAATAAATAAATTAAGAAATATTTTCTTTTTATACTCTATAAGATTCTTGCATTTTTAAGGCCTAATAATGTGCTAAATATTCATAATTTCCGATAGCAATTATGCTGTTATTTTCCTAAATTTCTTCCTATTAATTATTTTTATTAGGCTCTTTTAATTACGAACTTTTAATATTATGTTAAAAAAATATAATAAGTCTTTATTTATTAATTTCTCTAATTTTCTTATAAATCCTGCCCCTGTCCCTAAGATCGAAACCCACAAAAATTAAGTGATTTTTCATTAATTTAGCAGGAATTTATGACAATGTATTTTTTTAATCGATATATAAATTAATAACTTTATTATTTTTTAAAAAAATTTAAGGATTCTTAAATTTAGCAGCAAATTTTATAAATATATTTTTAAGAGACCCCTTTTTTATTTGCTCCAAAACTTCTAACGACAATTTCCTTTTTAGCCTCGATTTTATAGTCAAATTTTATATATTATTTTTCAAAATCATCGTAAATTCTTCTTAAATATTGCTCTAGTAATTTGTAATAATTATAGCCTTATCATTAGGTTAAATTAAGTATTTAATTGGATTTATTATTAAAATTTTATCGTGGCCTTTTTTAATACCTAAATTAATATAAAAATTTCAATAATTTAAATAATAAACTATAAATATTTTATATATAATTAAAATTTAATTTTTTAACCTATCATTGTTATTCTTTTACTTTCGTGAAAATAATTTTAATTTTATTAATGAAAAAAAAGGGTTTAACTCACCATTTTCAACTCAATTCCATGCACAAAATCTGGGAATTCAACCGTTTTTATTTTATTTTTCTGACTTTAATAAAAATTCCAAATATTTGTTCTCAAGTCTATATTAATACTTGAATTATCCCTTATCCATCTAAATCAAAAATTAAATTTTCATCATAATTTTTAATAAATTTAAATAATTAATAAAAAATTTTTAAATACAAAATTACTTATAATAATTCTAAGATTTTAAAGGTGTATTTGATTAATTTTTTAGTAAATGCATTAAAAAAGAGCTTACACCTTAATTTTCGATGGACTAGCTAAGTATAGCTGCGTTCATCTCCCAAAATGAATTGTGCATGACATTTTTAATATGCGGCTTTTTATAAAGTATATCAGAAGTAAAAAATGCATACATTTTTAAGTTCTTATATCTTTTGATAATTTATAATTTAATAATTTAATAATATAATAATTAATTAGTTACACTTATAAAAACTACTAATCTTTTTTACAAATTTAACTGAAAAATATATTTATAATAACTTACTTTTACGACAATGTTTTCAATACATAATAATAATTGTTTTCAATTTCAATTGACTCTTAATGGTTTTATCTAAAACTTGCGACAAAAATTCCAGGAGTTTTTGATAAGTCTAATTTTCCTAATCTTTTAAATAATCAAATTTTTATTAAAAAAAAAATATAAACTTATTTTTAAATATAATAAAAACAAAACATTCAATTTTATATTACAATTCTATATCACTTTCCATTTTTACATTTGGAATTATCTTTATTTTTTTAACTCCATATTAAATTCTAAGATATTCAGTTTTTAAAAAGGAATTTGCTTTTTAAAACTAAATAAAATTATTATTTTTTGATATTTAATTAAATTATATTAGTATGATTATTTTTCTATAATATTAAAAAAAAATATATTTTCATTTTTACATTTGACCTTTATGACCTATAAGTTCTAAATTTTGTTCCTACATATTTCTATTTAAAAACGTCAGCTTTAAATGAAGGATCTTCATTACAGTAAAAAATTAACTATTTTTAAAATTTACAGGGCTTTTCAAAATTATTAGTATCATAAAAACTTTTCAAAAATTATTCTGTCTAATATTCCTTTTTTTTTTATATTTTAAAATTTAAAAATTCAAAAATTATATTTTATCTATAATAAAATAAAACATCATTTTTTAATAAGTATCCCAAATTTTACTTTTTCAAGAACATTTCCTATTATAATTATTTTATTTTAGTCTATTTTAATATGATCTGCTAAAGTGTGTTCTTCTTGACTAAGTAAATTTAAAATATCTCCAAACCAACTGTTAAATTAAATTGCAGATATTAAAATAAATGTAATAGTTATAATTCTTCCACTTGTTCTTTCAGGGGTTATATCTCCATACCCTTATAAATATATATAAAATAATTCTTTAATCGACAAAAATAATAATAATAAAAAAAAAAAAAATTATATAAAAGAATAAATATAAAAATTATATAATAAATCATATTATATATAAAAAATTTTAAATTTGTATTTTTTTAGCTTTTACCAATTGTAAGCATAGTCACTGCTTAAAAATATAATGCATCTATAAAATAAATAGGTTTTTCTTTTTAATTATATTAGGAATACACTTATTTTCCATCAAGTTCATTAAAAAATAATATAAAAGAGGCGTTTAAAAACATAAGATTCATAATATTCATAACCAACTAAACTATTTTCATTTTAAGTATATCTTTTTTACTACTTATAGCCAAATTTTCATTTGGATCCCTTTCTTCATATTTTCTTAAAATAAAAATATTTATTAAAAGTTTATTGTAAACTATAAACTATAAATTTCAATTATCATAATTACTTAAAAATAATGTTAAAAAGATATTAATTTAATTTTAAGAATTTAAAACTCAACAAAAACCAAAGAAACCTATCTTCATACCTTCTGTTGATTTTTTCACCATGAAAATACAAGCTTTTGCTAAAAAAATTTAAAAAGTGAAAATTAGTTAATTTTTTTAAATATCAAAATATTAAAAATAATTTTGATTTTCTAAAATTAAGAAAAACACTAGTATTAAAATAAAAATAGTCCTTTAAATAAATTAAAAAAAGACAAAAAAAAATTTATAAAAAAACAATAAATTATTTTACAAAATTAGCAAAATAGTAACTATATCTGTAAAAGTAGATATTTGCAAAATAAATTTCATTTTGTAGTTAGTTGAGGCTATTTCATGGATAATTTCAAATAGAAACCCGAAAAATAAAATAATTTTTATAGGAAAATTAATAAAATTAATATAAATTGCATGCTAAAGGTTATCTGCGTCCAATTCCTGTATGTATAAAATTACACTTGTGAAATTTATTATTGCAAAAAAAATTTAAAGAAAAAACTCTATATTTCAAAATAAATCTTCCACTTTTATCAAAAATCTTTAAAATAAATTTTATCTATTTTCTTCGTTTTCTGTGTCTAATTACGAATAAGACTGCTCATATAAAAATTATTATTATTTTTCCAAATTTTCTTCAAATTTTTCTAAAAATTGACTAAAAGTGTCGCTATTTTGTGAGTTTTCGTTTAGTTTCGTCTACATTAATATAGATAATATTTTAAATATATAATTTTCTAAAAATCTAAAAGATTATTTATTTTTTTTGTTTTTTTTTAAAATTTGCTATTTTTATTTTATGTTCAGGATAAAGTTTACCAAAAAAAATATAGTTAATGTATTTAGAATTTTAAAAAAATAAATAGTTTTAAATATAATATAAATTATATTAAATTATACAGCTTTGGTTATTAAATTCTTAAAGTTATTTAACCCTACCTAATAAATTGTAAATAAACATAGAATAAAATATTTAAAATAAGCTTTTTAATTTTTAATTTTTAGTCAAGTAAATTTTGTTGTAAAATTAGAACTAATATTTTTTATTAATTAATTATAATTGTAATTAAACATTAGAAACTATATTCACGAAAAAAAAAAAAAAAAAGATAACAACAAATAATTATAAAAAAAATAAACTTCAATAAAAAAGGAATTTAATGAATAATTAAAGCTAACATTTTCTTCAACAAAATTCCTAATCCTAATTTTTTTCCTAACCTAGTTAAATTTCTAATATAAGTTTATCATAAATTGGTATAATATAGGAAAATTTTTCTTCTTATTTAATTTTTTTCAATTCACCATTAAAAATTTTTAAAAAATTTTTAAAAATTTGGCACTAAAAACCGTAATTTTTATTTTATAATTAAATGTAATTTTTATTATCTAAGGGTAATTATCACTTTTAGGAGGAAACTAAAATTAATCTAAAATGGAAAGCATAAAGTATAAATAAACTTAACCTAAGCCAGAAAATATACCTTTATATATACAATCTTAAAATAATACTTTGCTAAACAGTTAAATGCACAATCATCCAAACATAGTTGCTTAAAGACCAGAAAATTAATATTAGTATTGTGATTTTTAAAAAGAAAGGTAATTAATTGGCTTAAGAATTATTTTTGCCTTAATTCCAAATTAAATTACAAAAAATATTAAAAAAAATATAAAAAAATTAAAACCTATTTCTTTATTATTCTTATATTATTATTGTTATATAATATCATTATTATTTATAAAAAAATTTTATAGAAATTTTAGAATTATGGATTATTTAAATCAAGCTGAATAGTAAATGAATAGAGAATTAAATAGTTTGTAACCAGGTAGTTGGGAATACAGAAAAGTCAGGTCTGAGCTGGATAATTTATTTCGAATAAAATTTGAAAAATAAAAAGAATTTAAAAGTTTTGAGAATGTAAAATACACCGGAAATGTGCCAAATCTAGGACATATGAAAATTACTTAAGGCCCAAATGTGCAAAAATCTCAACTTTAGTAAAAAAAATAAAAAAATAATAATTTTAAAAATTTTAATATCTTGTTTAATTTTTTAACTATTTTTATTTAACTTCAAAATATATTTAATTTTTTTATATTTAATTTCAGCTTAAATAATCAAATTACACCGTATCATTATTAAGACTAAATTAGCACATAAAATTATCGTAGTAAGTAAATGGCATATGATCCTTACCAGGGTTTTAAAATTTCAATAGATTTCGTATTAAATTTACCAGTAGAACTAGAAAGAGCTAAAATTTTGTACGGGGTTTAATAATATGACGAAAAAATAAATATAAATAATTTAACCGACAATTACGAATTAAAACAAAATACTTATAGAAGTAAAAATGCTTACATAGATCACAAAGACATAATAAGATTAGTTTATCCAGACCAAAAAAGTGTCATTTATTTCGAAATTTGGGCCTAAGAAAATTAATAAAAGGAGGAAATTTTAAAAAGAAAAGTTGAAATTTATACAAAATTGTGGTCTAGTTTCCAAATTTTTAACAGCTAAAATGAATTTTAACCTGGGTATTATAAATTACCTGTTTATAGTATGAAAAATAACTTATAGGAATTATTATAATCCCAAAATACAGGCCATGGTCTACCTCAATATTTGGACTGTTATTTGTATTTTAGAATTTCACTCGCAAATGATAGAGAAATAGAAGAAAGTTATGGTTTAAATAAACAGGATAGGTATATAACTCCAAATGAACATTTGAGAAGAAATCACTAAGTAATAAAAAATTAAAAAAAATAAAAAAATAAAATTATATTTAATATTATTACTTTTATTCTTATTATTTTTCTTCTATTTAGGTAAAAAACCCATTTGATTTTTCGAACCGGTAGATAATTATTGATAAAGATAAGAATTATTATGATTAAATGAAAAATATTTATAATTCTTAAAAAGATGAAATTAATAGACTATTTAATAATCCAAAATAAGTAACTATTGCAAAATTGCCCGTAGCACTTAATGGAATTTAGCCAAATAATTCAGCAATGTCTTTTATGTATAATAATAATAATTAAGATAAAGAAAATGAAGAAAAAAGTGACCGGTAATTAATGATAGATCGTTCAATGCTTTATTAAAATATAAATCCATAAAACGAAAATCTAAATTTAAATTTTAATAATAATAAAAACAGTATTAATTAACAAGAATAAGGACAAAAAAATAACTAAAATTAAGATTTCGAGAAAATGTTTTGTAAATTTTATAAAAAAATTCAAAAATATATTTTAAATTCAAATATTTATTTTTTTATTATTTTTTAATTAATTTTTATTTTTAGAGGATATGTTTAATTTGGGATTAGAAGAAAATTAAGTTAAAAATAAAGATACAAGAAAAATTAAAGATCCATAATATAATAACGAAAACCAACAATATACAGATCCTTTTTAAGATGAAATAGATTAAAATTTAAATAATAATAATAATTAGTAAATTTATGAAAACTGTTTGATTTTAGAAATTTAGCAAATTTTTAATTTTTCATCTAATTGTGAAGCGCTATCTTGTAATTGGATGTTGGTTGATGAATATGGTGTAATTAGGAATAAATTTGAGTAACTTATTTTTAAAATATATAAAATTTTTATTAAAATTTATTTATATAATATTTAAAATTAGCTAACGTATGATTGAAAGAGACGACGAGGTCATAGAAATATAAAAAGGAAAGAAAAATATTCTATTAAATGTAAATAACTTCATTATAAATAATTTTAAAAATATATTATTTAAATAGCATATAAATATATTAATATTTAAATATGATAATAAAATAATTTAGATATTAATTTAATATAAAATAATAGGAAAAGCACAAAATACCAATTAATGTGAATGAAATAATGGAAAAAAAAAATGGAAGAGTAGAAAATTGTTTTCTAATTTTACAAGTATCTTAAAAAACTATAAACGATACTAATGAAGGATAATAACTTAATGAATTTTCTTGGACAGCTCATTAATTATTTTATTTTGACGAAAATGTTGGAAATTTTGTTTTAAATTACGGTCACTTTACTGAATTTTTATTACAGCCACCTGTTTTAAAAGGTGAACAAAAAAATATAATTTATCTATAAAATAAAAAATTTAATATGGTATTTAATTTTTTTTTATTAATATTTAATATTAATTTCAAAATTAATTTTTAGGTGAAGAGCTGGTTACAAAAATGAATGAAACAGAAATGTTACCTGATATATTGGAATTTGTAATTTATTAAGAAAGTAATCCATATTTAATTCCTGTAGATTTTCCAGATTAAAATTCATATTTATAGGTAATAAAAAAAATTTTATTATTAAATCAATAAATTATTTTAACATTCGTATTCACATTTATATTCATAATTAAATTTTTATTATTTTCAAAATTAAATTTATGTTTATTTAAATTATATAATAATATTCTAATTTTTATTTTTATAAATAAATAAATTTAGGTTTCTTTGATTTAAATTTTAAATGCTAATTACAAAGAATAATATACACATTATAGAATTTTTATTTCTCTTGATTAAAAATTACCTATTGCAATTAATGACATTCCATTATTTGTAATGACAAATTTATATACCTTTACACCTAATGATCAATAGTCAAAAAAAGTTTTTAATAAGATAATTGAAGATTCTATATTAGTAGAGTAAAATTTAAGCTTTATTTTAGAAAATTTCTAATAATAAATCGATTAATTGCATTTATGTGTTGAATTTTATAAATCTGATAGAAATGAGGAAATTAAAATCGGCATTAATTAGGTAAAATATCTATTATAAAATATAGCCTAAATTAAAACTATATAAAAATTCTATATTATTAATTATTCTTTTTCATTTTTATAGGAAAGTGAAAATTTTGTCGGAAAAATAATGTTTCCATTTAAAAAATTGAGCAAAAAGTTTATTACTAATGAAAATAAAATGGAAAAACTGTAAGTTCCAATTTTAAATAATAAAGGAAAAAAAACAAATATGTTATTAGATTTAGTTTTAGAAAAAACTTTAGTTAGTTTTTGATATATAATAATATAAATAATTTCATAAAAAAATTCAAAATTATAAGTAATTTAATAGGTTTGTTTATTATTTAATGTATAATAATAATATTAAAATTTAACATGAATTTTTAGTTTTATTATTAATTATTTTGTTTTAATTTTAGCTAATCGAATAGATTTAATTGGGCATTAATAAAAATAAAAAAATAAATTATTAATCTAAATATTAGAGCAAAATAGATAAAATTATCTATTAATAAAATCTATCAATTTTATAAAAAATTAATACATAATTAGTATAACAATTTGGAAATATAATAAGAATTTAATAATATAATAAATTTATTAAATTATTTAGTTTTAAAATATTTAAAAAACAGTTTAAATAATGTATTTTTACTTTATATGATAAAAATAATACTTTTTTGCTAAATTGGTTCTTCTGTTAGTTATAAAGTTAGATTTATCAATTTTCTGAGAAAATAAACTTAGAATAAAATAATTTCATAAATGCTGGGTGTGATATTTTATAATTAAATTTGCTTAATTTAGCTAAAATTAAAATTTACACATACTAAAAAATAAAAAATTTTAAATTTTTTGTAGGTATTTAAAAAGTTAGAGAGTTTTATAAAAATATAAAAATCAATTCATTTTTATTTTTTAAAAAAAAAACTATAAATACAACATTTATAAATTTTAAGCACTTAATTTATTTTTTCATGTAAGTAGGCAGTTTATACATTTCATTTTATGTGTACTATATTAATTCTAAATAATTTTTTAAATTAATAAAAAACTCTAATAGATGATTTATTTTTATTAATTTCTTTAAAAAATGGGAATTATTTGATGGAAAATAGAAAATAAGTAAAACAAAATTTAAGTAAATATATAATAAAAATAAAAACAAAAAATAAATTAAAAAAAAAAAAAAAAACTTATCTACTAAATAAAAAATATAATATAAAAATTTAATATGGGATCATCTTCAAGTAAATACGGAGGAATTTTTGTATAAACTGATAAACCTTATTATTAACCAGGTGATACAGTTACTGGTCATGTTTACGTTGATATGCATTCTACTTTCCCTACAAGCACTATTTATTTGAAAGTAAAGGGATATGAAAGTAATAATTTTAAAAAAAAAATATTTTCCAAAATAATTACTCCAAAAATAAAATATTTCAATAAAATATATTCAAATATAAAATAATAACATTATTATTAGTATAAAATAAAATTATATATATATATTTTTACAAATCTAAGATTATTTATGTAATCTAAAAAACTATTATTTCTAATTAATTTTTTTTATATTTTTTTTTAAATTTTTAGAGGTCCACTTTAAAGAAAAAAGAACTGACGATAAAGGAAATGTTTATTACGATCATTATAAAGATAAAAATCAATTTTATTCTCATAAATTTAAATTACACACTTGGGGATCTAATATCCCTGCCGGACAATTTTCTATTCCATTTTCTTTTGTTTTGTAAGACCATTTACCCGGTACTTTTTACGAAGATGACTAACCTAATAATTATACCACTTCTATTAGATATACTATTAAAAGTGAAACCGATGTCCCTAAAGGATTCGACAAACTGAAAAATAAATAAGAATTAGTTGTAAGAGAAAAAGTTAAAGGGGTAATTTATTAACCAAATATTACATATTAATAAATAATTCAATAAAATCAATTTTAAATACAATAATAGTTTTTTAAATAAACCTAGTATATTAATTATTATTTAATATTTTTATAAATAACTTAATTTAATTTAATTTATTTATCTTTATAATTTAAAAAGGCTTCCAAACCTGCTGAAGGAGAAATGATTAAAGACACCAAAACTTGGTGTTGTATCAGTTAAGGAGAGTCAAAAATTAAATCTTATTTTGAATATAATTCTTATATGCCCGGAGAAACTGCCAATATTATTACCGAAATCGATAATTCTTAATGTAAATTAAATATCGAAAATGTAGTAGGGGAACTAATCAAAGTCGTTAAATTATAGGCCAAATCTCATAATTTCAGAAAAGAATTATCCGTTTCAAGCACCAAATTTGGAAAAGTAATTTTTATCTTAAAATGACTTAATTTACAAATTTTACCAAATAAAAATACTATCTATATATAAAAAAAAAATTAAAATTTTATAATATTAAATATTTTTAGATCGACGCCGGTGAAACAAAATTAGGAGAAAAAGCTTTAAGAACTCCCGTTACTTTAATTAGTTCAGGAAAACCCATTTAACCTTCTACAAACGGTTCTTTAGTATAATGTAATTATTATTTAAGAGTTTCCAGTGACATGGAAGGAGTAACTTGTTGTGCCGAAGACCCTAACGTAAGAATTCCAATTTAAATTGTGGCCCCTCCCCCTACTAATTACGGAAAAGTTGAGTAACCTGCAAACTGGAATCCTTAGAGTCTTGGAAATGTTAATATTTCATTTACCTCAGACGCCATGTACTAGCCTAAATAAGGAGACGCTAATGTAACTATTAACACATCAACTGGTTTCGGAATGACTTCTCCCCCCTCAGTAAAATATATTTATTTATCCACACTTAATTTTTTAAAAACTTGCATTCTTCTTTATTTTAAGCTAATATATTAAAATATATTAAAATTTTTATTAATTTTCAGATGAACATGACCGTAAACACTAATACCGGATATCAACCTCCTCAATAATAAGGATTTAATTAACCTCCTTAATAATAATAAGGATTCAATCAACCTCCTCAATAACAATAAGGATTTAATTAACCCCCATAATAACAATAAGGATTTAATTAGCCTCCTTAATAATAATAAGGATTTAATTAACCCCCTTAAAATAACTAAAATTAAAATGCTGATGTTAACGTTAAAATGGATATGGGTATGGGCATGGGTATGGGTATGTAATTTAATGCTTAAGCTAGCGATAGTAATTTCAATAATGGAAATAATAATTAAGGCTAAAATGGAAATGTTTAAATGAACTTTAACATGTGATTAAAATAATATTTAGTTATTTGTCCTGTGATTTAAATTATTTTTTTCTCATTTTTTTACAAATTTTCATTCTTCTATTTTTATTCATTATATTTTAATTATATGTATAAAACATAATTGAAAACTTGTTGATTAAATCTATTTTAACCTTCTTTTATTCTATTTATAAAAAAATTAATTTCCTCATATTTAAAAATTCATATTTTATTACAAAGTTTTTACTTATATGCAATAATCTATAATTATTAGTATTATAATTATTTTATAATTTAATAAAATTAATAATTTTTTTAATAATAAAAAATATAAACAAAAAAAATTCTAATTATCAAATTTAAATGGAAAATTAAAATCAAGATGAAGATAATTTGCCCTAAAGAATGTCCCTAAATTTGATAAAATTAAAAGAATAATTATATTAAGAATAAGAAAAAGCCAAATATTTTTAGTAATAATATTTGTAAGCAGAAAAGTGTAAGTAAAAATTATCCGTTTTTAATTGTTTTAATTATTATAATTAATTTTATTAATATTAACATTTTTTTCACTACCTATACAAAAAGTAATAGATGACTTACACTTAAATGTAGAATTAAAAGAAAATTAATTACAAGCTGATGACAATAAATATAAAGAAATACAATTCTTAAATTAGTAAATCTAGGAGTCTAATTAAGAGTAACTTTTGTTTTTATTTTTTTCACTATTTTTTAATTTTTGTAAAATTTTTTTATAATATTTTCTATTTTCTTATTTAGACTATAGTTAAGAAATTAAGAATTGGACGATTTGGTTTAAAATTAACATTTTTAAAGTTAAATTTTGGAAAAAAATCAAAAATCTTAATAGCTAGAAGAATTGGTAAAAAAATTAAACAGATAAATTAATCTTTAAAAAACAGAGATTGATAATTTAAAGTATGAAAATTAAGATTTATAAGCTAGGTAAAAAAACAACTATTTAATTAATTTTAAAACTATTTTGATAAAATTAATATAAAATTAATCATATTTTATAAATAAGAAATTTAGAAAAAGATGAAGAATTGCAAAATAAAAGCAAAAAAATAAAATTATTGAGATTTCTAAGTGGTACCACTGATGAATGGAATAATACTGAAAGTAATTAAACAACAAGGAATTCTAGATTATAAAATTCCAAAAAAATATATGAAAATATGAGTGAAACTTAATATAAACATCATATATAAGAAGGAAAAGAAGGAGAAATAAAATAATAATAATAAAATTAAATTGATGAAAATAATTTAAATAATTAAACTTTTCTGAGTGAAAAAATTATTAATAAAGAAGAATAATATGAAGAATAAATAAAATAACTAGAAAAATAAATTTCAGATTTATTTGAATAAGTTTAAGTAAATTAAATATTTTTACAACAGGTAATTAATACAATATTAATATTCTTTTATATAAAAAATTATATATATAAATGTAAATATTTTATAAATTTATTCAATTTAAATAAATATTAAAGTTCATAACTTTATTAAAATATTATAAAAATAGGAGAAAGGCTAGATTGACGAAATTATTGACGTTTTAAAGGAAAATTTATAAGTTTTTACATTTGAAAATTAAAAATCAAATGCAGAAAAAGCTATCGAAGTTCTCCAGGAATTGGGAAAATAATAAATTTAATTGTTTTCAAATTTATAAAATAAAAAAATTAAAATGTACTACAAATTTAATAAATATTTATTAATACAATTATTTTTAATTTTAATATTATATAAAAAATAGGTTCATGAATTAGGAATATATTTTAGATGTGGATTTCGATTAAAATGAATAAAACATACAGTCAAATACTGCTTAAAATAATAATCAATAACAAATGTAGCAAAACAAATAAGAAGAAAATGATAATAATATATTTAAAAATAATAAAAATTTAAATTGGGAAAATTAACAAAATTAAGTTAATAATGGAGAAAATGACTTGCAAAATTTATTTCAAAATTAAAAAAATAGTCTAATGGAAAATTATAACTAATTAAATTAAGATTAAAATTTATATTAGTAAAGATAAACTAAATTTTCTGTTTAGTTTAGAGACAGTTTGTAAAATTTAAACTAAAAAAATAAATTTTAAAGTGTAAAATAAATTAAAAATAATGATGATATATAAAAATCAGAAATAGAATAAAATTTAAAAAAAAATAGATAATGTGGTGGTTGCTTAATTTTTTGATAATTTTTTGAAATTAAATTAACTATATTATTTATATATCTTATTATATAATATAAAATTATAATACTAAATTTTGTCTATAGTAGTATTTTTATTTAATATTGCTCACATTTATTACTAAATTATTATTTATGTGACCGTATAAAAAATTTTAATTTTGATTAAATAATAATAATAATTTGGAGCCACCAATTTTTAAATATAAAGTATCAATTATTAAAAACTTAAAATAAAAATTATTTCAAAAAACCATAACAAACCTTAAAAATAGTAAGGATCAATTTTCTACAAAATATCTTTTTAAAACACATTAAAAATATATTAATAAAATCTAAAATTTATAATGAAAAAGTGTTATCTTTGTAAAAATGGGTTAGAAAAAGAAGGTTTATTTAGATTTACAATAGATACATAAGATTTCAGTAAAGAATAATTGGAAGTTGAAAAAACTTTAAATCCATAATTATATGATAAAAATTATAATTACATACATTTATCATGTGCTTGTCTAGCGGCTCAGGTTTCTATAAGAGTTAAAAATAATGATCATATAAGGTTTTCCGGATTTTCTTAAATTAAATGGGATTTATTTGAAAATATTTGTGCATCTTGTAAACTAAATAAGGAAAAAGCTTATTTAATAAGATGCTCGGCAAAGTAATATATATAAAATTTTAAGACTAAAATATATAAAATATAAATTTAACAATATTTATATTTATATAATAATTAATTTTTAATATAAAATAATAAAAAGAAACTGCAATGTTTATTGTCATCAGAATTGTTTAGAATTATAAAACTCGTATTTATTCAGGAAAAATCAATAAGATGAAGTTTATAAATATTTTGCTTTATGCACTTATCATTAATAAAGTAATAAAAGATAAAAAAAATAAATAATTCAATACTTTTAATCTATTAATTATTTTATTTTTTTTAGAAATTGAATTGAATGTAAATAAATATTAAAGATCGAGCTGGGTCTCATTTTGGAATAATATAAAGGGAAATTTAGAATTGTATAAAAAATAATTAATAACCAAAGAATCAGAGGAAAGAAAATTAAAACAAAGATAAGATAGTTTGCAATAATAGTAATAATAAAAACCACAATAAAAAGAATAAAAAAATAGTTAAAGAGTGAATAAAATAAAAAAAAATCAAGAAGAAAATTAAGAACTTATGTAAGAAATATAAACATAATTTGGTCGCAGTGAATATGACCCTTTTAGTTTACCAATGGATAAAAAAAATTAAATTGATAAACAAACTGATTTTGGTTAAAAAAATAAATAAGGAAATTAGGAATACAATGTTTTGGAACTGCCTGAATCTGCAAATTATTATACTTAGAAATATAATTAAAAATAAAATTAAAATGAAACGTAAATAAGTTTAAAATTAAATTAAAATTAGAATTAAAACAAGGAAAAAGAGTAAAATTTTCAAAATATTCAGTAAAATGTACATGTTTTATAAAATGAAAAAAAAAATAAAGAAATTGATAAAAATAATTATATGGATAGCGGTATGAGTTATGAAGAATACAAAGAATTTTAATTGAAAAAAAAATAATTAAAAAAAGAAAAAAAAAACATGAAACTTTTTAAAGAAGATTTTTGCATTAGTAAAGAAGAAGAACTTTTATTAAATAGTTTGGCACAGTCAAATTAAAATAACGCAATTTTATAAGAGTAAATATTAGAGCAAAACAAAAAAAATCAAAACGACTCAAAAAATTTATAATATTTGAATAAATTAAAATAAGAAAGACTTCAACAATTAGAAAAAAATAAATAAGTTAATCCTCACATGTAATTTTTTTTATTTACTTTATCTTTTTATTTAAATTATTTTTTAAAATATGTATTTTTATGCTTTTTAATATTTTTTAAATTTAATTTATTTATATTAAAAATTTTTAGAAGAAATAATAAAAGCTAAGCTCAAAAATCAGTAAGAAGTTAATCAAGCTAAACAAAAAAAAATTATTTAAAATAAATTAAAGCTGATTCTATTTAATTATCATATATGAATGATTTACCTTTATATCCAACAAAGGCTTCTAGTTTGGAAATGAGAGAATTGTAAATAAATAAATAATATTTATATTATTTAAAATGATATGTCATATAATTTATTATTATTTTTTTTAAAATAATAAATTTTAACTTAATTTAGACTAAATAGATAATGGTGGTACGAATTACATGGCATATATTTTAAAAAAATAAGCAAAGAAGATTTAAATTTAGTCAAACTAAGTGTTCCTATTAAAAACAATAATTTGGAAAAATTATCTCTTGAAGAAATAGAAAATTCAGTTAGCAAAGATTAAATAGATGAATTATCAAAAAGTAATTAAAAAAAATTAAAAATTATAATATAGCTTTCTTAATTTATTTATACAATTTTTTTTTTTATTTTAAAAAGAATAAGAGGATGAATATTATATAAGGTTTTGTTAAACTGATTTCGAATAGGGTGATAGTATTCCGATGAAAAATAATTAATTTATGTATGTGATAATAGAGACAAAAAATCAAGTTAAAAATGTGATATAAAATTTGAATTATATAAAAAGTTAAAAACTATAAAAAAATTAAAGTTAAACAAATATACAACAAATATAAAGCGAATAAAACTAAAGTGCTATGTTTGATTATTATATGTTCAAATACAAAATAAACAGGGAAATTAATTAACAAAAACCTGAAAATTATGATGAGATAGTTAGTAATTTAAAAATAAGTCCAAATTATAATATTTTCTCTTCAAAAATATTAAAGTAATTTTATTTATATAAATAAATTTAAATAAAAAAAATTAAAAATTTTAACTTAAATTTAATTTTTATAAAATAATAAAAATATATATATAAACAGCGAAATTGTGAAAAAACCTGAAGAATGTTTGAAATCTTAAATGGAGAATTTATATAGTTAGGATATGGAAGTGGAAAATAAATAAAATTTTAGTTAAGAAGATATCGAATTCGCATACAAATATTTTGGAGAAAATTTAATTCTTTATGATAATTGGAAAATGGACTAGTTTTCCATGAAAGAAGCTTTACGTTAACAAAGATATATAACCAAAAAAGCCGAATAATAGCAAAATAAATCAAATTTAAACGAAATTGAATTAGAGTTCTTATACCTGAAAAAAAAATTAGAGAAATAAATATAAGGTATTAAAAAAATATTTAATTATAAATTTAATTTTATTTTTGAAAATGTATATATTTTTAGTTTTTATAAATATCTCCTCACTAATTAATTTTTTTTATTTTTTTTAGAAACTAACCATTTGAAATAAAAAGTAATAGATAAGTGGAAAAAAGATTAAGGTTATGACTATGAAGATATTGTGGAATCTGGTAAAAAAGAAACAGATGTTATAGTTTATAATAGCATTTTGAATCACATGAAACAAGGATTCTAGGATAAATCAGTCGATATTTTAGACTATTATTACAAAGGTATTTAAATAATATTTACAATTAAAATTATGTATATATATGATATATATTTATATAATAATTATTATTTCTAGGTGAATTATAAGCTCAATAAACTGATTTTTTAGAAATTGATTGTAAAATATGCTTTAATTAACACACTTCTGAGCTAAATCCCGTGGTTTATTGCTCAAAGTATAAAATAAACATTTTATTGTATTTATACATAAAATATGATAAAATATATATCATAATTTTATTTTAAATTTTATTTTATAAATATAATCTTTTTTTTAGATGTGATACCTCTTTTCATAAATTTTGCTATGGAATAAAAGAATTGTCCGATGACGATTTTTATTGTGATTAATGTTAAGAAATAAGAGCACAGGAGGCTAAAGGTGAAAGTAAAAAAATAATTTTTTTGTTTTTTATTATTTTAAATTAAATTTTTATTTTATACTTAAATTAAATAGCTATGATCAATAAAGGTTAATGCGCGATTTGTGAAAAATCTGGACTTCCAATTAAAAAGGTTAAATTATATAATTTTATAAATTTAAGCATAAATATATTTATCTCTTTTTTTAAAATATAAATTTAATTTAAAAAAAAATTATCATTAGATTAATAATGTTTGGTATCATATAGTGTGTTTAATAATAACAAACAGTGTTATTATAAGGGAACATGAATACATTTTTAGGGCAAATATAAATAGAGCAACAATTCACAGTTTATTAGATAATTAAGGTAATACATTTATATTTAAAATATTTAGGTGGATAAATAAAAAAAAAATTTTTTGTATTTTTTTACCTAAAAATATTTAATATCATTTAAATTATAGATATTTGCATATGTGAATTCTGTGTCTCAGAAAAAGGTTATAAATTAAAATGTTAACATTAGGGGTGTCATAGATGCACTCATCCATATTGTGGGTATTTAAATGGAGCTATTTTAGAATTTGTCACTTATTAAAAATCTTAATAATAAAAGTAATTATCAGATTAAAATGTAAATGACTTTTAATAATACAGGGATTAAAATTAGCAAAATTAAATGGTAGGTTAAGGGTTTTAATAATTAAATTAAAATGAAAGTTATAATTAAAATTTCAAACAGGATGTTATTATTAATTCTTCAAACTAGGAAATGTTAGAGAACGAATTCCATCTAGCTTAGCTGGTGATTTATTATTTTTTATTATTATTATAATTTTTATTTTTTAGAAACAATTTTTGTTCTTTTTAAAAATCACTTAATTAAAAAAATTTTATTAATTAATTAATTGATAAAAAATAAAAATAAACTAATTAATAGATAATTTAGAAATATATATATAACCTATTTTTATTATCTCTTTAATAACTTAGTAAACATATTTTGTATTTTTTATGTATCTATTAACATAATGTAAGTTTTATATATTTAAGTATTAATTAATCAACAAATTAAAAATATAAAATTATGATAAGTCTAGTTATTGTAATAAAAAATATAAGAAAGAACTAAGGATTCTATAAAAATTATAAACAGTTAAAAATAAATAGTTTTATCTATCAAATTAAAAATTTATAAAATTTACAAAAGCTTAACAAAATTAAATTAAAATAAAATTTAAATTGGTGTAGATCATGTTTAATAGAAATCAATATAAATATATATATTAATATAAATTGTAAATGAAATTTCATAATGAAATATAATTTTTAATAAAATATTAAAATTCAAATATTATACAATAATTATATAAATTAATTTTTTTTTAATAATAAAATTAATTTTTCCAAATTTTTTATTATAGAATTATTATTGCAATAATCATATTCCTGATAGACTTAAAAAAGAAGACAGAGAAAAAGATTAAGTTATATAAGTTTATTTAAGAAGATATGCTATAAATCACAATTAAACAGTTAAATTAAAAGATGGATTTTAAACATTTGAAGAATTATACATTTAAAACAAATAAAAAAGGTAATAAAATAATAATTTAAACAACTATATCTTTATTTATTGCAATTTATTTTATTACTTAAATTTCATAATATTATCTAATATATATAAAAGTCTTTAATTGATTTAACTTTAAAATTTAATATTAGAGAGAAAAAATTGAAAATAAAATTAAGTCAAAAAAATTATAACGGACTTACTTTTGAAAAAATAGTCGGAAGTAATGTATATAATGGAAATAATGAATTATAGGAATAATTGAAAAAATAAAAATCGGCTACATAAAATGACCCAGCAAAAATATCAAAAGATAATTAATTAGTAGAAAACAATAACAAAATTGAGAAATTAGAATAAGAGTATGATCCTCTGGCTTTAGACCTTAATTTAGATGTAAATGTAAAAAAAGAAAATATTATGGTAAAATAGTAATAAGAGTAATAAGAATATGACCCTTTAAAATTAAGTATTACTAATTCTCCTAATATTTCCCCCTAAAAACAAACTCCTTAAAAAGAAGTTTAATAATAATAAGAAAAAGAAAAAGAAATATATGATCCCTTGGAAATTAAACCGATAGTCTAAAGTAAAACCGAAATTAATAAATAGAAAAATTAGATACTAGAATATGATCCTCTTGATTTGGGTTCTTAATAATAAAAAGAGTAATAAAATAGTTTAAATTAAAAACAAGAAAAAATAAAAAAAAAGTTACAGAAAAATGATATTTTAGGGATTTAAATTAATTAATAGAAGAAAAAGGAAAAATTAGAGAAAAAAATGAGTAGTAAAAGCTAATTGATAGAATTAAAAAAACGAGAATAAAAATTAAATTTGGGAGAAAAAAAATAGAAAAAATAGGAAAATAAGGAAAAAATTATAAAAACTGATAAAATTAAAAATAAATAAAAAAATGATAAAATTTAATAAAAAAAAATGAATTTAGAAATGAAAAAAAATAAAACTAAAAGTTAAACCTTAGATCCCGAATATGATATTTTAGGAATAGATAATTAAGAAGAAAAAATACAGCCCATTAAAAAATTGAAAAAAAACAAAGAAGAAAATTAAAAATTAGACTAAAATTTAGATGAATATGATATTTTCGGTGTTCAACCTGATTTGAAAAATAATGTTATGAATGATAAAAATAAAAAAACATATACAAATAAAGATAATTAATAAAATAAAAAGACTTCTCTTAAATAAATTGACAATGAATATGATATTTTGGCTATAAATGTCAATGAAGATTAAAAATAAATTTAGAACAATAATAATTTTAATGAATAAAAAAAATAAAATATATAAAATGATTAAAAAATTGAATTTGAGTATGATATTTTAGGAATTTAAAATGATTAATAATAAATAAATAAAAACACATAAATTTAAAATTAAAATAATAAAGATATAGATTAAGAATATGATATTCTTGGAATAAATGATTAATAAATATAAGAAAATGTAGTAAATAAATAAAAAACTCAGAATGATTAAAATTAAAATTAAAAAAATGATTAATTAATAGATTAATAAAATGATTTTGATTCTGATTTAATATGAGAATAAAAAAAGCGTTAAAAACTTATTTAAACTTACTATTTATTCTATATTTTAATTTTAATTTAAATATATAGTGTATTAATTTTAATAAATTATAAAAATAAGAAAATAATAGTATCATACATACATATAAAAATAAAATGATATATTATTATATTTTTTTTTCAAATATATTATTTATTATTAAGAATACCTAAAAAGTAATATGTGCTTGAAAGATTGTTAATAAAACTTTTTAATAAAATAATTCTGTTAATTACTTCCTATTAAGACATATCTATAAATTTTTAAATTTATATTAGAAAACTAAAATATAACTTAATTTAATAAATATTTTATTATAATTTATAATATTTAATATATTTTTAAATAAAACGAAAAATATATTTTAAATATTTACCATTTCTATAAGTAGTGATATAATTGGTGTTTTTCATTTCTTTATAAATTTCAAAAAGTATAAAAATATATTGACTCAAATTTTTTAGATTCTTATTTTACAAGGCGGTTTAAACTTAGTCTGATAAATTAATTAATATTCTTGCCAATTACCTTTCCTAATAATCTTAAAATCTAAATTTTTCACCCATTTTTTAAATGTTAGAATTTATGTTAAAATTTCTCTAAGAATTTTCTTCAAATTTCATATCCTACATATTCATTAAATAAGTTTGTAAAATTTCATGTAATTCAAGTCTCATATTAGTGATTTCGTCATTTTTTAACATATAATCAATTATATCTTCACTTTTTAATAAATAAGAGACTTTAGAGTCTTTTTTATGGTCCAGATATCTAGTCCAACCAAGTGCTTATTTTTTATAATTTAATTTAATTATATTAAATTATATTTTTTTTTATTTTAATTCAAAAATTAAATTATTATAACTTTATTAAATATTTTTAACTTTACTATTTAAAATATATAAATAATTTAAAATTCTGCCTTATAATTTTTTACCTTATGAAGTAAAAGCATCTTACTTTTCTTCTAGTAAACCTGGTAATACCGTGGGGAATTTTTCTTTCATTTTTTAAATAGATGTTAATCCTAATTATTCAAGGAATTGTTCCTATAATTTTTAATAAATTTATTTTAAATTTTAAAATATATTTATTCAACATTATTATTAATTAATAGTCAATTACATAATAGTTCAACTTAATTTTTTCGTCATTTTCGTAAAAAAGGTTACCTATTCCAATATATTCCAAACTAATATTTTTATTTAAATTTGGAAGAATTTATTAAGCCATCTTAAAAATGAATTAATCTTAAAAGTCACTAGAAAATATAAGATTTGTGTAATTTTTAGAGCTTAAATTTTCCAAAACTGCTAAAATTTTACCAATTTCTGATAAATTATATTATTCTTCAAAAATAATTACTTAATTTTCTAGATTTTCCCCAAATTTTAACGCAATTTTATTGTTTTACAATTTTATTATTTATATATTTTGTTTCTATTTTTATTAATTATTTGAAATCAACTTTATTTGGTTTTCAATTGTTTCTCTATAATCGTGAGAAAGCTCTTTCAAATTTAAAACTTTCACATTTTTTTAAATTGCCAAAAAATAAGTAAAAATTTACATAATATTAATTTCACTAGTTTAACTTAATTATTTGTGCAATGTAATTTTATCCATATCTAAATCTATCAATTATTTTTAAGCATATTCTTTAATTTTCTCTTCAGTGTCTAAATTTTCTTAAACCATAAAATTTGCTAAATTTTCCATATTTAAAATATTCTACAATTCTTTTTCTGATGGTTTTTCTGGTATTTCAGAAGGATTTTATTTTCTTTCATTTTTAGGTTTTTCATAATATTATTTATATAAAAATCCAAGAATTATTCCATGAAAAGTAGAATAATTATCTAAAACTGAAAATCTTTAAACACTTTTTCCACTTAATTCTAACATTCTTGCTATTGATTCAACTCTATTCAAACTTCTTAAGGTATTTAAATGTAGTTTATTATTTATTTCGCCAGGTGGAAAAAATATACCATACTTATTTTCTAAATTTCCATCTTACAAATCAAATAAATTGCCTTAAATGTAAAATTATTTATATTATAATTTAATTCATCATAATGAAATTATTATAATCATATAAATATAAAATATTTCATTAACTATTTAATTTAATTTTTATAAAAATTTTATATTAAGTTTATTAATATGTTTTTACTGTGAAGACCAGCAGAAGCCAGTATTTATAAATTTTCTATAATAGCTTTATCTTTAATTCTAAAATATATTTAGCCTGATCCTTCTACAGTTGTATTCTCAATTATCCCATTTTTTCTGTCAATTTGTTACAAAAGTTCTTGCCCAATTTGATTTGGTAAAATTTTGTGTGGCTATTTAAAAAAAGTTATATGTATCATTATTTGTCATTAGAAATTTAAATTTCAAATAAAATCAAACTCAATATAATATAATATAAATTTTAACAATAAATATTATGTTTTCATATTTAATAATACGAAATTTATTATTATTATACCCCCCAGTATTTTGTCATTTATTCATCATTTTGTTTATAAATTTCTAAAGGAAATTTGGTTGAATAATCATACTTTGAATCACTTGCAGTTATATTTACTTCAATATTTTCTGAGTCTTAAATTGGAAAATTAAAAGCTTATTTTTTGGAATTTTATAGTAGTATTTATAAAGATTTGCTTAAAGATTTCATTATATTTTACTTTTATTTATTGTTAATTTCAAATAATTATATTTTAATTATTTTTTTTGGAAATTTAATATATTGTAAATATAATTTTATGTAAAAAAGTTATTATTATATTTAATTTGTGGATAATTTTTAAACAAAAAATTAACAATTATACTTAATATAGTAGAAACATAATAGTTGCATATATATAAAATGATATTTTTTTATATAATATTTAAAAAATTAAAAAAAAAATAGTTATTATAAAATTAAAATAATATTTTGCTTTAACAAATTAAATTTTACTTTTTAAAATTTTAAAGAAAATTTGAGCTATAAGATTTATATTTAATTGATATATTTTATCGTAATTTATTGGGATAATTAAATTTTCTTTATAATAAGAAATATCAAGTTTACAAAATTAGAATTCCCAAATTTATTACTATTTTATATATAAAAAAAATAAAAATTAAATAAAAATAATAAATATGAGTTTAGATTCAGACCTCGATTTATCTGAATATTTAAAAGCAGAACTAATACAAAAAAATTATTAATAATAAAATAATAGTAAATAGGAAATAAAATAGAATAAGTAAGCGCTTAAAATATTATAGTTATGGATAATAAATATAATGAAACTTTATTTTTTTATTATTTAAAAGTTTATATATATTTTTAAAAAAGTTATGCTTTAAATTAAAGCCAAATAAAAAAGTGTTCATAGCATAGCTCAATAGATATTTCATTAATTTTGAAGGATAGTTTAAAATAATAAGTATCTAGAAATTCAAGTAATAAATCTTCTTTTATAAATATAAATTAAGATTAAGGAATTAAAAATACCCTATTAAATGGACAATAAATATAGTAAAATATATAATAGTATAAAATGAATTCATAGTATAGTTCTAAAAAATTTAAATAAAATTAAAATAATATATAAAAATTGGATTATTCTGATATGATTTCCAATTGCTCACCTATTTAATAAAATAGTGAAAACGAAATTAGCTTAATTTTAGATGAAAATTTTTCAAGCGCAAAAAATGAAAATCTCCATAAAAGAAGAGAATAAAATAAAAAAAATTAGAATTTTATTGATATGTAGCAACATTAAAAATAATAAAAATAATAGAATTAAGATAAATAAAATATTTAATAAGATATAATTTTTTATTTAAATAAAAAAAATACATAGGAAATTAGTGACAATAATTTAAGGAATAAAAAATAATAAATTAATAATATTTAAATACAAAAAATTAATGAAAATAATATGGATCATTAATCTTTAAATTTAAAGAGATAATAATAAAAATTCAATAAAAGTTAAAGCATATCTAAAAATTGTAATAATGATAACATATAGTAAAATCAATAGCATGTATAGAGTTAAAATTAATATAATTAAGGAAAAATCTTTAAAAATACTAGTACCAATCAATTTAAAAAGCAAAAAAATGATATAAATCCCTATCTAAATATGGGAAACATTAAAATTAATCATCATAATTATAAATTAAAATAAAACAATGAAAGTAAAAATTAAATAATAAATAAAATATAAAAAAATAACTTATATTCTGTTAAAGCAAATAAGTCAAACACAAATATAAATAATAATTAAATATTTTTGATTGAAAGTAGTGACGAGGAAGAAAACTTTTAAACTAACTAACAATAATATAAATAAGATTAAAATTAATTAACTATTTCCAATTAAAATGAAAAAATTATAATATAAAAAAAATAAAATACTAATTTAAATGAGGTTATTGTAATTAGTGAATATAGTAATAATAGTAGCAATACTATTTCAAGTAATTCAGTTTAATAGGTTTAAGTTATATAAAATAATTATGAAAGTACTTAAGATCATTAAAATAATAATAAAGAATAAAAAACATAAATTAATAGCAAATATATATAGCAAATAAAAACACCTTCTAAAATAGATTCTTCTACCTAAAATAATGTTTAATAAAATATAAAATAAAAGTATGGAAATAAAATAGGTTAAAAATTACAATTTATAAGTTCAGAATAAAAATAATCAAAATACACATAATAAGATTTATTAAAACATAACATTTAAAATTAAAATTAATATCTAAAATTGGATTCTTAAAAAAATATAGAATAGACAAATAATAATATTATATCTCCCAACTAAAAATTCTAAAATTAACATATAGAAATAAATAATATATAAAAAAAATAAAACCCAAATTTAGATACACAAAATTAATAATAAAATTAAAAATTAATAAAACAAAACTAAATAGATATATGTTAATAAAGTAATTAAAAATAAATATAAAATATTGATAATTAAAATTAAGAACTTAATGTCAATCCCTAATAAAAGTAATGTAATAATAAGTAAGATAAATATAATAGTACTGATAGTGATGATAGTGTAATTTTTATAGATTAAACAAATATTTAGTAAAAACCTTAACCTTGTTAAAAATAATTAAGTGTTATTGAGTAAAGAGAATTGATTTTTGAGTAAATGAAAGATAAAAAAACCAAAAATATCAAAAAAATATTCGAAAATAAACAAAAATAACGAAGAGAAATTATTGATAAAATCAGAAAAATATCACCAATTGATAGATATAAAGCAAAAATTATTTTTGAAATGCATCCAGAAATTTTTGGCCCAAAAAGCGGTTTAACTCCTTTAGATCTATTAATTAGGTATATTTTATATATTATATTTTATAATTGTCAAATTATTTTCTCTATTTATTTATAAAATAATTATTAATGATTTTTTTAAATAAAATTAATTTATAGGTTTAAAAATCTATTAAAAATGAAATCTGGCTGGGTTTTGGAAATGAGAACAAATGACTTTTTAAAAAAAAATAAACATCCATTTGATACATAATTGTTATTATAAGCTTTAGAATAGTTCTGTGATGAGTATCCTGATGATGCAAATGAGGTGTATAAAATATGAATACATCTTATATGTATAAATATAATGTCTTTTTTTATTATTTTTATGCTACTTTAATATAAAATATAGTTTTTAAAATTAATATATTTGATAAATTAAAATAATAAATATACTTTATTATAATTATGCTAAGCACTTATTTTATGTAAAAAAATTGTCAATTTATTCAATATTTATAAAAGATTTTTATAAAAATTTCTTTAAATAATTTCTCAGTTAATAATTAATATTTTCTGATTGATTAAATAGAATTAATTTTAACAATATTTTTTAAAATAACTAATAATAAAAAAAAGAAAAAAGATATATAATATAAAGATTTAAAAATATAAAAAAAATGGAAATAGAATAAAAAAATAATGAGGAAAATATAAAATTGGACGAAAAACAAATAATAGAAATAAAATTACTATAAATTTATTCAGATTTATATGAAGAATTTATATATTTTAATTAATATAGTGATATAATTTGCATTCCTAAATTAAAAAATATATAAATAGATTAAGCTTAAAACTAATATTGTCCAATTTTTAAGGTAAACTGTTTGTATATAAACTAAAAAATTCTGCTAAATTAGCAATTTTAAATATTTTTTTTATATTCTTAGCATAATGGTAAATTTTATTGTCAAAATAATAATAATTATGAAACCTGTGAATAAATTTCCCCAATAATATCAAATACGAAAAAGTTTTATGACATCTTAGAAAATAATTGTTATTCAAATTTTAAAAAATTTATAATTCAGATTATCTCATTTTATTAAGTATGCAATTAAATTGAGTTACCAATTGATTTTTCTTTGGAAAATATTTACCTAACAAATGAAAATGAATAATTGATTTTTATTCCAAGTTTTAAATAGATATAAACTAAAATTGATAAAGAAAATATTTTCAATTAAGATTATTGGTAAATAATAATTAAATTTTTATGTAAATTAAATTTTAAACATGTATTTTTTAAAATTTAATTATAATTTTAATATTAGGAAAAGGTTTATGGAAGTAGATAGTCCTAAATTTTTTATATAATTATTATAAGATATTTTTAAACTGGATCCTTAATAATTTTAAAAAGCTTAAAATATTTTAGATGATCATGATCATTTTTACTAATCATTAAACCGTATTTTATATCCTATGAATTAAGAATAAGAAAATTTATAATATATATTGGAAAATCGTTATTTATAAAAAAATAGCAATAATATTAAGATAATGAGAAGATAATTAGTAAGAATTATATAATAGGCTAAAGATAACGAAATTTTAAATATTAATGCGTATACATTGATTCATTTACGTAATTTTATTTAAATTTTTTATATTTTTTATTAATAAAAACTAATTTTATTATTTGATTTATAAAGGTGAAATTTTGGATGATTTAGAAATATTAAAACAAAAGTTTATAAAAAAGGGAATTTTAAGCGACTTTAATATGCTAGAAGATTAAATTAAATAAGAATAAAATACTAATTTAATATAAAAACATGAAAAATAAAAAGAATAATAATAAAATTAAAAAATAAATACATTTCAATTATATTTTTCTGATTGGTAGTTAAAGCAGATAAATTTTGAGATTTTATAAAAAGTTAATAGTTATTTAAAAGTTAAGTGCGAAATGAATGAAAAAAATAGCACTATAAAAATGAGTGAAAGATACATTGATTAACTATAATTTTTAATCACGAAACTAAATAAAAAAATAGAAAATTTAGATTTATCTTTCTATGTTAATAGAAATTAAAGAGAATAAAATAAAATTATTATTAAAAATATGTTCGGCACCTTATAGAATAAAGGTTGTGACTTAATGTAATTTGTTTCTTCTATAGACCATATCTTAATTTTTATTAGTGTTTTTATGGACGTATATGTAGAAAATTACTAAGGTATATTATCATATCATTAACATAAATATTTTTATTTAATTTAATTATTATATTAATTAATTTTTAAAATTATTAACATAATTTTATAATATTTTTTTAGAATCCTAAATATTAAATATAAAATAAGTATGTAAGAACATTGTTAATTAAGTCAAATTTTATCATAACTAGTATAATTTTATTAATGAATTGAGATGGAGTAAATAGTTACTATGATGAATTTATGAACATAAATTATTATATAAAAATAACATATATTAATTAACTAATTTTAGTGTTTAATTTAATAATAAAAATATATAAATAAATTTTTATAAAAAGTTTTATTAATATATTCGCATTATGTTGTAATTAATTATACATTCATTTTCTACATACTAATTTAAAACTATTACTTTTTTTACATTCATAATTTTTTATTTAATATTGTATTCAAAATTTCTAATGAAATATTTTCATTTTATTTAAATTCATATGTATAAAACCAACACACCTCCTAAAAATCCTAAAATTCCAGAAATTAATTATGAAATATAAATATCATTAATATGTGGGAAAAATTTCAAAAACAAAGGCAAAATTAAGAAAAGCATAAGCTAAGAAACTAAATATGATAAATTTACAAGTTATGTCAAAGATTCTTTTTTTATTTTATTTTATAAATCAAAAATTCTTATCATAATTTCAGGAACATATTTATAACAACAAAGTGAAATTCCCTACCTATTTTTTAAATATTTAAATATAAATTAAAATTATTATATATGTGTTTTAAATATTTTTTATTATTTTTTTACAAAGGCAAGGAAATTATTAGAAAAATAAACTATTATTAATAATATGAAAATATAAGTGCCAAATTTGGAATAATAAGACTTAATGCAAATATTAATTTAAGATCTTTTAAATATGTGTTCATATATTTATTTTTGTTATTTTGTGTTATATAGCCACTATTATTTTCATTTGAAAGGTCTGAATTATTGTAAATTTCTGAAAAATTTAGGCTTAAATTTTTTAAAATATATTAATCTTTGTTTAAAACTTGATTTTAGGTATCTATTAAAAATGTAACAATTAAATAGAAAATAGACCCAATTAATAGCATTATAGATCCCCAAGATATTCCATAGTCGAATATTTCATTTTTTATTTACTGAGATGGGTGATTTTTTAAATTTTCAAGAATATAAATACCTTTTATTAATTAATAATTTAAAAAATTTATTAGAATTTAATTAAATTTTTTAAATTTTTATTTTGATAGCTAAATTAATATTTATTACCAGACCACACAGTCGAATAAATTGAAGTTAAATATATACTAGAACATGCAAAAAAATAAGACAATAAAAACAACCAAATTTATCTATTTCTTATATTTTTAAGCTCTTTAATTGAAGCTAAAACGCTTTAAATACTTAAATCATTTTACGTAATTTATAATTATGAATTGTTTCTACATTGTTTATATTAATGTTACAAATAATTATTAATTTGTATCTGATTACTATAATTGTTTGAATTCAAATCTGAATTAGAATTTTAAATTTAAATATTTCTATGGTACATCTTTATTAAGTCAATATTTCTAAGTTTTTTTAAAACATAAACTAAGGCCATAAATGAAATTAAGGCCCCGAAACTATAGGAAATAATTAGATTGTCCATAAATGACTTTAAAAAATAAATTAATAAATAAAAATTTTAAAGTTATTTTTTAATTTATATTTTTACGTTAATATCTATGAAAGAGAAATTAAAGGCAAGTATACTTGATATTGAATAAGCAATAATTTTTCCAAAAGAACTGGAAAGTTAAAAATAAAAATTTGCAGTTTTAATTAACCTTTTTCTTATATTTTGTTTTATTAGATTATGAATTAGCGTCTAAAAATTATATATTATATTTAATAGCAAAATTTTTTATATTTTTAAAATATATAAATTAAAAATGATTAATTAATATTATAAATTAAATTTTTACAAATAATATATGCTAACCCATAGTTTAAAAAGTGAAGGTTATCGTATATAACATAAGCAAATGCGTTTCAATTAAACTAAAATCGGTCTCAAAAATATAAAGTATGTAATAAGAAAGGCCTAAAAATAATTAACTAAACATCTAAATGGCTGCAAAAAACATTATCATTTATTTTTGACTTACATGAAAAATTCTGAAAAATTAGTTAAATATTATAAATTAAACAATTATATTAAATACATAAATACAATTTTTAAAATTATTTTTAAAAATCTTTACTGATAGTTATTAATTATTCTATTTACAGGGGATATAATTATCAAGTTTAAAATTGTCGGAAATAACCAGATTAGCGACTGTAACATATCTGGTGAATTTATTTTAATAAATAAAGGAGAAATAAATACGTTACCAATAGAATACCCTAAAAAACAGTAATTTTTTAAAAAAATCATATATAAATTTTTATTTATTATATTATTATAAAAATAAAATATTATATATAAATATTTTAAAGTACCATATTCAATCGTTAACAAAACAATAGTTAAAGCTACAACCTCTGATTTTTTTAAATATTATTTTTCATTTTAAAATGGATTTTAATTTTTAATTTTTTATACTGTTTTAAGTTCATTGTAGGTTTTATTGCTATTTTTTAAATTATTAATACTATAACTATTTTATTAAAATGAGAGTTTTTAATCCTTTTTGTCTTAATTAAAAGTTTTATTCTAAGTAGAAATAAAATTTATTATATCATTTTTATTTTATAAAAGGGAATAATTTTCATCCTCTTCTATTATTTCTTCTTAATCTATTTTTTCTAGCACATTATCTGTGTTATATTATTAATTGTTTTATAAAATTTATTTTCCATTTTCTTAAAAATTTTAATTCTAGTATAAATTTAATATGTTTTAATTAGTTTATTGCAAATCAATAGCTCCCAAAAAACTTTAATCTATAGATGTGCCTAAAAAACTTTCTTAATTTTACAGATTAAAATTCTAATTATTTATAGCTGATTATCTTATTTATATTATGCTTTATTATTCATCTATATCTTAATTAAATGTTGGTCTTTTTGTAGTAGATCTTTTAAAAACCTCAAAATCATAATTACTTTCTATATTTTACAAATTTAAATTTTAGTTATTTAATTTAGTTTATGAGATATTTGGAATTTTTATGTTTAGCTTATTATTATTTTAAATATTTTGATAATTAAAATTTTCACTCTACTTATTTGTATCTTATTTTTTAATATTTAATTAATCTTCTGCATTTTATAATTATCTTGTATCTATCATATAATATGGTTGATATATATTTAATACGGAGATTTTTATTTTCTTTATTTATTTTTTATTTTATAAACTATGTTGATTTAAAAAACGAATAAATCGAGGAAAAAAAATATTTTACATATAACTTAATTATCAATTTAAAAAAACTAATTATATCAATAAAAATAATAAAATGAATTCTATATAAGTCTATATATAAAAATCTTTAAAAGAATTTGATTAATATTTTTTATTTATTTTTTGCTTTTTTAAAATCAGTTTTTTTAATGGGTATAAAATTAATTTTAAATTATTCTCTATTTAATCTGTAAATTAATAATTTTTAGTTACAAATAAATTAAGTTATATTTTATATTTAAATTAATGTAATATTATTTTTAATCATCTTTTAACTTCCTCAAACCATTCATCTTTTTCTTTTGTTAAATTTGGATTAACTTCTCCTTTTTATACATCCCAATCTGTCATTCCTAATGCCAATTCTTATAAAATACTAGGATTTGGTTTTTTACCCTCCCAAACAGGTCCACCGAAATGCTGTCTATCCAAAAGTTCTTTATGTCTAAATTTTTAGTAATAAATAATTATTATTAATATAAAATTGAGCAATATTATAAAATTTATATGGCTAAATTAATTTTCAAAGTTAATTTTGCGTATTCTTATTATAATGTATAATTAAATAAAATTCAAATACTATATATATACCTTTTTAAATCTTCTGGGTCTACATTACCAGCATACCAATTAGAAAAATCAACAGTTTCTCTTATAGGAGCTTCACCCTCTACTAATTTTCCATCTTTCATAACATATGTTCCTATTTAAATTATAATATATATATATTTAAAATCATAAAAGTTATAAATAGTATTTTAAATTTTCAAACAAAAATTAAAATTTTTAAATTACTACATATGATATAAAAAACCAAAAAAAAAAAATAAGTTTAAAAACATAACCAAACTTCTCAAATAAATTTACTAATTTTATAAATAAAATAAATATACTACAAAAAAAAATATTTACCAGTTTTAAATCTCTATTATGAATCTTATTATTTTTATTAATTTTCTTCCTATTCAACAATTTTTTCAGCTTTTTCTTCCATTTCTTTCATTATTTATTCTTCTTATTCTTTTTATTTCTTATGTTCCATAATAAACTATTTTATATCTTCATCTCCAATAATATTTAATTTTTATAAATATTCTTATTCTTATTAAAATTTCATCTACGCAATCTAATCTTCATCCTAAATTTATTCAGCTTATTATTTTTACATTTTCTCCATTTCTTATCTTTATTTTTATTCTTCAATTTTATCTTGCTAAATTGTTCTTGCTAAATCGGGATAAGCCAATTTTAAAAAGTTAAATTTGTATTATAATTCTTTATAAAATTTTTAAAGATGTTATTCATTTTCTGGATCGTATTTTTTAACTATTTTTTAAAGTGAAGTCGCCTGGTTTTAGGCTTTTAATTAAGGCATTTTTATTAAAAATTGTTATATACTTGATAAAAGTAATCTTACTTCCGTTTTTGTTACTTTTTAACTCATTATTTTTTTTAAAAAATAATTTTTAATCGTACTTTTATTATTTATTTTTTATTTTAAATAAGATTTTTAAAAAAAAAAATTTTTTTAGGTTTTTATTTTATGAAATTATTAAAATTAATATTTTGTGATTAGTTGAAATTATTATTTTTTATTTTCAGGATGTAGAATTACTTAAAAAATATTAAAAAATGAATTATCTGTTTTTGTAGTATGTATATAAAAAATATAAAATATATTACTAAAAATAATAATAAAGCAAATAAATTTATCCTTATAAAATTAAAGTTTTTAAATATATATTTTCATCTGTATTTAGATTAATATGATGGTATTGTTTATTGAATTCGGAATTTTTATGAATTATTATATATATTATCAATATCATATTCTTAAATTTATGATTATAGCATTTCCTCTGTAAATATCTATTTAAAATAATTATTACACTAATATATAATTTATTTTTTATATTTTTTACCTTTTTGTGATTATTTTTATAAAGATCTTTTAAACTAAAAAATTCTTATTTACTACTGTTACTGTTTTTATTGTTATTAACATAATTTTGACTACTTTAAGATTAGTAAATTGATTTTAAATGTTAATTTAATTAAGATTATTATTGAAAATTATTTTAGTTAAAATTTTAATTTTATTAATTTTATGAGTTTATATCTTCATTTAAATAATTTGTATGAGTATTTATTTGTTTATTTATAGAATTTAAATTAAAACTATGACTCTCTTATTATTAAGATTAATTCTATTATTTAAAACTATTTGAACTTTATTACGCTTTTCTATCATTCTATTTTTCTTGTTCTCTATAATCTTAAAAATTTTAAAATTTATGAGTAAAAATTTTTTAATATAAAATCTTATTATAAATAATATAAAAACATAAAACACTATATATTACCATTTAAAAATCTATACTATCCATAATAATTAAAACTAGATTTATTAGAAGGAATATCTTATATAAATTATTACGAATTTTTGTATTCAGAAACGTTTTATGCTCTTTATTTATCAATAAAACTTATAGGTGATAAATTTTAAGTTTGAGATTGCTGTTTAATATTAATAAATAAAAAAATTAAAAATAAATTAAAAAATTCTATATAAAATAAAATAAATTCAAAAATAAATTTTTATTACAGTTATATTAGACATAGATTTTAGCAAATGATCAATTTAAAAATCAACTTAGTTTAATTCCTAGTTCATTTATTTTATTTTCTCTATTTTATGTTATGTACTTTCTTCTTATCTTTCTTATTTTTCTTATTGTTATAAATTTTATTATTATTAATTATTTTAATTAAAATTTTATAAATTTTATGGATCTCTATTTAATAATTCGTTATTTTGAGCCAGATAATTTGGATCTCCATAATTTTAAAACACGTTTTATTCTTTATTTTCATTATCTTTAATATTCTAAGTAATATTTTTATTCAGTATTGAAGTTTCAGAAGCTTTTAATATTTATTAAATTTTCTAAATATTCGATTAATATAAATTTTAAAGATAAGAAATAGAAAAAAATCATTAATACAATTTTATATTTTGAGATTATTTCATTTTAAATATTTATAAATTATTTAAAGCTATTTTTTACAATTATTTTATTGAGCTTCACTCATTTAAATACCTTTTTTGGTTAATTTTTTTCAATATTATTTTTTTTTAATGTTTTAGAATTTTCCTAATTTCTACATTTATTATTTAATTTTCACAAGAATACTATTTAAGAATTATAAAAAAAAAAAAATTAGATTTTTATTTTATAGCATAAGTAAAATGCTTTATGTATGGATTAAAATTATTATCAGTTATTATTTTTGTAAAATTTTAAAAAAATATAATTAATTTTAATTTTTAAAGTAATAAATTTAATAAATTCTAAATAAATATCTATAAATTCTTTTTTTAGTAAATTTTCGAATTTTAATATTGATAATTTAATTCTTTTTTAAAATTGAAGGTTATAGGGAGTTTTTAAATTTTATTTAATTTATTTTATTTAAAACCTTTAAGTATCATAATTCTGAAATATTAAAAATTAAATGAAAAATATAATAAAAAAAACAAAAAAAATAAATAAATTATACATGAGTTAACCTAGCTAAGAAGTTTTTAGAAGTCACAATTTTGGTCCAGGTAAAAAAAAAAAATTAAAAAATAAACATATAATAATAAATAAGTAATCCAAATTATTATATAATCATTTTTAAACTCTAAATTTTTCATATAATATCATTAATTATTAATAATATAAATTTTATTGAAAATTTTTTACATAGGTCCTTCTGCTTTACCTTTAAAAATGTTATAAGAAGTTTAACAAGAATTTTTAAACTTTTAAGGAAGTGGGATGAGTATTTTAGAAATTACAAATTTAGATAAAGATTTAGGAAAACATCCCAAAGAGGCAAAAAATCCAGCTTAAACTGTTATTTTGGAAACTGAAAAAATGTTAAGAGAAATTTTAGAAATTCCAGATAATTACAGAGTTTTATTCATGTACGGCGGAGGAGTCGGCCAATTTTCAGCTGTTCCTATGAACTTATGTGAAAATTAAACTGTTAAATCTGATTATATTGAAATGGGTAACTTAAAAATTAAAAACAATTTCTCATTTTTTCATTATATTTTTTTTATTTTATTTTTTTATTAATTTTTTTTATTATCATAAGGATAAAAAATTCTAAGATTTTTTTTTTTGTTAAAATATCTAAATACATCTATTTTAAATATTTTTTATTTTTATTTAAATTTAAGGTTTTTGGTCTAGAAGAGCTTTAATGGAAGCCAAAAAGTACTCCGATGTTAATGTTCCAATTGTTTTAGAAAATGAGGCTAAAAAATCTTCAGAGTGGAATTTTAGAAAAGACGCAAAATATGTACATTTTTGTTTGAATGAAACAATTTAAGTAAAAAACTAATATTAAAATTAAATTAATAAGTTTATAATTTTCAATTTATTTTATTTTATTTATAAAAATAATTAAAATTTAATTATTATTTTTAATAAGGGTCTAGAATTCCACTAAGATCCCGACTGGGACGAAAATAATGATCCTTATTTAGTTTGCGACGCTACAAGTACAATTTTATCTAGACCAATAGATATAAAAAAATACGGTATAATTTACGCTTCAGGTGGTAAAAACATCCCCCACGGAGTTTCAGTTGTAATTATAAAAGAATCAATTTTAAAAAACGAAAAAGCCAATAAATTTTGTCCCCAAATTTTGGACTACAGAATGAGTGGAGGTGGAATTGTAAATGGAAGTTGTATTTTTGAGTCTAGACCCAACACCCCCCCAATTTTCCCAGTTTATTTATTAGGAAAAATGCTAAAATATTTGAAAAATTAGTATTCTAATTTAAAAGCAATTCAAAGCGCTATGCATAAAAGAGCAGACAAATTATACGAAATAATTGATAATAGTAACGGATTTTACAACTGTAAAATCGCTAAAGGAAGCAGAAGTGTTATGAATGCAGTTTTCTATATTAAAAAAAAAGAATTAGAAGAAAAATTTTATTAAGAAGCTGAGGAAAAAAATATGTTGTTTTTATTTTCTATGGACTACGTAGACCCTGAAAATAAAGTAAATTTTTTTAATATTGAAATATTTTTCATAAATTTTATTTAAAATTTTATAAAATTAGTTATATACCAATTAAATAAATATTTAATTTTTTAGACTGGAGGTTTACAGGTTTCAGGAATTAGAGCAACTATGTATATAGGAGTAGCCGATGAATCAGTTGATGCATTATGCAAATTCATGCAAGAATTTTAGAAAAAATATGAATGAAAAAATATTTATTAATATTATTTAATAAAAAAATAATTTAAGATTTATAATTTACTAATATTTAAAAATATAAGAATTTCGTTAAATTATGTTATTTTATGTATGAATTTCCTGTAAATTTTCTTTAAAATAAATAAAGAATAATTATTATAAATACAAATATTTGAAAATGATTTTTCTAATTAGAAATAATTTATATATCATGAAAGTTTATTAATTTCTGCTTTTTTAAATATAGCCTTAACACTTTTATGAACCATACCGTCTATAATCCCAGCAACAGTGAAAACTCCTCCAATAATAGCACAAATTTAAACCAAAAAGTGGAAGAAACTCTCTAAAAATAAATTATATTTAATATATGAAAAAAAAAATAAACTAATCACAAAAAACTTGTATATAATATATAAATATTTAAATTAAATACACTTTTATATTATCTTAAATATTTATTTTATAATTAAAATATACTTATATATATATAACATATTTATTACCTCTAACTAATTTAAATCTTACAGTGACAGGGGACAAGTCGTATCTGAAGTAAACAGCGGGCAAATGTTAAGTGTGTAATTCGTTATTATTAGAAGTAAATTGGAATACATTATAAATTTTTCCTCTCAAATCTTCGAAAATGGAAGGCACAATACTAATGTAATATTAATACATTATTCCTTAATTTTTCATTTTTTCGGGCTTAGTTTTCTAAGTTCCGTCCAATGGATTCAAAACTCCTTTTGTAAATTTCTTTTAAATTTAGTTAATTTCAGCCATTTTTCCAAAAGATAAATGATTCAATTTGTGTGATAAATCCAAAGTTTTTATTCCACTTTGTTAGAAAATTTATGAAATTTTATTTCCGTAAGCATGCGATGAAATGTGGAAATTACCAGGAACCTAATTAAATAAATATTTAATTTTAGAATTAATTTTGAATACTTGTTTTTTAATTTTAAATAAAAATTATTACTTTGTTCACAAAAATATAACCTTTTAATTAACACCCTTCTCTGTCTTTAAAAGCTTTTTTAGCTCTTTCTAAATCTAAGCTTGAAGATTAATCGTGAGAATGTCCTGAGTGGTCATCTCCTTTTTTAGATATAGCATTAATTTCTTCTATAACTTTTTCATTTTTATCAATTCTAATTTTTTTCAAATCTCCAACCAAGTTAACATGATGTGATCCTAAACGAATTTTTAAATAAATTATGCAAAAATTAAATTTATTTATTACTTATAAATATACAGTATTAGAATTTATATGTTTAATATACATTTATATATATCATTTATAAAAATTTACCCATAACATCTTAAGCGTCTAAAGAAACTATATCACAAGGTAAATTGTAAAATACTAAATCTAAATTTACTTATAATTTTTGTTCCGACCTAGAATAATCTACAAACATTTCACTTGTTTCATTAACTTCTAAAAAAGCTGAGAATTCGGTCAAAAATAGAGTTATCTTTTATTTTCAAAATATTAATATTATTTAATCAAATATTTAAATTAAATAAATAAACAAGTTTTAAAAATTATTTTAATTTGTATTTAATTTTCTGATTTATATCTTAAATTTAAAATTTTATTTTTAGTAAATATATTAATATTTATTTTTTTAAGTTAAATTAAGTTAAGTCAATATTTATATTATTTATACCATAATTAAAGTAGATATAATAGAGACTAAAGCCCCTGATAATGTGGGCTAAGTTAAATCTTAAGGTAATTTTCTATAAACATCAAAACTTTTTAATCTATTTCCAAAACCCATTTTAAATTAGGTGATTATTTTTTATTTCAAAGTAATTAATTTTTATTTTGATTAAATAATGTTTGATTTTTATAGTTAATAGAAATTATGAGATTATCAAAAATTTAATTTTTTAATTAGATTTTGCAACAATTTAAAAAATGAAAAATTATTAATATATCTTTTTTTTTTAATTTTTTAGGATTAGTGATTTTTTGACAAGTTTTTGATTTAAAATATATGATTTATATGTAAAATTTATTTTTATCATCTTTATTGAAATCTATAATAAGCTGAAAAATGCTGGCCTTCTTAAGAATTAGAACACGTATATTTATTTAAATTAAAAATTTCTAAAATAATTAAAATTAATATATAAGATTAAAAGTAATATTTAAAATTTAAAATTATAACTTAATAACTATTAAATGTTGTGATAATATTTAAATAAATTTTTATTAATTGAATAATATTTTAAAAGCCATTAATAAAAAATAGAATTTTCTATTTTTATACAGTCAATTTAATAATAAAATAATAAGAAATTTCTAGAATTATAGTATATTTATTTTTGGTTGAAATTATAAAAATGATGGTCTTTATGTGACTGATAGCATAGTATAGTACAGAAAAAATATAATATATAATTTAGTATTATTAATAAATAAAGAAAAAAATTAAAATAAAAATAAAATAAAAGTAAAACTAAAAATAAATTACAAAATTATATTACAATGGTTGATTGGAATGGATTATTTAAATGGAGTATGAAATATTAAGATGATTCTAAAGATAAATCTTAATTTAAAAAAATGGATGAAGAAACCAAAAAATGGATTCAAGAGGCAATGGAATCTTATACTTATAATGAGGTAAAAATTAATATAATTACAATTTTTTTAGTTAATCTATTTATAAATTAACAAAATTAAATAAAATTTTTAAAATTTATCAAAATAGTATATAAAATTTTATAGTATTTAAATTTTATTTTTATTAATTATTACTTAAATATTTATATTATATAATTTTTCAGGCCAAAAGAATGAAGGAAATTTGTGCAGAATTGGAAAAAGACGAAGATGGAGGCGAAGAAGATGGAGAAAGAAGATTAGGTTTATTAGAAGAACTATAAGAATTATGCGAAGGAATTGAAAATGCCAGAGATTTACATTTAATTGGTAAATTAATTAAAATACTATTCATAAATTAATTATATTTTAAATTTTAATAATTTTTATAATAATTTTGTTAAAATTTTCTTAAATAATTTTCTAGGAGGATTAAAAATTCTTATCGATTTAATATTTAATACTAAATACATCGAAAATAAATTAATTGCTTTATAAATATTTTGTTCTTGTAATCAAAATAATACTTCAATTCAGTATGCCTCTATTTAATATGGAGCCTTTAAGTTAATTAATGTAGTTTTAGATGAAAAATATAGTATAAAAGAAAAAGAACACGCATTTTCAGCCTTATAAGCTATGGTATAAAATAATTACAAAAATTTTTATATATATAAATAATTATTTATTATCTATTATTATTCCAATATTTTAATTTTTTTTTTTAATTAACAGTTGAGAGGAGAACATTTGGAAGGAAAAAGATAGTTTATCGACGCCGAAGGTATTGAATTTGTAGCAAAGGTTTTAAATGATACAAAATCTGAAAAAATTATCTACAAGGCATTTTCTTTGCTAAGAGATTTCGTTCTCTACGATGAGAGATTACATTTGACAATAAATAATACTGAATTACATGCAAATACTAATGCAACTACTAAAAAATTCCATACCGAAGAATAAAAAGAACTTGAAAAAATATAAAATAATGAGTTACCATAAAATGAGCACTTTAAAGGTATTGTCAAAGAAAAATTAAAAAAACTTGAAATAATTGAAAAATATTTAGAAAGTATACTTGAAGATACATCAGTCAAATATACAGAAAAAAGAGCTGCATTTGCAGAAATTTTAAAAGCTATGATAATAAAATATGAAGATATTAAAAAGTTCAGTACAAAGGTAAGAAAAAATCAAAAATTTAATTTAAAATAATATTAATAATTTATTTATATTTTCCTATCAATTTATATAATAATTTAAATTAATAATTTTTTTTTAATAAATAGCATTTTGACTAAATTAAGAAACATATTATAAAATTGGAAGAATTGAATAAAAATGAGGAAAATTGTAATGATTATGAAATTGAAAAATGGAAAGAATTTTTACTAGCTTATATAACTAATTAAACTCAAGAAAATAGTTAAACTACTTAATCTAACTAAAATAATAAACCTGAAAAAATGCTAAGATTATGAAAATTATTTATAAGCTCACTTATAATAATTATTATTTATAATATATATTAATTATTGATAAATATTTAAATTTATATATTAAATGAAATAATTTATATTTGTGAAATTTTAAAAGTATAATTTTATTAAAAAAAATAATTATACATATATGGTAATTTTTATGACATAATATAAAATCATTTATAAAAAATTATAATCACATTAAAGTTTAAAATATTTTTTATCAAAAAATGATGTAATTTTTTAGTTTATTCGATTTCATTATGCATTATTTCGAATATTTATAAATAAATTAGGAAAAAGTGTAATTTTATATAGTATTATAATAATGTTATAATAAAAAACTATATAATTTATTGAAATACAATACAAACAAACACAATTTTAAAGATTAATTTGGGTATTCAATTAGATTAATTAAATTTATTTTGTAATTACTAAAAAATCCAAAAAAAATAAAAATAAAATAAATAAAAAAATATTGAAAATTAAGTAAAAAACTTAATATAAATGGTTTTTTCACATATAGAAGAATCGTTCATGATTCTCAGTGACAGTAGTGGAGTCGCTGTTGATTAAGTAACATAATTATATTTAAATAATAAATAAATATAAGTTTCGTTCATTAATATTATAATTTAAATATATAATATTTATTTAATAGCTAAAATTCGTAATTGGATTAATGAGTATAATTCCTTTAGGATTCGTCTTTAGCTTCATTAAATCAGCATGGTAAAAAAAAATAAATAAATCACAAAATTAATTAAAAATCGAAAAAAATAATATAATTTTCAAACTTTAAAAATTTACTTTTATTTATAAGGTTAAGACATTTCTATGGTATATTCTTTGGTTTATTTTTAGAATATGTAGTTTATGGAATTGGAATAATTTCTATGTTATTATAAACTGTTATTGTCTATTTATTGGCAAAATATGTTAAAAACTGTGGAAAAATCATTATGATCGAAACCATGATATTCGTTTCCGCTCACCATATATACAGGTAATTAAAAAAACTTAAATATTTTATTAATTTTGAAAAAAAAATTTTGTTTTTTATAATTTTTTTATTGTATTTTTTAATTTTCGCCCGCTATATTATAAATTCTCTTTTAAAAAATTAATAAATTTTTATTTAAAAATTAAATAATTAACTATTATTTATTTAAATATCTTTTTTTAAAATTCAGATAAATTTATGATTATGGAGGTTGGACCTTAGATGTTTCCACCATTTTAATGATGGCTGTTTGTAAATTTACTTCTTTTGGATATTGTGTAGAAGATGGAAGAAAAAAATAGTCTGAGTTAAGTTAAGATTAAAATTTAAGAAAAATAGAAAGATTGCCTCACTTTTTAGAATTTTTCTCTTACATCCACTTCTTTGGTTCTAGCATCTGTGGTAAATAAATTTATAAAATAAATATTTAATTAAATTTATAAAATAAAATATAATGAAAAAATAAATTAATAAAACAAATAAATAAATGTAGCATAGTATAATCATTATATCTAAAAAATACAATACATAAAATTTAATACTTTATTTATTAAATTTAGGACCTGCTTTCGATTTTTACGATTTTAGACTTTTTATTAACAGAATCGGTGTTATGGGAAAAATTCCCTTCATAGGACTTGTAAAAGCAACTACCTTTGATTTCGTATGTGGGGCATTTTTTATGGCTGGAACAGTTTTAGTTTCAAACAAATTCGATTTGGGTTACATTGCAACAAATGAATTCGGAGAATAACATTCTTGGTTTTATAAATTCTTCTACTACAATTTGGTAGTAACTTTATTAAGATTTAAATATTACGGTGGATGGTACATGGCAACTGCCGGACTTACTGCCACTGGTTTAACTTATAACGGATAAGATGAAAAAACTTAATCTGAAAAATTTGACAGAATTGTTTAATGTCATCCTTTAAATGTCGAATTAACCCACGAAATTAAAACTAAAGTTGCAAACTGGAATATGAGCGTTTAAGCCTGGTTATAAAGATATGTTTATTTCAGATTATACAGCCCTGCTTAAATTAAAGCTGATAAAAAAAAAGCAAATACCGCTTAAAATTTCACTCTCATGGTTTCTGCTTTTTGGCACGGTAATATATAAAAAAAAAATTATATCATATATACTATAAAAACTAAAATAATTTCTATCAAAAATTTATTTATTATTTAATTAAATTTATACTTTTTTTCAAAAGGATTTTACCCAGGTTATTATACTTCTTTCTTCTAATGGGGTATGATGCTCACTATGAATAAGATGTTTTATAAATGGGGTGTAAATTATCCCTAATTTTGGAAAAAAATCGAAAACGCTGTTACTTACCCCGTTTATTATGTAGTTAGGTTTGTCTTTTTAAATGGATTATTTAATTTCTTTGGTTGTGGATTCGTACTTTTGAGTTTGGAGGCCAACTGGACTTTTTATTAAAATTTAAATTTTATCCCCAATATAATAGTTTTTGCCATCACTTCTTATTTGTTAGCCACAAATATAGGATAAAAACCTCCCAAAAATAAAGAAGAAACAAAATCAGATAAAAAAGCTTAATGATTTAATATTTAATTTTATTTAATGTATTATTTAATTTATTTTTATATATATTAATATATTTAAAAATATGTGTTTTAGATTTAAAAATAATTAATTATGGTCGAACATTTTTTTTAATAATATACTTATTGTAAATTACTTTTTAATTTAGGAATTTATAGTTATTATTAATTTTTTATATAGTTTTAAAATTAATAGAATTAATATTAAATTATTTAATTATTTTTATAATAAATAAGAATAGAAAAAATAATTAAAATTTAATAAGTTTAAAGTTAATAAGTAAAGAAGAAATAAAATGAATTTTAGATTATTTTTTTTAATATTATGTGGATTGTTACAGTTTTAGAATTATAATTGTAAAATAGGCTATGATAATTTAATCAATGAATTAAATTCAGATGGAGTTACTAATATTATTAAAAATATGGTTATATAAGAAATAGATCAAACAAAAGATAATATAAATAAAAATATCGAACCAACTATAGTCGCCGCTGGTTTAGACCCAATAGAATAAATTTACAGTAAAAAGGGTTATGAAGAAATTGAAGTAGATTTATTTATATTAAATTATATCAAATTTTTACTTTTTTTAGTTATAAATTTATATAATATTGTATTTAATTTTTTGTTATTTCATTTGTAATTACTATTTATTTTTAAATTTTCTATAAATATAAAATAGATGAAGTTATGTACTACAAATGTTGGATACAAATATGAGGTTAAAAACTTAACTGGATTGAGAGGTCTAGAAATTGATGAATTGGTTGTTTAAGAATTTTATTTAAACGAAAAATTAACTAAAGGTGAAGGAAGTGGTTATATATCTTTTGTTTTTGAAAAGTATCCCATTTAGCTGAAAATTGATGGAAAAGCTACAGGATAATGCTCATATATAAAATGGTAAATTTAATCCTTTAAAATAAAAATCACAATCATTAAAAATTAATTAATATAATAATATGATTTAACATATATATATAAGTATTATTTTAATAAATAAATTAAATAGATATCAATATATATATATATTCATAAATTAATTAATTAATTCATTACAGGAACCCAGATATAGATGGTTATATATAAATTATAAATTTATAAGGAATTTTACCTTTTGAAATGGTAGTAGATACAACTTCAGTTGATGACCCTAAAATAGAGCCACAAGTATAAACAATATAAATTACATATGATAGAATAGAAGTAGATTTAGGAGATAATACCTTATTAAATTACTTAGTTGAACCTTTAACTAATGAAATTTTAGAGGAAATGAAACCTGCTATAGAAAGTAATATCATTATTATTTATATTTATATATTTATATAATATGTAAATTAATTTTTATTTTTAAATTAATATAAATTATTTTTTAATTGCTAAAATTATTAAATAAATTATTGAATCATATAACTAATGCTGTTTAAAAATAAATATTTTTTCTAATATATTTTCTAAATATTACTATTTTTTTTAATAGCTGTTATTTCTGAAGGAATTGGAGGGTTAATGTAAGAGTTGTTCGAATTGGCGTTATAAGATTGATTTCTTTCTTTCTTGTACTATTAAAATATTATCTTTAATATTTATTTTTAATATAAATTGACAAAAAAGTTAATTTAAATTACTATTGATATATAATTTATATATATATTATATATATATAAAAATATTATAAATATAGTATATTATTTGAATTTGTGTTATTTCAACATTTTTAATTTAATTTACTAATAATTAGAATAAAAGAATATGAATAACAAATAAAAATTAACATGTAATATAATTTCTAAATTTTATTTTGTAATTAATAATTGTTAATCATTCTTAAAAATAAAAATTAAAAAAAAATAATAACATTAATAAAATTTAATTATGTAAAATAAGATATCAAGACATAATATGAATAACTCATACAAAGGGTAAAAAATTTATTTTTTTACAAAGTTTAATTTTTATAAAATACTGTTTGATTTAATTTAAAATAATTTTATATATAGAATTAATGCTAATAAAATAAGAAAAGATAATCTTTAACTTATATAAAAAAATTTACCAAAATAATCTTAAAAAATTTTGGAAAATTTGCTAGCTAATAATAATATAGTAATTTCTCACAGTCCACATTCAAAATCACCTATCGGAAAAAGCTAAGTTGTTAAATCATTATAAAATAATTTTAAATATTTAAAAAATTCTAAATAATAATAGTCAAGTAGCTATCTATCTTAATAAAAGAAAAAATATAGTGTATAAAATAATTAAAATTAAATTAATTTGAACTATAATAATTAAAAATAGTCGTAAAATATTCGAAGTACTAAATTGGTGACACCAGATAAATTTGAAATAAAAGAGAACTTGTAAGAATATGATAATATTGAAAATCAGTCAATTTAGTCTAAACATGGAAATTAAGTTAATAATGATAATATTAGGAAATAATTATTTTTTGATACACCTAATAATTAAGAATATAGATAAAATAAAAATTTTGGTTAAGAGCAAAAAAATAAACATGACTTAATTTAAAACTAAGGTAAAAAAATAATTTTTAGTCAGAATAAAGTTTATACACCTTAAAAAGCCCAAAAAGTGCCTAACATAATATATAACGAATACAAACCTAGATATTTAACACCTTAACCTAATAAAACACTTATATATAAAAGCAGACCCAGCTTGATGAACATAAATTAAAATTAATATTAATAATAAAACAATAAAAAAAATTTGTCAAAAAACTATAATTCATTATCTCCTAATATAAACAATAATAATAATAACAACAAAAATACTAAATTTAAATCTTTTGCTCAATTTTAATAATATAATCAAAATGCTAAAAATGACTATAAAGAGACTGTGTAAAATATATTATATAATAAATCTAGTAAAAACTTATTAAAAAAGGGAGGAATCCAAGCATAAAATTAATAATAAGGACAAGTGTAAAATTAATTCAATAAAAATAAAATAAGTTAGTAGTAAGAACTAATTTATGATTCTAGTACCATTTTAGAATAATCAGGTTAATCTTATTTTTATTAAGATTAAAATAGCAACTAAAACTCAAAATTATATAAAAATTAAATGAAATAATTTTAAGAATAATTTGAATAAAGTCAAGAATATAGCTAAAACGAATAAGAATTAAGGTAATAAGAATAAGAATAATTTGATTTGATATATAAAGAATTTTTGTAAAGAAAATCGGAAAAAGATACTTTTGAAAAAGGAGAGGAAGAATTTGAAGCTGAAAAATAGCTTTTAATTTCGGATGACAATTCATAATAAAAAAATAAATAATTTTCCAATGATGTGAGTTAAAATTTAAATTAAAATATATATGAGATCTGTCAAAATACTTAAGTTTCTTTTTAAAATTAATGTTAAAATAATAAAAAAATTGAAAATTAAAAGCAAAATCAAAAAAACATTTAAAATTAAAATTCCTCAAATTTTACTCAAAATTATGGTTCTTAATAATTTTCGTAATAACAATCTTAGTAAGATAATTTGAATGATAAAACTAATACCACCATATAATAACTATAAATGTTTCAAGAGTAATGTGGAGAAAATATTTCCTAAGGAGAAATTTCTGATTTTAGCATAAATTAAGAGCAATAAAATTAATTAAATAATAGAAAAATAAAAGAATTTGATAAATATAAATAATTAACAGATTTAAAAGCTTTAGCTAAAAACTTTTTTAGTAAACTTCAAGATTTTATACATTAATAAAATGAAAACCCATCTTAAGTTAAAAGCATAATTGATACCTATATTCAATAATTAATTAATATGAAAATCTAAATGTATAAGGGTAGTGGAAGTTAATCTAATTAAGGAGATAATTAAGGTAATTATAAATTTTTTGTATAAATTTTATAAATAAATTACTTTTTTAACATTAAATTTTAAAAATTAGTTAATGATGGGAAAAAAACTAAAATAATTGGAAAACTAGAAAAGTCGAAAGTTTAAAAATAAGCCTAAATTTAGTAGTTAAATTTTTAATACTAGGTTTTATTTGATAATTTGAAACAACAGTAATTGCAAATTCAATAAAGTGTTTCAAAAGAAACAAATGAAAATGAATAAACAAATTAAAATTCGAGCAATAATCTTAATAATAATACTAATAACATTAAAAAATCAAAGTCTATATCCCAGGTTTATTTAGAAAGATATTTGGATGAAAATGAAAATTTAGATAATTAAAGGACAGATAGCTAAATTAAATAGCAAACAAAAAAATATAATAATGAAGTTTTATAAAATTAAAATTAAAATGATTATCTTAAAAATAATAAAAATTTAAATTAAAAATATGGTGATAAATAATGTTAACAAAAACCTCTACAAAATCGTGAATATCTTATTAATTAATAATAATAAGAAAAATAAGAAAATAATTTAAATGAAAGTTATCATGAAGATGCAAGTAAAATAAATGAATTAATAGACAGCTATTTTTAAAAAAGCGAAAATAAACTTAATAATATAACATAAAATATTAATAACAAATTATTTACCAATAGTAGAAGTGTAAGTCCTTAAAATAATACTAATTATATTAATTACAGTTAAAATTTAAGTCTAATGTAATTCTAATAATAAAATTAGTAAAAAAATGAATAATAATTAGAATAAAATTTTTATTGTAAAAATTAAAAGCCTAATGATTTTTCTATAAGTTTGGCAGATATTTAAAACAATAATAATTTTATATAAAAAGGTAATTTAGATAAAGAGTAAAATAATAACTTATCCTTTTAATAATAAAATAGTGATGCTAAATGAAAATTTTTAATGATTTATGATAAAAAAAATCTTATATAATAAAAGAAAAAATATAATTATATATCTAATTATTAATTAAAGTAAAAGTACTTGTTAAAACATGTATAATAATCTAAGAAAAATTTTTAATTTTTAATTACTCTAATTATTTATATTTATTATAGTTTTTTATATAAATAAAATAAATACTATTAAAGCTTTTTGAATAATATAATTTGATTAAGTTATTAAGAAATAAAATATTTAAAAAATTATATTTGTAAAATAAAATTTTCTTAAAATTAAAATAAGATAAGATTTGTATATATAATAAATAAATTAATGAACCAGGATTTATTAAATAATTTGTAATTACTAGGATTATTAGGAATAAAAGTTTAAATACAAACTTCTTTGCATGATACTTTTATAGGGCAAGTATATTATTATAATTAAGAAAAAGATATTTTAATGTTAAAAGTAAAAATTAAAGATTATTTATATTTATTTTTTCTAAAAATATGTAATATAATAAATATAATCATTTAAATTTCATAAATAAAAATTTTTAAAGGAAATTTCTTAAAATGATCCTAAAAAACACAGTATTAGAGTTGTAAACACAAAATATATAGAAAAATTGAATTTATTAGAGTCACAAAGTTTAGAAAATGTAATAGAAGGTATTGAATGGGGATAATTGGATATTGAAAAATGTTTATAATAAGAAGGTTAAAGATAATTTTAGGGCTAAAAATAAGAAGGTAAATAAGAATAAAATATTAAAAAAAATAATAATACTGGCGTAGATAAGTAATTAGACATTAAAGATATGGTTTATAAAGAAATAAAAAGCTATTATTCTGAACTTAAATTTGGAGATAAATAGGAAATTATTATAGAAGATATATCTGTTTAAATTTTACCACCTTATAAACCAGAAAATGTAGAAGGAAAAAATGTAAAAGCTAGAGATGCAATTAAAAAAATGGTAACAAAAATGTGGAACAGAATGGAAAAAAAATGAAAGTTATTCTAAATTTTTAAAGTTTAAATATAATTTAAATATAAGTATATTATTTAATATAATATAGCATAAAGAAATATAATATATTATAAAATAAAAACTTTTAAAATAATAATATCGTTAAATCTATTCCAAAAAAATGTTTTAATATCCTATGATTTATAATACACTATTTATTTTTATTAAAATATATATGAAAATTTTTATTATTGTTATGATATATAATATGATAAATTATATTATTTTATTATTTTCATTAAAACTTTAAAATTTTAAAATTTCATATACAAGTTATTTTATACAAGCAAATTTGTGACTGTATTAATATTATTTTTTAAAATATTTATATTCACATAATGTTGATGCTATCAATTGGGCTCTTTTCAAGATATACAAATTAATTTCTTCCTTATCTCATTAAATATTCTATCTAAAATTAATAAAAAAATATGTAAACCAAATTTTTTTTATAAAAAATTATCCAAAACATTATTTTTAATTAGAAATATAAATAAAATTTATGAATAAAATAAATTATTATAATATTTAAAAATTATATAATATAAAATTTTTTATATATGAATAATTATTTTTACTCTTTATGTATTATATTTGCTTAAAGAAAGATTTTCTCTAAATCTGTTTCTAATATGTTCTTATAACGATGTTTTAGCAGGCTGATATTTTATTATAAATAAATTTAGTAAACATAAAAAATTAAATACAAATATATTAATTTTTCCATAAAATGATAATTCATAAACATTTTTTTTGAAATTATTTTCGTAAAAGCATATAAAAAATTTAAAATACCTCCTCTTTTTTTATTGAAAATTTCATTAATTCCCTATAGAATCTCAAAATATTCATCTATAATTCGGAATATTTTCTAACTTTCCCCATATTAAAAAAAATGTTCAACTTTTTTGTGATTACTTTTTATATTTTTATAATTTTTTTTTCTTTTAGATATATTTTAATATAATATATTCTATCAATAAAAATTACCACAATTCTATGAGAATAAATACTAATTGAAAAAATAAGTGAAAAATTGCTATTTTGTATCTATTCATATAAAAATCATAATTATAAATTTTACATATATTTTTAAATTATATATGTTTAAAAAATTCATATTATTATCAAATAGAACTTTAAATAAGATTTTTTAGTTTTTAACTTATATTATATTAAAATATTGGTATTTATTAATTTAAATTATATTATCTATAAAATTGAAAGAACAAAAAAAAATAAACAATTTTAAGGATTTTTAGGTTAATTAAACAGATAGATAAAATATTTTTTCTTTTTTATTCTTTTGTATCATAATTGTTTAAATTGTTCTTATATTAAAATCCACAACTTTAAATATGAATATTAAATTATAAATCGAAAACATATAAAAAAAATTGTTTCTACTTTTTTATTATTTTACGAAAATAAAATAAAAAATATTGAAATATTAAATATAAATATATCAAATAAAAAAAAAATGGAGGTAGAGTAAATAACTGAGAGTTAAAGAAAAGAAGCCGAAAATATAAAAGGCGAAGGAAATGAACTTTTCAAAAAAAAAGAATATATTAAAGCCATTGAAAAATATAATTAAGCTATTGGTATATATTAATTAGTTAATAAATAATTTTAATTTTTTTCATTTTTTTGCAATTTTTTTAAAAATTTTAAATTATAGCACTGTTTTAAATTCTATACAAACAATTTTTAAAAATTTAACATTAATAAATTAATAGAAATTAATCCCAACGATTCCACATTTTATAGTAACAGGGCAAATGCATATCAATAATTAAGATAGTAAAAAAGTTTTTATTTATTTAAAATTAATAGTTTTATTAATGAAAATTTATTCAAACAACCAATAAAATTCAAAATTTTAATAAAAATAAATACATTATAATAATCAAAATTTATAAGAAGTTTGTATTTTTAATAAAAATAATTATTTAATTTAAATTAGATTTAAAAAATCTTTAGAAGACTGTAATACTGCTTTAAAATTAGATCCTGAATTTTTAAAAGTTATGAGAAGGAGAGCTTTAGTTTTATAATAATTGGGTTAATTTTAAGACGCTTAACTTTAATTTGAGCAGGCATAAAAAAAAAGTCCAAAAGATAAAACCATTCAACAAGAGTTAAAATAAAATATCATAGTAAAAATAAATTTAAAATAAAACAATAAAAAATTACACCCAAATTAAATTTTTTTTTTTTAAAAAATACTAATAAAAAAAAAAAAAAAAATAGATTACAGAACAGTGGCAAAGAGCTAATGAGTATTATGAAAAATAATAATATAGTGATGCAATTATGGAAGTCAATCAGTTAATGAAAGAAGTTCCTTATTATTAAAAAATTTAAATGTTATAAGTTGAAATCACTGCTTTGATGGGAAACGTTGTAAGAGCTTAATAATTATTAGTATCTTATAAATCTGGTTGGGATGACCCTTAATCCCCTGATGTTATTTATTTTTACGGAATAATTTCTCTTTACTAAGGAAAAAGGTTAAAAAATTAATAAATATGTTTAAATTTAAATTTTGCAAAACACATCTTTAATATAATTTATTGTTCATAATATTTACCCATATATTAATAATAGCGAATAGGCCAAAAAATATTTTTTAGCCGGTATGTAAAGAGATCCTGACCACAAAAAATGTATGTTAGCCTTAAAAAAAACTAAAAAATGCGAAAATTTAAAAGATGAAGGAAATGAACTTTTTAAAGCTTAATAATTTGACGAAGCTTTGGCTAAATATGACTAAGTTATTGAAATTGATCCTTTGAATAATTAATTAAATTCAATTATTTACGCAAATAAAGCATCTGGTAATAATAATTTAGGTTTCATAAATTTCATTAATTTTAAAATTATATAATAATAAATATTATATATTTTTAAAAAGCGAAACGAAAAATAAAAATAATAAAAATTAGTTTTATTTAATTCATATTGATTTATCCTTTTATTTAATTTAGTTTATATGAAAATGGAACAATATGAAAAAGCTAAAGAATAATTGGAATTATCTTTAGAATTAAATAAAGATTACGGAAAGGCTTATTTTAGAAGAGCTGAAGCCAATATGAAATTAGAAGAGTTCGAATAAGCTATCCACGATTACAAAAAATACTAAGAATTAGATCCGTAATTACAAATTTATAAAAAACAAATTCTACTTTTAATAAATATTAATAAAGTTAAATTATAAAATATAAATATAAAATACAAAATTTTAATTTTTTTTATTATTTTATAATCTTCAGATCTTAAAATATGAAAGAATATATAAGACATGCTCAAGTCGAGTTAAAAAAATCTAAAATGAAAGATTATTACAAAATATTAGGCGTCCCTAAAACTGCAGATACCAAAGAAATTAAAAAAGCTTATCATAAAATGGCCTTGAAATTCCACCCAGATAGAGTATAAGAGTCCGAAAAAAAGGTACAAAAAATTTTATAACACAATCACATTTTAAAAATAATTAACAGTGAAATAATATATATTTAATAAATATAAATATTTATTTTATTAATTTATTAAAGCTTTATAATAACATTATTTTTGTATATTAATCAACATATATTAATTTTTTTGTTTTTTTTTTAAAAGACTGCAGAAAAAAAATTTAAAGAAATAGGAGAAGCTTATGCAGTTTTGAGCGACCCCGAAAAAAAAAGATTAGTTGATTAGGGTGTCGATCCTAATGATTAATCCCAAGGAATGGGAGGCGGAGGTGGTAATTTTTTATTTAAAAATTTTCATTTTAAATTTATATATTATATATTAAATTTTTAATATTTACTTTCCATAAAATAAAAATATCTATACATATAAACTATTTATATTTTTAAATTTTACAGGTTTCGATCCATTTGATATGTTCAGATCTAATTTTGGTGGAGGAGGTGGTTATACCTTCCACTTTGGGTGAAAAATTTTGGGCTTAAGTTAAATAAAAATTAAATTAAATAAAAAGTTGTGCTATTAAAATCACAAAATATAATTATTAAAAAATAAATAAGTATTATTTGAAAGCTAAACTTATATAATAAAAAGCTTTACGAAATAGATGAGATGTCGATTCTTTCTTTAACAATTTAAAAATAATTATATTATATATTAATTTAACATGTTATAATAAAGTCTATCTATTTAAAACTATTTTTATGTTATATGTTTAGTTTATAGTTCGAATTTTATTTAAAATTTTATGTTTTTTTTTTATTATATTAAAATGCAATTTAATAAAATTTATTAATTTTCTTATACTATAAGTTTGAAATAAAATTTTATTTATTTATTTACTTCAATTAAATAAACAGTTTTTGGTTTTTAATTGTTTAAATTAATTGAATATATAGTTTTTAATTTTAAAAAATAATCAAATTACTTTTTTTTTCTAATAGTAACAATTATAAGATAAATTTTATTTTAAAAATTAAATTAAAATTAAATATGAGTCAAAGCTAACGTAATACTGATAAAAAAAGTTTAGTATATTCAAATTAAGTAATTTTAAACATTATTTTATTTCCAAAGTTTTAAACTATTACAATTTAAAATGATTTTTCAAATATTTTAATTTAAATTAAAATTTATAAATTTTTTAGAAACTAGAGTTTAATAGAACAGGTAATTTCCAGAGAACTGGAAATTTAAATTAATCTTAAAAATTTTCAGCATATTCCCCTAAAATGAGAAGTTTAAGTAGTTAATTGATGCACATAAAAAGACAACAAATTGAAAGAAATTTAAATAATTACATTTAAAAACGGGAAAGTTAAAAAATTTAAAACCCATATTTATACGTAGAAAATGTTTAAGAATATAATCACTATTTTAATTTAATAAAAGAAGGAAGTAGTTAAAGCAGTAAGTATTAAGAAATGTAAAATAGTCGAAATTTTGACACTGACTATAACTATAGTTAAAATTATATTGAGTCCGATAGTAATAGGTAAATAAATTTAAAAGTAAATTATATTTATATTTAAGTTTATAAATAATAATATATTTTTTAATTTTAAATAAAATTTTAATATTTCATTTAGTAATAGAGAATTAGACCCTTACAAAAAGTATTAAAAGGAGTAAGATGATTTAAGATGGGCAGAAATATAAGCACAATAGAAAAAATATGATGAAATTTAAAGAAATGAAAAGCAGGAAAATGATTAAAACAGTAATTATGATGAATATTAAGAAGAAAATAAAAACCAAAATGAATATATAAAATAAAAATAAGAAAATTAGGTAATACATCTAAAATTTATAAACAATTTTAGAAAAATTAAAGTGACTAATTTTTTTCTTAAAGGATGTTGAGAATAAATACTAGTCTTATTAATTTGTCGATTAGGAAAATTAAATAGAAAAGTAACAGGAAAATTAATTATAAGGTATAAATTATCAATAATAAGGAGAAAATTAACACTCATATTAAGATATTTAAGAAGAATTATAAAGTAATAGCAACTAAGAAGAATTATTGATTTAAAAACATGATAAAGAAAGTGAAGATTAAGATGATATTTTTTAAATTTCAGAGTCAAGAGAATCTGGTTTGAATTTTTTAAGCAAGCTTTAATTTAGTTAAAAAAATCAAATTTATTAAAATGAAAATGACAAAATATTTGAAAATAATTTAAGAGAAAAAAGTTAAAATAACTGTGAAAAATAGGAAAGCTTAGCTTTTTAAAATTTGGATAATTAAAATTACGAATTTAATGAAAATATTAATTAAAATCCAGATTAACAAATTAATGAAATAGAAAATCAAAATTAAAATTAAAAAGATAGTGATAATAATATTATATAGGAATAAATTTAAGAAAATTATTAAAGTAATTAAAGTAATAAAAGTAATTTAGAAAAAAGTATACAAAGTAGTTAATTATAACAAAGTTAAAAGGAAATTTCTCCGCAATAAAAGCAAAAATTTTATTCTTAAAGTTAGCATAATATATAAAATCAAAATAATTTTTAATAAGAAAAATATTAAACTATAAATGAAATTGGAAATAATAATAATAACAATGAACAATAATAATAACAATAACAATAATAAAAATAATAAGAATAAGAATAAAATTAAGAAGAATAATAATAATAAGAATTTGTTTTGAATTAAGATAACTAGAATTTAGGGTCATTATAAGATATAGACTAGGAATTAATGGAAGAAGATTTAGAGTTCAGAAAATTAATGGAAAATATCAAAAATGGAAGTGAATAATAATAATAATTAAGTTAATTGATAAATTAATAAAATTAGAGCTAAATAGAAAGAGAAAATTAAATAGGTTAAAAATTGAAATTTATGCAACTTTTTGTGGAAGGACCGGAAGATTTGCAAAAGAGCCAAAATTAAATTAAATTTTAGTAAAATAATTAGTAAGAAAATTTTAACAATTCATTTAATAGTCAAAGCTAAAAAAATTTAGAATCTTAAGTAAAAATAGAAGATTTAAATCAAAATTTAACAGAAAAAAACTAGAGTTAATAAGAGCCTCATGAAAATGAATTTTTATAATAATCTAATTAAGGATATTTATAATAAATTGAAAATATTGACTCTGAAAGTAAATTTATTTGCGAAAATAAAGGGCAATAAAATAATTCAAATAAAAGTTAAACAGAAATCCAAAATTAAAATTAAAGTTAAAGTTAAATAAATATGTTAAATTAAAGTTAAAATTTAAGTTAAAATCAAAATTATTATAACAAAAATGAATAAAAAGATACAATTATTTATAAAGATAAATTGGTGTAATTTGAAAGAAAATTTTTGGATTCTAAAAAAGTATAATCTTCTTATTTTTAATTATTTTATTTCAATTTTTTTATTAATATTTTTCTTAGGAAAATGTTTCTACATTAATGGAAATTAAAGATCCTGAAGTTCAAAAATATAGTTAAATTTTTTCAAAAAGTTTCACAAATTTAAACTAAAATTAAAATTAAATTAATCAAATTAATAATTAAAACGACATAAATGATATGGAATAATAACTTTTACAGACTAAAATTTCAGAAAAGTTATAGTAAAAATTTAATTTAAAAATGATTTAATTTTTATAATATTTTATTTGAATTAATTTATAGGTAAAATCTAGTATTAGAACTAGAAAATTTCTAAAAAAGTGAAATTTTTAAATAAATTGTTTAAAAAAAGTTTTCAGTTTTAGTTTAAAATTACTTGAATAAGTGTATAAATCACGAAAATCAAGAAAATATTAAAAAAATGAAATAACTGGGATTAATTTGGTAGAAATTAAAGTTTTAAAATTAATATAAAGATTAAATGGCCGTTGATTGTTTTTATGCTTGGAAAGAAAGAATAGAGAAAAAAAGAAAAAAAGAAATAAATAAAATGAAATTAAAAGACCATTTAAAAAAAAAAAATGGAGAATTAATTTAAAAATGCTTTTATTTGTTTTGTAAATATGCTATATAACATGCAAAATGGGTCCAAGCTGTTTAATTACAAATGGAATATTAAAAAAAAACAAATATAATAAAAGCATGGAAATATTATATATATAAAAAAAAAATAGATAACTAGGTTTATTTATATTATTTAGGAATTTTATTTAATAATTTTAAAAATGGAATCAAAATTTAATAAAAATAAGAAAAATATAAAGCTTTATCATTTTAATACAATTGGATTTTAAGAAAATATTTTGGTTACATTAAATATTTTAAGAAAATGCAATAGAAAAAAAACTATAAAATTAAGAGATTTATTTAATAAAGAAAGAATGAGCTGTTATAAAAAGCATTCAATAATTGGGTTTAATTTAAAAATGAAAGTAAAGATAATGAATATATAGAAATTTAAGTTAATATTAAGGAAAAAGTTTTAATGATGAAAGATGAATAGTAAGAAGAGCAAAGGTATAAATTAATATATAAATATAATATATATATATAATTTTTTTTATAATAAATTTTTTTTATTATAAAAAATTTTAGTCAAAACTAACTACAGGGATATTCCAATTTAAAAATAAATTAAAATAGTAGATTTAATAATTTTTATAAAAATTCGATGTTTTAGAGCCCAGCTAAAAAAACATATAATTCTAATAATCAAAATGATGAAAATTAAAAGTAATAACAATCATTCAGAGAAAATGAAAAAACACATTATAAAAATTCAGCAAGCTAAATAAGTTAAGAAAAATAAAGTTGTTATAATTAGTTTTATAACTCATATTAAAATGGTGTTAAAAGTATAAAAACCTATGAAATAAAAATGTTAGAACACAATCAAAATGAATGATTAATAAATTTTAAATTTTGAAAAAATTTTTTTTTATAAATATTATAATATATTGTATTTTATGTTTTTTATTTGATAAAACCTAATCAAAATTATAATTTTGTAATTATATTAATTTTGTAAAAATTAGTTTTTTTGATAGAAATACTTAAAATTAAAATAAAAAAAAAAAATTATAAGATAGTTTATTTACTTAAAATACAGTTAGAAAAGTTTTAAAAATGGGTAAAAAAAAATTGACAGAAAAATAAAAGTAGGCTTTGATTATCGAGAGAAAGAAGAAGGAAAAAGAAAATTAAGAAATTTTGAAAGCTTTGCAAAAGCAAAATACTTAATAAAATTAAGATATGATAAAAAATTTGAATTCAATAAAATTCGTAGACAGAGACAACAAAAAAGAGTTGAAATTGTAGAATAAAGAAAAAAATTTTCAAAAAAAAAAACAGTCTTTACAAATTCAAGAAGAAAACGAAGAAGATGAAGAAAACGAAAATGATATAGAAATAGAATAATAAGAAAACAAATAAAAAAATTAGAATCAAGGCAAAAATTTGTAAGAAGGAGAAAAAATTGAAAAAAAATAAAAATTAGAGACAAATAATGAAGAAAGCAGTTTGGGCATCAATATTTTTTAAGCAAGTAATTTTGTAAATTAAGATTTTTAAGAAATGAAAAAAGAAGAAGCCAAAGAATTTTTGACCAAAGAGTAAATCAGAATGAAACTGGAAGACGAAGCTAAAAAAATGTTCCCCGACCTAAATTTAGACAAATTTGAAGGTAATAATAAATTCTATCAATTTATGAAATTTAAAATTAAATTTGAATATAAAATTAAAAATCATTAGAATTTATAAAATTTACAATTTTTAAGATTTTTACAAACTTTACATATTTTTAATAATTCTTAAAATTAACTTATGTTTATTTTTACATTTTAAAAACGAAACTTAATTAAATTTTTTATAAATTTTCAATTTTTTTAGGTAATAAAACCTTAAGAAGGTTGGAAAAAGAAGGAATCACTTAGTAATTTGTTTCTACAGAAAAAGAGGAAATTGAGTACTCTGATCACGAAGAAATTTTGGATGAAGATTTGGTGAAAATTTTAAAAAATTAGAAAAGATAAAGTGTTCCTGTATAAAGAAAAGAAGAAATTGATGAAGTAAGATAAAAATTACCAGTTTATTTTAAAGAACAAGAAATAGTAGAAGCTATTAACAATAACTTAATTACCCTAGTTTGTGGAGAAACTGGGTCTGGAAAAAGTACATAAATTCCTCAATTTTTATATGAAGCTGGGTAAATATACAAATAAATATAAAAATTTAATAAAATAATTTTAAAATTAAACAAAAAATATTATAAATTACAATATAAATAAATAAATAGATATTCATGAAATTTAATTAATTAATTTTTAACAATTTTTATTTTTATTAGATACGGAAATGCAGAAGGAGCTAATCCAGGAATTATTGGAGTAACTTAACCAAGAAGATTAGCAGCTGTAAGCTTAGCTAAAAGGGTTTCAGAGGAATTAAATACTGAATTAGGAAAAGAAGTAATTTATTAAGTCAGACATGAATCATCTAATTTTGATAATGACAGGTCCAAAATTAAAGTAAACAAATACAAAAAAAACCAAAAAAAAATTTTTAAAATTTTTTGAAAAAATTTACAAAATTATTGTATTTTTAATTCACAAATTTTTCTAAAATTTTTTAGTTTATGACTGATGGAATCTTAATGAATGAAATGGCAACTGATTTTTTTTTAACCAAATATTCTGTTATTATAATCGATGAGGCCCATGAAAGAAAAATTAACACAGATCTTTTGCTCGGTTTGTTATCCAGATTGGTTAATATAAGATTAAAAATGTAAATTATAATTTATTTTTGCTCCATTTATACAATTTTTTTTCAAATTAATTTTATTTACAGGGCTTCATAACCAGGCTCTAATTTTAAACCTCTGAGAGTAGTTATTATGTCCGCTACGTTGAGAATTGAAGATTTTACTAAAAACAAAAAATTATTGCCCAAAAAAATTAACGTCTTAAAAATTGAAGCAAGATAGTTCCCCGTCAACATTTATTTCAATAAAAGAACTAACAGTAATTATATTGAAGAGGCAGTTAAAAAATGTAAATAAATTCATACAAAATTACCCAGAGGAGACGTTTTGGTATTTTTAACTGGAGAAAGAGAAATTAAAGAATTCATAGTTTTATTAGAATCCGAACTATCTTCATAAAGAAAAAAATAGGAAAGTATCGCAAAAAAATAACAAAAAATTTTAAATAACGAAGCTTTTGAGTTAAATTCGAGCGATGATGAAGACGAAGATTAAGATGAAAATTTAAGCGAAGAGTAAAAAAAATTGAAAAAAGAAAAAAAAGAAAAAGAAAATCAAAGCTTCAGAATTATTAGCCATAATGCAGTTGAGTCGGAATTTTAAAGTATTTAAAATGAAGAAAACTCAGATAAGCAATAAAAATCTTCAGAAGAAGAAAAAAAAAATAAGGAAATTAAAATAGAAAGCGAATTTATTGACTATCAAATTTTACCTTTATATTCTAAGTTGTCAATGGAAGATTAAGATAAAGTTTTCCATAAAAAAAACAAAAATTCAAGACTTTTCATTGTTTCCACAAATGTAGCAGAAACAAGTTTAACTATTCCTAATATAAAATTTGTAGTTGATACTGGAAAAGAAAAATAAAAAATTTACACTTCCAAATTAGCAATTTCTAAACATGTCGTAGACTGGACTTCTTAAGCTTCTTCCAATTAGGTTATTTTTTTATTCTTTTCACAATAATTTCAAAAATTTTTAATATATTAATTCAGTTAAATTTATTATCCAAATTTATTTAAAATCTAAATTAATTATTAAACAATTTTTATTTTAAACTTTTTATTAAATTCTTAACTTTTCTTTAAAAGAGAACTGGAAGAGCTGGAAGAACTTGCGCTGGTTATTGTTACAGATTATATGCCCCTGCAGTTTTCGGAAATATAATGAAAAAATACTCCGATCCTGAAATCATGAATGTGCCTTTAGAAAATGTTATTTTACATTTAAAAAATATTGGCATAAAAGATATTTTAAACTTCCCTTATCCCACTTAACCTGATTTATTAAATTTGAATTTAGCTCTTCAAAATTTACTAAATATTTAGGCAATTAAGCTAGATTAATCGGAATAATACTAAAAAATCGACTAATAATAACAAACAGATACCAGTCAAATAACAGACTTAGGAAGAGTTTTGTCCTATATTCCAATGAACCCGAAATTTTCAAAAATTCTACTTTAAGGAAGAGCCGTAAACAATAAAAACTTAAATTAAATATAAATTTATTTTATTTTATTTTATTTTATTTTATTTTATTTTATTTTATTTTATTTTATTTAATATAATATAATTTTGTCATTTTCATAAATAACTTTTAAAAATTATCGTATTTTTATACTTTATTTTTTACCTTTTTAATTATTTAAATTCTCTATTATTTTATTTTTTTAACTCTTTAATAAAATTAATTAAGGCTGGATTGATGGGGTACACTTTGTTAATAGTTTCTTATCTTAGTATAGAAGAAATTTTTGATAAAGATAAATTCAAATAAAAAATTGATTTTGGAGGAGAAAATAAAGAAGATGAAGAATTAATGGATGAAGAATCTGACGAAGAATTGAAAAAAAGAAAAGAAATAAAAAATAATTTAAATATGTTGTAGGAAATCAAAGATAAATAGTAAAAAATTATGTAAGCTAGAAGAGAAGAAATTTCCAATTTCAAAAATGCTTATAAAGCCTATTATTTAGGAAAATCTGATATTTTTGTGTAAATTTGATTATTTTAAAAATTAATAAATTATTTTTACACGTAAATAAATATGTTAAATAAAATATTTATAGTGGAATGAATTTAATAGGGGAATTCATTACTGAAATGTAAAAATTCGATAAATTTTCTTTGGATAAAGAAATAAACAAGTATGGAAAAGAAAAAGGTTTACTTTCTAAATCTTTGAAAGAAACTTATTTAAATATTAATTAAATTATCGAAATTTTAGACAATATTTTAACAGAAGACACTGAAAAACAAGAATAAATATAAAATTTCTTGAGTAAAAATTAAATTTTTAAATACTATTTTATATTTATACAGTATCTAATTACATTTTATATGGTATTTATTTTATAATTTAAAAAAAAGAGTAATATAAAAACCCTAGTTAAGATGATATAGTCAAATTAACAGAAATAGTCATTTCATGTTTTATTGATAAAGTGGCTAGAAAAATAAAATATTTAGATGAAAACGAAATAGAAAGAATTGCTTATGAAAGTACTGAAACTTCAGAAAAAGTTTATATAAATCCTAAATCATTTTTAGCATAAACAAAGCCTGATTACCTGGTATACACTGAAATTACTGAATCAAAAAAGTAATTATAATTTTAAATAAAAAAGCCTAAATATATATTTCTAACTCAACCTACAAAAAAAATTAATTTTTAAACATTTTAACCTTTCCTAAAAAAAAATTTTTAAAATAATTAATAACAATATAATAAATACAGTTCTAAAAAATTTTAACAATTAATTTAATTTTAGAATGTTTTTGAACCGAGTAACTGAAATTGACAATTTAGAATACCTTTTGAAATATGACTTTTATAGAGAAAAAAGAGAATTAGAGTACCTAAATGAACCCAGACCTTAATACAATAAAAAAATAGACGCAGTTTAAAGTAAAGCTAGATATTATTTTGGCCCTAAACAGTGGGAATTGTAGCATTTTTGGACCACTTATTAAGAAGAATCCAATACAAAATATTGCGCTTTTGCTAGATGCTTATTAGATGGCGAAATTTTCCAATCTTTTTAAGTAAAAAATCTCTATTTTTAAATGTTTAGAAAAAAAATTTTTCAAAAAAATAACGAAAAATTATAAATAATATTAAAAAAAACTAAATAATATAATTAAATACTGTAATATAATGTTTCTTTTTATAGGTTTTTAAAAAACTTTATAATAATTAAACTTCTGCTATTAAACCCTCTAATATTAATGTGGCAGTAGTCAGTTTAGTTAATTAACTAAAAAATAACGAAATAGATTCCAAAGAAAAATTACAAAAGAAATGGGAAACTAATCCTCAATTTTTATTAGAACAAGTTTTAAATTGGATTAAAGTTGATTTTAAATAAAAAGTTAAATAATAATGGCCTCCTAAAGTTTGATAAGCTTAACCAAAATTATTATAATAAAAAAAAAAAAATGAAAATTATCAATTATGATATAATTTTTTATAATTATTTTATATTATAAGTTTTTTGATTTATATTATATATTTTAAGTATATAATAAAGATTTTAATTTTAGTACAAAATTAATAGGATAAGCCCTTTAAATATAATAAAATTGTGGCTTTTTTTTTAATAATATTATACTATAAGAAAAGAATTTTTATCAGTCTTCTTCATCAAAGGCTCCAAATCCAGAAGATTGGTATGTTTATTATTTTTTTGCTCCTTAAAGTTTTAAGGTAATTGGTTGCATTTATTAAGGAGCATAGTTTTACTACTGCTTAATATTATAAAAAAAGTAAATAAATAATTATAATAACATAATATATTAAATTAATATTATATTTATTTATTTAAAAATATAACTTTATTAGTATAATATTAATTAAACTTATATATTATATACATTATAAATATATTTACCTCTTATTCTTGGTATTATTATTTTTGTTCTAGCTATCTTTACTAATTAAGGAGCTTTTGAGCTTCCTTTTATTCTTATTTTTATTTTTTTAATTCCTTTTTTTTCTCTTATTCTTTCTCATTTATGAATTTTTTCCAAAAAGAAGTGGCCCCCATTAAAATCCTGTCCTTAATAAAAGGCCTAGGAACTCCTTACATTCCAAATATTTTCAAATCACTACTATCTCTATTTTAAATCGATTTTGGGATCCTAACAAAAATAATTAAATTTTTAATTTTTCATAAATTTTTTAAATTTATATATATATAAATAATTTTCTTAAATAAAAATTGTAAAACCATTATTTTAAATACTTTGAAATTTATTCCTTGTGTGCATTTGATAAATGGGCTTTTAAAGACTCTGCTGTTGAAAATTTCTTAGTACATTTTTAACATCTAAAATGAGTGGCTTTTTAATGCTAATGTAAAATTATTTCGTTGTTAAAAGATTTGTCACAGTAATAACAAAATGGTAATAAGTAACTCGTGTCTCTTTTTTTTCTTCCCATTTTTATATGTTTGCTAAGTTTTTATAAAATTTATAGAAATTTTTTGAAATATATTTTATTGTTTATTAATATAGTTTTATATATTATTTATTTGAAAAATTATTTAGTATTTTATTAGTTTATATTATTGTAGTATTAAATTTTAAATATATTAATATAGTAAAATATATAATATTTAAGATTTCTAGAAAAAAGGAAAATGTAAATTTTTATATTAATTTCATAATGAATAAATGTTATTTAATATATAAATTTATAAATATTTATTTTAATTTCTTGAGAATAATAATATGAAAAAATACTTTATTTTGTATATTATACATTTATTTTATATATTAATTTTTTTTTAGTAGGAATAGTGTTGTTTTAATTCTAATAAATAATAATTTAAAATTAAAAAAAAAATTGATAAACAAAATTTATTCTAGTATAAAAACTAAGTAGTTTTTAGAAAATTATACGAAAACAAGAGAAAAATCACAAACCTATGAACGATAAAAATATAGATAATTTATTACAAATTACTAAACAATTTTTAAAAGAAAAAACTACTATTAATAATTTGGATTAATGGTAATTTATTTAATCAAAGTTTGTTATATAAAATTTATAAAATTAAATTTAAATTTGAATATCTTAAAATATAAGATTTAAATTTTAATTAGGCAAGATTTATTAAGATTTCTAAACAAAAATAAGATTATAACTTTAGAAGATATGTCAAATATCGAAAAATGTTATTTAATATTTCCAATGAGTTTAGAATAATTTATTCGAGTTTTAAGTATATTTTTAAAATATTTAAAATAAAATAAGTTTAATATATAAAAATTATGACTCTTTATTCAATCAATTTAAATTCAAAATTAGTATATCATAATTCTATTTTTTTTTAAGTTAGTTTTAATTATTCTAATTTAAATTTCTAAATTTTTAGTTAAATATTATTAAAATAAATTGATTTTTCAATTTAGGCTAAAGTAGATAAAATATAAATTTTTAGTATTTTTAAATCATTTCAAATAAAAATAAATATTTGCTTATGCTTTGCCCTAAATAAATTTTATTTATACTATAAGTATTTATTTAAATATAAAAAAAGAATAAGCCTTTTTTATTTATATAATAAAATTTGATAATTTTTTAATCTCTATACATATTTTAAAATTGAAAGCAATAAATAAGTTTCATATTTTATACATAATTAAAAATAAAATATATAATATTATATGTATAAATACAAATATTTGTATAAATTACTTATGATAATTTGTTAGTAAAAATTATTCAAGTTATGAATTTCTAATTTCTAATTAAGAGTCAATATAAATATTATTAAATTATTAACTAAAAATATTTATAGCTGAAGCTTATAATGATGAAAAAACCTAGCACTTTATAAATCAAATAACTATTCTAAATAGTTAGGTAAATAATATTTTATTAATGCATCTAGATTATTCTTTTATTTAAATAGATATTTTAATATATAAACGTATTATATTTTATAGTTTTAAATAAAAATATATAAAAATCAAATTTATTTTCCGCGTTCTTATTAAAAATTTCTATTGAAATAATTTTTCATAAAAAAAAGAAGTAGTTTTAGAAAATTTAATTTCTCTTATAATCGAATTAGATTTATAATAATTAAAAAATTCCGGGATAAAAATGTATGACTTTTATATGATAGTTTTTATTGGAAATATATCCTTTAAATTATATTTTATAGTAAATTATAGTTATCTTTTTTCATTTAAACTCATTTTTAAAGATGAATTATAATAGAAATATAGTTTCCATATGTTTATATATGACATTTATAAACAATACATAACATTTTATTTAATAAAATTTAGCAACCGATATTACTTTTTAAATTAAGTATATTAATAGTAATAATTGGCTTTTAATTACATACTTTTTTATGCATGATTTGAATTTATGTATATATATAAATATTTTTACTTTAAATTAAAAATTGCATACTTCTTTAATATATGATATATTATTTTATTAAAGTTAAAATAAAAGCCATATATCTACTTAAATGAATACTATTTTTTATTTATAAACCATTGTATATTTCTTATTTTTATTACAATTTATATTTATAAGGTTATATTAAAATCGAATGAGCGATTTATAATAATAAAAAATTCGTCAGAAAAAAAGATTCTAATTTTAATAGCTAAAAAATAATATTTTAATTTTTTTATATTAAATCATATTTTTCTATCATTTTTTTATAAATTGAATAAAGATAAATGATGTCAAAAGTACAGTAAACTATTGGAACTTGGAAGGTATGTCTCATTAAGAATTAAAGTGTCTTCTTATAATTTTTGAAAAAATTAAAAAAGGTATATTAGAAGTAAAAGACAATTTTTCTAGTATGAATGATCAATTATAAACTTCTAAAGAAGGAATCAATTATTTAAAAGACCAATTTGAAAATTAAATGGATGATTAGGAAATTTTAGTAAATTAAATAATTTTCTTTCAAAATATGATAAAAAAAAAAATCTTTTTAGCAATTTTAGTATATAAATATTTAATTATTAGAAAAATATCATTAAAATATTTTAAAAGACTAGTTGTGACTATTAAAAAACAGACGGATTTTCTATTTAAAAAGAATTTACAGGATTGAGAATTAGAAATGTTTAGTATAGAAATTAAAAAGTAAAAGTATTAAATTAATAAGCAAATGGAATAATTAAATAGATAGGATATGATATAGATTTAGATTTTCCAGTCGAGGTTATAAAAATTCCAAAGTAATAAATTTAAAAAATTGAAATATTTTTTATTATTGGGGTTTTGATACTATAAATTATAATTTTAAATTTAAATATATTGAAAATTTTTATAATTAATATGTAAAATATAGGATCACAATATTATGAATAAAATTGATTTGAATGTTTAAATTTATTAAATATTTTTTATCATTAAAATTTATTTTTACTTAATTAAATAAATTATATTAAACCGAGGTTAATAATATAAAAAACACTAAAATTTTTTATATTAGAATGTTTAATGATTTTGAAGTATTGGAAACATTTTTATATAGCTTTGATGCATTGAAAGAATTAACATTTTCAAAGTACTTTTAGAACTATTTAGGGTTTAATAATTTAGCTGATCCTAATTACAATTTATACTTTGTAGAATTTATTAAATCTAAGTCTTTAAACAACTTATTAGAAAATGTAATAATATTCATAAAATAATATATCATAATTCATATAAATATAAATAATAAGTAAAAGTAATAATTATATTTTTACATCATTGAATATTTGCAAATTAAAGTAATAAGTAATTATTATAAATCAATTCGATAAACTACAAAAAAAAATATATTTTTAATTTCAAGCTCTCTAAATAAAAAGATATAATTTGGCTATTTTATTAATGTTTGTATAAATATTGTGGATTTTTTTATAATATCTAAAATTTAAAAATAATTCTTAAAAAACATTAATCCCAAATTTTTAATAATCAATACTAAAACTATATAATTTATAAAAATTGCAGTTTGAAATTAAAACTATTTGTAAATTTTTAGGCCAATAATAAACTCACTGTTAATATGCCACTATTTAGGCTTTGGATTAGGGAAATATTCTTAGCTTTTAAAGACCTTTTGAACAAATCTACTTATATGCCTAAATTACCAATAAAATTGAAAAACATATGGGTGGCTAATGATGGATTAAAGTAAAAAATTTCATATGATATTTTCAAATTTATAAAATAAATTATATTACTTATATTTTTTCAAATCTTATTTTCTAGCATTTTATCTTATAATAAAAAAAATAAAAAAAAAATAAAAACATTTTTAACGCTATATGTGGAATAAAAATTATAATTATTTATATTTTCTTACTTTTACCACTTTTTTTAACTTTTTTTTTTATTATAATTTAAAAATATTCCTAAAATCTATTTTAAAATTAATAAAATTTTCCATTAATCATAAAACAAAAAAGAATTATTAAAATTATGCCTCATTAAAATTTTCTTTTTTTTCATTTAAACATATTTAGATTATTATAACAATTAATTTTTTGATTATTTTTAATATATTAGTCTTATATTTTTAATAATTAAAATCATTATACTGTTAATTAAATTATTAATGTAAAAAATTTATATATATTAACCTTATTTTAATGTAATAGGATTATTTTAAAAGATATTAAATTCTTGTCTTTAAGAAAGTTGAAAAACATGTGCTCAGAAAAATTAGAAGCTAAATTGTTGGAAAATTTTGCACAAATAATAATTTAGATTTTAGGACAAAATTAATGTAAATTAAAAATTAAAAATTTTTATAAAATTGGTAGCAAATAAAAAATTTATATTTTATTTACGGTTTTAAATTTTTTTGCTATTATAAATTTCTACAATTTAATTATAAATCTTGGTGAGTAATATATCATGTTTATTTATTGATAATAATAATATATGCATTTAATTTTTATTAATAAAAATAATAAACGCATTAATTTATTAATTATATTATCCTAATAATAAAGTTTAGGAAAACTAGTAATTCATTATAAACTAATTATTTTACTTAATTTGAGAATAGAATATTTTAATTATATAAAAAATTATATTTTGATTACATTTTTCTTTTTAAGATAATAATTTATGAATTTTTATAAAAGATAATTTTAAATATCTTTAAATATTATTTATATGTATTATAATTATATGTATATATAACTAATTTAGCACAAGTAAACAAATATTTTTAACGTTGGTAGCTTTAATAATTATCTTAAACAATAAGTAGAGTAAATAAAGGTTCGGAACAATTTCGAAAATTTTAATTGATTAAAAAATATATACATACCTTTTACTGCCCATTTTTATTAATAAAAGTCATTTCTATTTATAATAAAAAAAAAACATTAAATATCATAAAATTTTATTTAATATGTAATTTATATATTTTAGAAAATTAATTTTATTGCTTTTAATATTATTATATTTATTAATTAGATTAAACTTAGAAAAAAAAAAGATTTCTAAACAAATTTAAATTAAATTCTTTTAAAAAAAAGAACTTTCATTTTTTTAAATTAAAATAATATTTTTCTATATTTACTATGATTTAAATATCTTTTATAAATCAAACCATTATTTTAGACGATGTAAACAATTTAGAATATTTTAATAATGAATTAGAGTTTAAGTCTTTCGTTATAGCTTTACTAAACTCATCTAAAGATCTACAAAAGTTTTTAGGTAAATATTAAAATTTATTTAAAAAACAAGTTAAAATATATATATTTTTAATAACCTTAATAATGTTATAATGTTATAAACAATTTAGAAATATAAAATAATATTTTTAGATGGATAAACAACTGTAAGGCTTCAATTTGATTAACTATTGAACCATCACCTTTTAAATGAATAGTATATTATAGAGGTAAATATTTATTTTAAATAAAATAAGTTTTTTAAACCACACTATTATAATTTAATCTTAAAATATTTAAAAATGAAATTTATATTATTTTTTAATAATTGATGATTTAATATCGAGTAAGTAAAATAAAATTTAAAAAAATTCTGATCTTAATTTAAATAAGAATATAATGAAATTATTTTTAACGTTACTGAAAAATAACATCCACTAAAAATATAGTAAATTTTATTCTTTGTTTTAACAAATCAATAATTTTTTTTTAATGTTGTTAAAAACAAATTTTAAACAATTAAATGTTTGTGATAAAGTTTGGTATAATATTTTTCATATATTTTATATTCTCTAGTAAAAATTAAATTTTAAATCAATAAATTTTGATAGTTAGAATAATTATAGTAATAAAAATTAAAAAAGTATACATGAGTATATTTAATTATTTTTATAATATAAAGTATACTAATTAAATTATTTAAATATGAACATGAAAGATTTAATTTTAATCAGATACTATTTAATATTATAATAAATATGGGTATATTATTATTAAATAAAAATTTATTTTTAAACCATTTTCAAAATTTTTTAAAATTTTATGATTTTTTTTTATTAATATATATTAAATCTTAAAATTTTAAGACAGACGTACTAGAATTAATTAATACTTATGAATAAACATTTGAGAACTAAAAAGAAGATAATCTAATTTAAAAAGATTTAAACTATAGTTAGAAATCCTAATAAAATTATTGATCAATAATAATTTTACTATTTTATTGATTTTTATTAAATAAATATAGTTGAATTTTATATTAAAAAATTATTTTTTCATTCATTTTTATAATTTATATTTACTATATATAATTTGTATATCATACAATAATGATAATTTTATTTCCTAAAATATTATATTAAGTAATCAATTTTGGGAAAATATAATTATATCAAGGAAATTTTTGTACTTTAATGGATATAATATAAATATAAATATAAATTAATCTAATATAACTACATATTATATATTATAATTTATTTTTTATATTGATAACTTAAGTATCTGTATTATAATTGGTATATTATTATACTACATTTATATTAAAATACATTGTATAGATAATTTAACAATATTTTTATGTATTATAGAAAATAATTTTTAATTAAATATTTTCGTATGATTCATTTAATTTAATTAGATCTTCAATATATTCTAAGATAAAAATCTAAACTTGTAGAAAATTAATTTTACTATATTATAAAATAATAAATTATCAAGTATCTTAATCAGGGCTGTTCCCCCCCCCCCTTCCTATAATATATTGTTTTTTTATTAACCCAGCGGAATGGGAACACCCCTGATCTTAATTTATATATAATCAAATTAAAAATAAATAAAAACTGGTTGATTGATATACAGGGATTTTAATAATTTTTAATAAAATATTATTTTATTAAAAATTAAATATTGTTTTCCATTAGTACTTATTTTAAGATAACCTATTATTAATTATGACAAATAATTTTAATGAAAGAGATAACAATATTATTTTATATTATATATAGACTTTTAATGATTATCTTATTATTTAATTGTATTTATAATAAATTATTAGGAAAATGTAAGTTTATATATTTAAGATTAAAAAAAAAAAAATAAGAGAAAAAAATAAATAAAAAAATAAAAAAAAAAAAAAAAAAAAAAAAAAAAATAAAAAAAAAAAATATATTTGATAAGACAGACCACTACAAAATTAAAAAAATAATAAAATATCTTTAATGGTAAAATACTACTTTTAAAACTATAGTAGAATAAAAACTTGAAAAAAAATTAAAAATTTTTTGATATTTTGATATTAATTTTTTATTATTTAGCAAAATTCTACAAGTATGTCTTTAAATTAAGCATAAAATAATAAAAGCGAGTGTAGTATTAGAAAAATAAATGAAAATAAAAGTACTAAAATTAGTTTTAATAGTATTGACGAATCTTAATATAGTATACCGTTTTAAATTTAAAATGCTACTTAATAATAATATTCAATTTAAATTCCATAAAATTCACCTTATATATAATAAAACATCATATATGACAAAAAGAGATAATTATTCTTGTTTAAATTTGAAATTATAAGTAAAAATTAAAAGTAACCATAAATAATTCATAAATAATGTGAAATTAAATTGGATCAAATTATGGATAAAGATGAATATGTAAAAAAAAATTTTAGTTTGAAAAGTGATAATAAGTTTGGAAAATAAATACTGTGTGAATTATAAGATAATGGTTGCAATATTAAATAAAGATAATAAGTATCATATGATAAACAAAATATTTAAAATTAAAATATAAGCAATAAATTAATTGATACTGAATAATATCATGAAGTAATAAAACAAAATCCGGAGAATTTTCACCAAATTAAAGTAGATGAAATCAATGTCAATAAAAATAACGATGATATTCATAAAAATGGCAAATGTTTTTAAAATAATTTATGTAGATAATAAACATTTTTTAAAGAAATTAACAGTTAAAGGAGAAGAATTTCTGTTATTGATCAAGATTAACACACTTGGATTAAAGATAATTGGAAAATAATAAATGATGGAAAGGAATATAGCTCAAAAAATTCAGATTTTCATATTAATAATGATACAAACATTTTTAATTATAAATAGTTAAACAAAAAAAAATAAAGGTTGTAAAAAAAAAATCATATTAAAAATTTAGTAAAGGCATTTAGAAAATTTTTATAAGATTTTTAATATGAAAAACTAATAATGAAAATTTGTTAGTTTATAAACGACTAATAACTTTCATAACTATAAATGGATTTGATAAAGGCTGAAAAAAATAGGAAATATAATAATAAAATAATGATATTTTTACTTGGTTCCAGTTAATTTTAAAAAATTTTTAATTTTTTCTTATACAATGTAGCAGAAAATTACTTGAAAAACAGTTTGGTTTAAGACAAAGAAAATTTTTTGAAAGTTTTAAAATACTATTAAAATGAAAGTTCCGAAATGTTAGGTTACTAAAAACAACATTTTTTATTATCTGATTTTGATGAAAAAGTTAGTGAAATTTCGGCCAATGAATCTATAAAATTTCCATATAATTTTTCAAATATAGATTCTAACACCTTGAATAAATAGCATTGTATTAACAATAACGATGGTAATTAGAAAAAAAAACTAACTTAATTATAATAAATCATGCAAGATTAACTAGGAATAAACAATTAATAAGATTAAAATAAAGAAAAAATTAAATATAATACTAATACTAATATTTTATTTGATATGTATCAATAAGAAGAAAGTGTCAACAATTTATAGTAGTAAGATAAAATTTCGGATATATAAGAAATTTCTCAGCAAGTTTTTTTTAATTTTGATAAAATTGAAATTGAAAATTAAAATGAATAAAATATGAAGTAAAATAATTAGATAGTTTAATAAAATGAAAGTCACGATATTGATTCTAAATGTTTCAATATAAATTGTTAAGAAAAAAATATCAGATTAAGATGTTAAAAACTACCAAAATAATAGTAATAAATTTAAAACAACTATAATATGTCTTTAGAATAATAAAAATAATATAGTTTTGGAAATACTGAATATATATAATCATGTTTATTAATACAATGAAATTTATTTTTTAAATATATATTTTTTCAATTAAAAACTTAACTTTTCAAATAGTATATATTATATACAAATTATTAATTTTAAATTACGATATAATTAATATGTTCATATAATTAATAATTTTTAAATAAGTTATAAATACTTTGTAATGTAATAAATAATTTATATACCATAATTTTAATTAGGACATTATTCAAGTTTAAAAATTATATAAAATTTTTATAATAGTATTTATCATGAAATAATAAATATATAATTAATAATTTAAGCAAAAAAAAAATAAAATCAATTCTTTTATTACAATAGTAATTTAAGGGAGCTATAAAATTTCCAAGAAATTCAATAAAAAAATATTAATAATAATTTTAATTACTTTTAATAATTATGAGAATTCTTATAGTAAATGGGTATTCAAAAAGTTAAAAGGGACTACAAAAATTTTCTGAATTTTAATATATAATTATGAAGGTATTAAAAATTTCTATATAAAAGTTATTATTTAACTTCATTTTAAAAATACACCAATTTCTATTCAAATTAAAAAAATTTAAATTTTCAAGCCTTAAAAATATAATTTTAGTTCTTAAATATTTAATTATTTGGAATGTATTTTTTATAATTAATATTAATATAATCTTTTTTAACCAAGATTATAATATATTTAATAAAGATGTTATATTTTTTTTTAAATAAAAATATTTATCATTTTTATATTTAAAAAGGTACTAGCTGAATAAAAGGAACTTATAGACACAGAAACTGAATTTTTCATAAGAGATAAAGATAATTTAGATGATTTTTTATATGAGGTTGAGTCATCACATTTGAGAAAAGAGTCTAGCAATAATTTTGACCAATTAGACATAGTATTTTTAAGCGGTGATACTAATATAAGACCCTGGTAATCTAGTATGAAAAAAGTAATTTATCCAAAAATAAAATAAATTTAACAGTATTTTATATTCTGATTATTTCATTTTTTCATTTTTTTATTTCTTAATTTATTTGTAAATTGAAAATTATAAATAATAATAATACTAATCTATATTTTTTTTCAATAAATTAATAAGGTATTAACATTGCTAAGGATGTGCTTAAGAGTTAATAAATATTTATATACGTGTGCATGGGGATTTTAGGCAGTAATTTTTTTATGTGCATCAAATTTCGAAAAGGTATTTAAATTTATATAAATAATTAAAAAAATGATTATAATTATTATATAAATAACTTACAAGCATATTATTTTTCAAAGAATATATCTATAATTAACGGAAATGGATAAGGAAGTAAATTATCAGAAATAAACCAAATGAAGAAAATTTTAGGCTAAATTTAATAAAATGACTATTTTTTAGACAATACTACTGGGGATTTATATGGTTTTAATTTTGGTATGAATTTTATATTACTATTGTTTTTTAAAAACTATTTTTTTTATTTTTACATTAGAAAGTAATTAATGGATTCCCAAAGCATAATGTGGAATTCATTATAGAAGATCTGCAGAAGAATTTCAAAGTGTAGGAAAATACATATTAAAAGCTCCTGTTCATAAAGCTAATATCGGGCACAAAGAAAAATATTAAGTATATCGGTCTAGAACATATGAAGATTATTGCTAAATAAAAAAAATTCACCTTCATCACTGGGTTTTTGAAGGTAAAAATAAAATAAAATAGATAAAGAAAATATTCAATTGTCATATATTTTTATATAAATTTTAATTCAAAATATATTTATAAAAATATTAAATAACAATTTTATTTATTAAGTTTGTATCATAAATAAATAAAATGGTTTAAAATCATACTGTTATTAAATGTCTTACTGTTTTAATTATTTTATAAAAAACCAATAAGTCATTTTAATTTTAAGTATTTTTCTTTATTTTTTTAAAGGTATGTAAACTGAGTTTTTAGTTCCTTTAATGAATACCTGGGATCCACATACATTTACTTTTACAAATTAAAACAAAAAATTTACAGTATTGGCAGAGAGTCAAAGAGGTGCTTTGGTAATTGAGCTATAAAATATTTTGGGTGTTCAATTTGAACCAAATGGAAAATATCCCTAAACACTTTTTCCCATAAAAAATTTTATAAATAAAACTTTGAAAAATATTAAATCCTAAAGTAATGTGATAAGAAGTATATCAAGTAATAACAATGGTAGTTAAGGATCAACTTTAACAGAAATATTATATAAATAGAAATCTTAATCAAAAAGAAAAGCACTTGAATTATTATCACAAAGATCCTAAAAAATGGGATTTGGGTAGGTTAAAAATAGAAAAAATAATTAAAATGAAAACGATAATTTAAGTGAGGCGATTGGACTTTAGTGTAAAATTTAAAAAAAAAATATTATTTGTTATTTATTTACTTTAATTTAATTAAAAATATAGACAATGATAAATTTAAACATGTGGGATATAGTGCGAAAAAAGAACACTAACCATAAGTTACTAGTTCTAATTTAGTTTCTGATGCAAAATATATGTTATCAGGGTAAAAAATTTATGATAAAGAAGAAATGAATCTATAAAGTAGTGATAGAGATGGAAATGGAGAAGACTTATAAATGTATAAATAAAAATAAAATATATAAAATAAAAAGAGCGTTAAATTCCTTAGTAGAAATTAATCTAGTTGGCAATAATAATAATAACAATAATAGAAATAGGTTAATTTTTAATTAAATCATGAAAATAAAAGTTAAAATTATTAAAATTTAAATTTTATTGATGATGGATTTTCCTAATATTTATAGAAGGAAAATAATTAAAATTAGAATTCAGAATAATAATATAATTTACAACCAAGTTTAAGAAGAAATTCTTAGAATTTTAACAATTATAAATAATAATTTATGGAATAAAATTCTATTAATGGGTCACAATAAAATATTAATTTAAATAATACTAATAATTTAAATGATAATAATTAGTATATATAAAGACCTAAAACATAACAATAAGGATATTTTTAGTTATCTAAATAAAAAATTAGGTAAACACTTCATCCTGATATTAATAGAGAATTTCTATACTAATAAAATGTTTGGGTAAAAATATTATAAATAAATAAATAAATAAATAAATAAATAATTAAACAATTAAACAAGAAATATATATATAATATTTTAATTGTTATATAATTTTTTAAAAAAATATTAGTTATAATAATTAATTAAATTTGTTTTAGTAATTTCGCATTCATTAAATTTAATAAATATATTTTAAAAATTTTAGGTGCCTGGATAAATGTCTTAAAGTACCACTAATAATTCTAATAAAATTAAAGCATTAAAAACATTAACCGAATAATCTATACCTAGCTATATGTAATCAACTTTGGGGTTTAAAAAATCATCTTTTTCATCTAGTTTAAAGTCTTTTAATTTTGTTAATCCTCAAACCAGAAAAGGAAGGGATTTTGGATAATTTGTAAATATAATTATAAATTTAATTAAATCTTTAATTAAATTATACTTAATTTTTGAATTTGAAATATTTAAGACTACTGTTTTTGATGGCCCTTACAAAAGTTAAGATGAAATAGATAAAGAAAGACAAAAAGTATTCTTAATATATATAAGTAATAATTTATATAAAAAATTTTTTCAATTTTCTTTAATATTTTAGGAAAATGATAAAAAAGCGATAGGGGGACCATTTAGAATATCCAATACTTTAAAAAAAAATAATAACTTTTTTTAAAATGAACAAAAAATGTTAATGCATACAAATATAAATAATTATGATTACAGAGAAAATAGTGAACCAAAATTTGGAAGATGGAAATTGGCTATTTGATTAAAATATAAAAAGTATTTCATAAATATTTAATTAAAAAATGTATTATATTATTACAATTTTAAATTACTACTTGATATATAAAGTCAAATTAATTCATTTCTATAAGGTACTATAGAATTAAAAATGAATATTTTTAAAAGTTTTTTATAAATTTTACTATTTATTACTTTTTTATATTCATTTATTTTATATATAATTTATTATAATATATAAATTATAATTTTTGTAATAAATTTTAAAATACTACAATATTTAAATACAAAAGTTAAAGTAAAAATGAGCAAAAAATAATAAAAATCTTTAAAATCAAAATAAAATCACTAGGAAAACTAGGACGATTAAAAAAAAGATTAAGAGGCCCATCAAGGATTGGAAAAATTAATAAAATTAGATAAAAAAAATGCTAATTTTGATTTATATGACTTATCTTTAAAGTATTATTTAATTTAATGTTTTATTTTTTACATTTTTTTGCAGCTAAAATTTTTAAAAATTAGGAAAAAAATAAAAATTAGGAATTGTCCTAATTAGACTTTTAATATAGGATAGAATAATACAACTGATAATTTACTGAGACTATTTTGGAGGCATATTAATGGATATTATTTCAGAAAAATCAATACTTCTGAGTTAGAACGATTAGAATATCTCGACTAATTATTTAATCATAAAATAAAATGTAAAGAGAAAATTAACTTTCTAAATAAATTTCTATATATTATATCATATTAAATAATATAACAATAATAATTAAATTTATAATTAAATTTTCCTTAATTCTAAACTATTCTTAATAAATTTTTATTATTATTTTAAGAACCTGTGTAGAAATATTATAGTTATGAAAGTTATTGGGCAATATAAGATGTAATTAGTATAAATTACAAATATTGTTATAAGGATTAAAAGGTTTCAAAATTAAATTACAAAAATGTTATAAAAAGTATAAGAATTATGACTGAAGTTTATGCTGAATAATAACAGTTATTTAAAATTTAAGGGCTAATTGAATAAAAAATAAAAAAATTGAAAAATTTGGAAAGAGAATAATAATAACAATAAAATACAGAAATATGTCAAAAAGAGGATGAAGAATAAAAAATATAGAATAATAAGAATAACAGTGCTTAAAAGTAAAAAGCTGATTAAAATAATGATATCAATAAAAATGAGATATAATGTGAAGAAATAAAAAATTAATTGTAACAATTGCAAAATTAATAAGAGATAATATAATATATAATTTAAGAATGGAAATAAATAATGGATGCTAAATAATTAGTGAATATAAATAATTTTAAAAAAATAAAAAACTAGACCTAAATTTAGCAAGATGACGAAGAAGATGGCTAATTTGAAATTTTAAGAGAAGAAGAAGAATAATTAGACGATATTTTAGAAAAAATTGACATACTTTACGAAAAGAGTTGTTAGTTAATAAAATTAGAAAAATTAGATCTAGATTTTTAATAGTAAAAATGGTATAGTTAATTTTGGTATGAAAAATATTTGAACTAAGAATAAACCAGTTATATTTTATAATAATAAAAATTTTAGGGACAGTCAATTTACTAACTTTAATAAGAAAAATTAAATGAATAAAAAAGAATTTAAATGGAAATTTTAAATTCCTAAATTTAGCAACAACATTTAAATTCCTTAAGCGAATAAAACTTTTATAATTAGTAATTTTAACAAAGTGCTTAAAAAAAAGGATAAAATTCAAATTTAAATTACTAAAATATAAGTAATTAAGATAAAAAAAAAGAAGAATACGACAGTTTAAACGAGTATTATTCGTATTTAGAAGAAGAAAATTAATAATATTAAAATTAAATAATGCTATAATAATAACATTTATAATAGGGTGAAAGAATTAAAAGATAATATAATTTTTAATATAGAAATTCTTATAAAAATGGGGCTCCTAATAATAGCGAAATTACTTAATTTAAATAGTAATACTATTTGTATAATATAGACACTTCTTAATATAGTTTATAAAATGAAATTGATTTGTTAGAATAAGAGCTAGTTAATATCAACGAAGATAATAAAAAAAATATTTATGAGTATTTAAATAAATCAGTTTTTAATATAAATTTGTTTTTATCAACTATTAAAAAGGATTTAAATATTATTATTTTTCATTAGATTAATAGATAAAGTGGCAGTTGAGGTTAAGTTCGGAAATGTACTAATTTTTGATAATGTGTAAAAATTATACAATTAAAAATTTAAACTTTTAAAATTAAACATTTTATTTTTATCGAATTATTATTTATTTTAAATCATATTAAATTTTTAGAGATAAAACCTAAGAAAAGTATTTTGAATATGACGAATTAAATAAAATGAATTACGAACATTATAACAGAGTTTCAGGTCCAGCCTTCTAGGACATTTAAATTCAATATTTATTAGGAATAATTCAGCTGTTAGAAGTTAAATAAATAGCAGAAAGCATAAGCGGAATTTTATAGTGCTAGCCTAAATCGTAATAATTATTAAATTTGGAAAATTAAACTACTATTATTAACGAATAAAAAGGCGGATAAGGCGGGAAAGGTGGGCCCAATTATTAAAACATAAAATAATAATAACAAGAAGAAAAAGAAGAATAAGATTATTATGATTATTATAGCTAAAATTTAAAAAGTTAAAATTCTACTGGCGATTAATCTGATAAAATGAAAATATAATAAAAGTTTGAACTTGATTAGTTTCAGAATTAGGATTTAGTCAAAGATGACGTTAATGAAATAAAAAAATAAGCCTTTTTTTATGAATATTAAAGTTTTCACACCAGCTAGTCAGAATTTATACAAAGAATTTATAAAAAAATTACAGAATAATTTTAAAATTAAAAAAAAGATGAAGATAAAATTGGTAATTTTAAATTAAATTTAAATTTAAAGCTGCAAATAAATTTATTTATGTATATTTTAATATAATAATTTTTTTAATTTTTAATTTTAGATTACATGTATCTTTTAAAATTTGACGAAAGTATTAATCCAAAAAATAAATGGGTTACAGAATAAGATATGTTATTTTATAACTATTTTAGAGATTAAAGTTTATTTTCTTGTTATAACGTTTCTCAGAAAACAGTATATTAGCATATATCCTAAAATGTAAAAAATAACTACAATATAATTAAAATGATAAATATTATATTAAAAATAAATAAGTATATAACTATATATTTAAAAATAGTTTGTGTAATTTGGACATATTTAGAAAACTAAGAATCAAAAAAATAAATTGTAAAATTTAAAAATTGAGGAAATACTGTAAAAAATGTAAAATTATAATGCGAGTAATTAAAATAAATTCGTCTCTACTGAAATGAACAACTATTAAATGTGTCACCATTGTAAATAATTTATTTAATCTAAGCATTTGGTTAAATGTAATTACAGTTCTCAAAAATATGGACTACCGATTTTAAACTAATAAGTTCCAGACCCTTTTTTAAGTTACCACTGTAAATATTGAAAAAATTAAAATAAATTGTTTATAAAATAATAAGCTTATTTCATTATTATTTTAAAATCTTTAAAATAATTTTTTTTTTAATTAATTTTATTTTTATAAAGTGGACTTGGACGCAATCCCTAAAAAATTAAAATATGGCAGCAACCAGGCCTATATTTTTTAAAATAATGATTATATATGTTTAAGATAATTTTGTAAAACTTGCTTGAAAACTAATTATGATGTAAATTTATAAGAAATCGACCTACATGATTTTTTATGTCCTGTTTGCAATGTAAAAAATTACCACATATAAAAATGATTAATTATATTTTATAAATATTTTTTTTAAAATATTATCATTCTAAATTTTGGCTTTTTAATTATACTGGAATTTATTAAAATTTTTAATTTAATATTAATTTAATTCATATTTAAATATAAATAGTTAATTTTTATATTTATCAATTTAAGGGCACTTGCTTTTGTTCAAGGTGTTTAAGATAAGATATGATATCAAAAATTAAAGGCATGTATATTCTTTTAGGAGGTGAGCTATCTTTATTGTATTTGGGTACTAAAACTGAGGAATTTTTAAGACCTTAAATTTATGAGGAAATTTAAAAAAAAGTATTAATTTATATTTTTATAAAAATCTATTCATTTAAATATAATAATTATCATTTATTTTATAATCCAGTATGAGGAAGAAATTGGATCAAAAAATTTAAGTTAAAAAATGTAAAAATTGCAAAATCCAAAAACTATTTAAAAAATGAAATAAGTAAAAGGAGATTTAGAATAGTTATAGTTACTAAGTTTTTCGGTAAGAAGAAGAGAAAAAATAAAAAATGAGTAGTTAAAAACCTAAATATTATTATTTTAAAAAAAATGTGAACAAATTTTAGGTCATGAATTTGAGAGCGAAGATCCAGATTTGTAGTTTAATTATTAATTTTAAAGCGATTAAATTTTATAAGGGAAGTAAATATTCTAAAAAAATAACAACAAAACATAAAACAAAGATAATAACTTAGATTTCTTATACAATTTGTCAGAAATATAAAGGAAACAAAGTTAATTATAAGTTTAAGTTGATTCTTAGTCATTACTTATTTAATAATAATAGATTAAATAATAACAATAAGAACAATAATAATAATAAATAGAGTAATAATAAATGTTTTAAAGTTAAAGTTTATTATAGCAATAAGATGAAACACAACACAGTTAAAATTAAGAGAAGTCTAACTTAAATTAAGATTCTGAAATAATGGATAAAAATCAAGAAAAATCGAGTGAAAATTTAGAAAGGGGCAGAAAAAAAATTAAAAATTCTTATATAAATATTTAAAGCTATAAAGATTAGAGGTATGAGGAAATGTAGATACAAAATGAATAAAATATGAAAAATAAAAAAAAAAAGAGTAAATTAAATAAAAGTTAACTCAAATAAAAAATTAAAAATAACCAACTTTAAAATAAATAATAATTAACTAATCAACAGTAAGAAATTGGTAATTAATTAAATATAAAAAAATTATAAAAATTTTAAATAAATAATTCATGCTATTTAAAATAAATTAATTTTAATTATTATAAAATATTTTAATTAATATTTAGACATTTAAAACTAAAGCTAGTTTGGAAATTCTAAAAATTTTAGCAAAATAAGCAATTTAATGAATTTAAATTAAGAATATTAATACTAATATTTTCCCTAAGATAATTAAAATAACTTAAATAACAATTATGTAAATTTATATATAAATTTCTAAAAAAAACTTATATAATTTTATTAATATTTATTTATAATTATTTTAGGACGGAAGATTTAATGATTAATTAATAAAAAGTTCTGAGTAATCCAATTTTTTTGATAATAATTAAAGTTAAAGCTAAAGTTTAAGCTAGAATAACAATAATAATAATAATTAACATATAAGTTTTAGTTATACGGCAACAAATAACGGATAGTTTAATAAGTAATTTTAAACCAATTAATCTTAAATTTGTGACTCAAAAGATGGAGGCAACTTTAAATATTAAGACAGTGGAAATTTATAATAATAATTTTAAAATTATTTGAATAATTAAATATAAAGTGAGCAAGGACATTTATTTGCATAAAATAAATAATTAACTTACTAGTAGTAAAATTAATAATAGAAATAACAGTTATCATAAAATTAAGAAAATAATAATAATTATTTAAATAATATATATAAAAATTAAGAGGGGTTTTAGGGTTAAAATAATTTATATAATGAGTAAATATTAGAAAACAAGCAGATGTAAACAGGTTAAAATTAGGGTTATAAATAATAATAATTAATTTAATAATAAAAGTAAAATATTAAATAAAGTTATAATATATAAAATGATAATTATCCAGATTAACAAAATCAAAGGTAAATTTAAAAAAATGTGCTCAATTTTTAAAGATAAAATTAGCTTGAGAAATAAAATTACTATTCATAAGATAATACAAATATATATAATAAATATGAAAATAATTATGGTATACTTAAACAAGAACTGAAGCAATTTTAAGAATAATAATAAAATAATGATAATATTATAAATAAATAATAGGTATAAAGCTTGAGTTAAAAATTTTAATTTGGCTAAAGCAAAATTTTGAGGGATTTTATGAAAAATAATACAAATAATGTTGCAAATGTAAATAAAAATTTTGATTAAATTTTAAATAAAAATAATGAAAGCTTTAAATAAGATACAAATTATGTTTAGAATGAGGATTTATCATATTTATATAAATAAAATTAAAATTAAGAACAAATATAAAACTCATAAAACTACGAGCCCTACATTTAAAAATAATAAAAGTAGTATAATTAATAGTGATACTGAAAAAATAAATACCAATAAGTAATTTAAAAAGTTTGAAAAATTTTTTGAAGTTATTATAACACATATTAAAAATAATATAAATAACTTTAAATTGTTTTGAAACAAAATGAAAAAATTTAGGTACAGGAAAAAACATAATTTTTTGAAAATTTAAATAATTACACAAATTAATCAATATATATAAGTAAAAATGTTCATACAATATGTATTAATATAGGCTTTTAAGATAAATAATTAAACTTTAATTTTTATTATTATAGTATTATTTTAAGGTATAAATTAAGTAATTTACAATGTTCATTTTATATTATATAATTTAGTATAATATTTAAGATAGTTAAAATATTTAATATATAGTAAAATTCAATTATTTTATTTTAAATTGTCTATTAAAGATAAAGAATGTATTGGCTAATTAATTAATTATCATTATATATCTATAAATTAATTATTTTAGTTTTTAATACATAATTTTTATATAAATTCATCATTATTATACTAATTCCTATTTTTAATTACTTGGCTATTTTTCTACATCCTATTCTTAATTTTATTGCTATTATTACATTTGTAGATTTTATTATGAATTAAATTAACTTGCTTTTCTTTACATATCTAAAATTTCTCTTTCTAATTCTTCGTTCTATGCTTCTAATTATTTTAAAGTTTAATTTCTATAATTACTGGAATTAGAATTAATATTACTATTCTAACTATTTATATTATTAGAACCAGAATCGTTAGATTCCGACTTCAGTATTTTATTTTCTATATTTATTTCATTTTGACTCAAATTTTAATCTTTATAAGAATTTTTTTAGTTTAAACTTGAAATTTTTTATTATTAATATTATTTTTAAGCTGATTTAGTCAAAAATTCTTCTGATTCCCATTTTGGATTTACTTCCAAAATTCTTTCTAAAAATTAGTATTTTAATTTGTTTTTCTTTTTAGGTTTTGCAACTTCTGAAGTCTGATCTCCCTTATCTTATAAAATATTTAAATTATCTTTATTATTCCCAGAATTTGTTGTTTCTTCTTTTTAAGCCGTTTAAGTATGGTATTTTTTCAGGTCTTTGTCTTTATTTATAAATTCTTGGCAAATTTCCTGAATTTTTTCATGTGAATAACCTTATTACTATAATTATTTTTTTTTGTTGTTAAGCATCTTTAGTTTCTTTTTTAATAAAATTTAAAGTTTATTAAACTATATATAGGTTAAAGAATAAATATATTAAATTAATTATACTTACTTTTTTTCTAATTGTCATCTCCTCTTTATGTTTAATTTAATCAGCTTATCTTCTTGTATCTTCTAAGTAAAATTTTATAACATCATTTTCTATTATTTCATTATGCTAAAAAAGCTAATTTAAATAATCTTCTAATTATTCTCTTCTTTTTTCTATTTCCTCAGGATTTTCGTTCGTTATACCAAAAAGCTTTCTTTTTGGGAAGCTTGGTAATAATGATTTTACTTTTTTTTAATTTCCTAATGCTTCATGTAGAGATTTTAATTCCGAATATCTAATTTTTTCAAATTATATTAATTATTATATAAATATTTTTTATTTTTAAAAAATACCTTGATCTGAAAACCCATGATTTTGTTTAAGTGACATCATAAAAAGTTATAAAATAACTAACCATATCTTCTGACACTGAATACCTAATAAAATTTTTATTTAATATTATGAAATATAATTTTAAAATCAATATTTTAAAAGAATTTAAAAATAAAAATTATTAATTTATATTTTTAAATAATTACCTATCAATTTTAGCTCTAATTTATCCACCTTGGGGAGGACAATTCATTTCAAAATCTTCATCATTATCTGTTAAACTGCTTTCTGTAAAAAATGTAGCTTAAGTGTCCTCAAATTAGCCTTTTGCCATCTATATTTAAAGATAAAAAGATATATAAATATATTTATATATAAAACAAAAAATCACATATAATTATTTATATAAAAAAAATATTATAAATATATTAAACATTATTGTTTTTATTTTTTTACCATAAATGTTGATTTTTCTATTTAAGGTGGTAATATCAAAGTTTTTATTTGCTCCAAACTGTGCAATTTTTATATTGATAACAACTCATTAAAATAAAAATTAAGGTCATTTCTTCTTTAAACTATATCACTTTCATCTTTATTAGTTGAACCAAACATTTTTCGGCCAGGAAATACAGGTAAGTATATCTAAATATTTTTATTATTATACTTACATTTTTATACATTTTTTACAATTATTTAAAAAAAAAAATTAATAGCTATAACTTATACATAATTATATACAGTCAAAAATAAATCTTAAATTTATTATCTATATTTTACTTATAATTTGTACGAACTTATAATTTTTTAAAGTTATGAATGTAGTTTTTTGCATTCTGAATATCTCATTTTCAATTGTCTTATTGATCCAGATTTATTATTAACTATTAATATAAAATAAACTACTTTTCCATTTCTTTAAATGTGGTTTTAAATTCTACAACTATAAGAATCTTGCATTTTAAATTTTTTATTAATAATTGTATTTTAATTTTTTTTTAATTTTTTTTTTGAAAAATTAGTTTGTAAATATAATAATATTTTTATTTTATTTTATTGTTTTATAATTTCAGGTTTTTATTTTTATTTAATTTTTATTTTATTTATATTTACTTTTTTTTCTTCTTATTTTTATTAAGTATTTATTCTATTTTGATTTTTATTTAGTACAAAGAATAAAAAAATTTTTTTTTTTGATAAATCATAGGTTAACCAAAGGATTATATATTATGCTTTATACTATTTTAAAAGTTATTTATTTAATTTCTTAGTAAAGATTTAGTAAATATCTTAGGAAATTTATCGAATATAGTATAATTTTCCTGGATATAGTATAATTTTCTCGAATATAATTTCTATAATAAAAAATTCATACTTAAAAGAAAATTAAATAAATCATCATAAAATGATGAAATACTATATTATATGTGGTAATTTTACATTTTGATTATAATAAGAATCTTATAAAGTTATTAATAAAAATGGGTATATGAGTGCTATTAATAATTATAATTAAATTATTTTATGATTTTCAAAATTATAATATATATATTTATTTCTTCAATAAGGACTGTTCTAAAAATTTTTATCTTCTAATTATTTTTAAAATTTGGTCGGGCTTATTTCATTATTAGACGTTGTATTTTTAATTTATTTAAAAACTCTATTTTCAAGTATATCATTGATTATATCATATATATGTAAAGTATTGGATAATTTCTCATATATATCGATTTTCTTGGGTTCATTTTTAGCAGTAGAGTCTACAAGTGTATTATCTTTTAAAAGAACCAGTTTTTCCTATTCAAAAATTAAAAAATGAAAATTAAATAATTTAATTATATAATTTTTTATTTATATAAAAAATTAATAATTATATTATATTACCTCAACATAAAATGAAATTAGAACGTGAGAATTTATATGAATATATTATTTATGTTCTATAGCGCCTGAATAAATAAAATTAAAATGGTACTAGTAAGGATGCGAGCTATCCAAGGTATAAACTTTGTCAATAAAATTTTATAATAATTAGACAGAATTGGAAGATTATGCAAAAATTTTGCTATTAACAACAAATGGCTCTTTAAATTCATGTTTTAATGAACAATTATAAGGAGAAATTAAAGTTAATAAGTAATTGTTGTCTTTACAGATCGCTGAAAGTATTTTAAGAAAATCTGATATCACTACACTTGGAAAACTGAGCCAATAAAGATTCTATTATTTTATTAATAAAATTTTAATTTAAAATTCCATAAATTTCATAAATTTATTAGTTATAATATTCACATACCTAATTTTATATTTTTATATATAAACTATGAACAAATTTGTAGATATATACATAATTATTATATAAATAAATAAAAAAGTTTACCATTTAGAATGAGTGAAGGGGATTATATTTTTTTTGAGTTTCTAACATGAAATAATCATTATTATTAAAAATTTTATTTGTTAATTAATTGTTGAAAACCTATAGAGAATTAAAAAAATCTGATCTATGATGTTCTTAGCCTTCTTAAATTTTCCAAATATCTTTATCATATGTAACAATCTAAGGGATTATTTTGTTAATTTATCCAGATATATCTGAATATTTATCCTATAAAATATAATATACATGAATAAATTTAATAAAAACTAAATATTATTAAAACAAAATTAAACTTATGCATTAAATAAAAAATTACTGCCAAAGATTTGAAGATCTAAACTAGTAATTATGAATATTATTCCTATATATAAAATAAATTAACTTAATACCCAAAAATTTTTATTTAATAATCGAAAAAATTTATTTAATAAAATTATTACCGATAATTAATTTCTCAACTCCAAAGTGTCTTATGCACTAACATTTCTCGATTATTAAGATTAAGGTATAGATTAATTGGAAAATTATGTTAACTAAGTGGAATTTGACATTTTTAAACTTTAACCATTATTTTAATTTTAATTTAAACTTTAACTTAAATTTTAATTTTAAATTTAATTTTAATTATTATGATAAAAACTGTTATCTGAGTGAATCGTCTGTTGTTTTTAGTCAGAATCTGTCTTTTTTCTTAAATTTTGACTCTAATTTTATAACTGATTTTCTGGTTTATTTGTTAATGGAATCAGTAATTCTCTGTTGTATTGTGGAATTAAAAGAATTTAAAGCTGCTTTGGACTAAATTGTTTTATATCTGATATAGATTATCCCTTAATTTAAAAATTTAAAATTTAAAAATTTAAAAATTTTATATTTTTTTACCTGCCCTGGGATTTCTGTCATCAAATTGTCAAATTTTTACCAGTTAAATTAGTTCGGCATATAAACAAATGAATTTTTATTTTAAAAGGCTGCAATATAATAAAATAATTAATTAAATAAAATTTTACATAATAATTTATATTTGACCATTAAAAATAAATAAAATGTATTGATAATTTTTATAATAATTCAAAAATAAAAACAAAAATCAATAAAAATAAAATAAATATATATTAAATTATAGATAATATCTTTATATTTTATTTGGTTTTACCTCTTTTTTTTTCATCAAATACCAAATACTTATAAAAAATTGGTAGTTGCCAATCATCTTTTGTTTCCTAGTTATAGTCTTAACCATGAGAATTGTCATTATTCTACTAAGTTCTTTTTTTGTATTTCGTATTTATAGTCTTACTTTGAGAAAACTATTTGTAATGTTTCATTTTTTAATTATAAAAATATTTGTATATTATATATTTTAATATTAAATTTTATATATATATCTTAAGTAAATCTTAAAATTAATAATTATAAACTTTTCAATCTAATTTTTACTTTGATATTAGTTTAAATTTCTTCAAATTTGTGATGTATATTTCCTTTAGAAAATATATAAACTTATTTTTCTTAAGTATAGGGTCTTAAAGCTGTTTTATTTCCATATGCATCAAATGATTCTACATTGTTAATTTACTGAAAATTCTTTTTTTTTAATTTTTTAAAAATTAAAAAATAAAAGTAGATTTGCAAGTAATAAATTAAAATAAAATAAAAAATATATATGTATCCAAATTTTACATTTGCAAGTCTATGTCCAATTATTTCTTCCATAAAATCTTTTAAATTTGAAACAGTTAAAATATATGTTCTAACATTTGGTTTTGTCGGTTTGGTTGTATTATCATTGGATAAATATGGATAAAATGGTGTTTCAAGTGGAGCTAATGGTGTCAGTATTAAATTTTTCCATTGTTTTTCCATTTCAAATATTCTTTTTAATTAAAAAAATAAAATAAAATTATTTCTAATTATTTTTTATTATATAATACCAAATATTAATTTCAAAAACATTAAATATACAAATAGCCCTTTTATTAATATTTTTATCAAAATTAAATTACTTTTAAATTTTTTCATTTTAGTTTATTGTTTGATATACACTAAATTGGTTTTTTATATAATCTTTATATTAATTTAGGTAAGAATGAATTTTCTAATCGAAAAAGAAATAGTTCCATCTGCATCTAAAATGTGAGTGTAGCTTTTTTTTTTTATCTTCTCTTGCCCTAATAAAATTAAAATTAAAATTAAAAATTAAAAACAAATATTTTTCCTTACAAAAATCTTTTAAATATAATTATATTTCCTTAAAAAATCAAAAATATTTAAAATTTATAAATAAAAATAAATATAAAAATAAAAATACAAAAAATTTACACAAAAGACTAATGCGATTTTTGAGCTAACAAAGCTTTTTTATTGGAAATAATTTCCTCGCTTTAATTATTTATATATTCTGACCTGTTATAATCTGTTTCAAAAATATTCACTCCCCCTAAAACGGCTGATGTGCCTTTATTCTAAATAATATTTTAAACATTTTAACTACTTTAACTCATCTAAGGAAACTAAGTTTGACTTTAGTTATTACTCAAAGCTGCTGTGAAAAATTCAGTAGAACTTTTTTAATTTTTATTTTTTAAAAAATTTATTACAATTAATTTTATTTTATAAAATTAAATCAATTCCTTAGATTTTTTTACTCATAATTGTTTAATATTAAGAAAAAAAAAATTTATTTATTTAATTTTTTTTCATAAATTATTTAAACTTACTCATTGCTAGAAGATTTTTGATTTTTAATTCCACTTGGCTTGCTAAAAAAGTTAAGTTAATCCGCAAGTTTTACGTTTTAACTGTAAGAATTATTTCGTGGAGTTCTAAAATAAAATTATAATTTTATATTAAAAAATTTAGATAATACTAAAATTTAAATTATAAAAACAAATAATTAGATAAATTTTTTTATTTAAAAAAAATAATTATGTTTCTACATTTAAGATTGGATATTCAAATGAGAAACTTTAGAAAGGCTCATAGACCCCATTTCAGATTTGTCTTCTTAACCTGGCTAAGCTTCAGGAATCGGGTTCAAATTATTTTATAACTAAGATTAATCTACATTTTTGAAATTTATTTAAAGTTGAAATTAATCTTCATCAAATTTTTTTAATTCCTAAGTATATTTTTAAAAAAAATTAAAAAATTAAAAAAAATATAAATAATATAAATTTTTAGTTTATATTCGATGATTTTTACTCCATTTTTAATTAAGGCTTGGGATTTAATATGTTCTTGAATTTAAATGTTTAAACCTATTCTAAATCTATATAATATAAATAATAAATTTTAACTGTTCTAAATTAAATTTAATAAATAATTTAAAATTATTAAATTACCTGTATTATTTATCTTGCTAATAAGTTTTTATATCTTAAATTTATTTTATATTTAAATCCATAAATTAATTTTTTTCTAGCTCTAAAATTTTTTATCTATGTTGTTATAATTGCTCATCTCCCAATATTTTAGAAAATACTTGATAGTGATCTTTAATTATTTTATAAAAAAACTTTATATTATTATTTTTAATTATAATTTCTTATGATCCCAATAAAAAATTTACTATATTTTTATCTTTTTATATAAAATAAATATTATTGAATTTTATAAAAAATTGGAATTAGTTTAATTAATAAAATTTTATAGAAGCAAGATAAATAAATGTAATAATAAATTCAAAAAAATAATAATTTAAAAAATTATACATTAATAAAAATATAATAATAATAAATAATAGATTTTTATTTTGATAATTCTATATTTTATAATTTTATTTACTAATAAAATGCTCTGACCCGAAATAGTACATTTTTAACCAATAAGGTTCTTTTGATTCCTATTTACCCTAATTTTTTTTAATAACTGTAATGTTAGTTTATTAAAAATTCTAGTATTATTTTTCTTTTTCACTTTCATCATTTACATCCTAATCTTTCATAACCAAGTGTTCTTTGTGCCCACAAGTAAGTTCTTTTTATAAAAAAAGTACATTTATAATATAAAATATATATGAATTTATATAATCAAAAAATCTTTTAAAAAATTATTATTTTTATAAAAATTACTTATATACGGAAACTATCTCTACACTTCTTCTTCATCAAGATAAATAAAATGTTTTCTATTATACTGTTAAAAATGTTCTTAAGAATTTTTTTCTTTCATATGAACTATATTGTCTTTATTTCTAAAATATTTTTCCCCAACTTGCTTTAATGTATCTGGTTAAGTATAAGATTTTAATTATATGCTAAAAAATTTTGTTTCTCTTTTTTCATTAAAATCAGAATAACCTTCCAAATTTAACTGCTTCAAAATCTCCTTTTCAATACAGTTGTAAACTATTTAGCTGTTCAAAAGTTCGTTTTTTGTTATCGTTTCCTTAGATTTGTTGCTTTTATTCTTCTCTTCGAAAATAAAAAGTGGCGCTTTCTATTTTTTTTAAAAAATATATAAATACTTTTAATTAAAAAACTATAAAAATAATTACCCTGTTTTGCTAATTTTTAAAAGAAATTATGTTAGAATTTATATTGTTTAAAAGAATATTCTTTTTTAAGGCCTTGTGCATTTCTTTGTCTACCTATTTTTTTTAATTTCAGTTAATCAATCTACTTAATAATTTTTCATATAAATAAATAAATTTAAATTTACATAGTACTATCCCTCTCCACAAGTTAATACAATTACTTTTTGTCCAGTAGCATTAAGATTTCTCCCTTTTTAGTGCATTCCAAGTTATATAGTTGTGATATTAAGAGCTAATTTTTACAAATATTTTTTAAAAAAATAAATAAGTTAATAAAAAATATGTTATCTATTTAAATTTACCTTCTACCAAATTAGTAGTCGAAGAACTACTCAGTTCACATTATGGTATTATTTTTTAAGTCAGAAAAATTTTATCTTTTTCTCTTTATTTAGAGTCCATTTACAAATTATTACCTTTATAGTTGCCTTTCACCGGGCTCAAAACTGGAGACGAAATTTAATTAAAAGTTAAATTATTTGTATTACTATTTTTATTATTATTATAACTATTATTATTACTATTATTATTTTTATTTATATTATGCTAAAATTACAACTAATCATTAAAACTTATACTTTTATGCATAACCTAGCTTTTACTTGTGTGCCCTTATTAATTTTACCCTTATTTTTAACTTTGCTCCTAATTTTTTTTATGATTTTAATTTGGGAAAAAACTGTCAGTATTTTCACTGCTTTCTAATTTCTCAGGTAATTAAAAATTTATGCAATTTTTATGCAAATTTTTAAAAGATTCTAAAATTTCTTTTTGAAGTTGGTTTTCCTCGTTTTAAAATTCTTTTTAAATCTTTTATATAATTATAGGCGAGTTTTTCTACCAATTTATGCTGTAAATAAATTCTTTCAAATTTTACCAAATCTTTGCAATTATTTTATGTACTGAATGCTATTTTAAAGGCTTAACTTCAATTTTTCTGTAAACATCCTAATAAATCTTATTTGTGCCCTCTTCTACTAAAAAAGTTGTCTAAGGAATAATTTTTTTGTCTTTTTCTGTGTTTGTCAAAGTTTCATACTATTAATTAATTAAATAATTTAATTATTTATTATATATTTATTTTAAAAATTCTCTAACTAAAATATAAATATTTATTTTTTTATTTTACAATTTCCTTGTAAATTGAGTTTAAACTTTGGTTTGGATAATAAAGTCTAGCGAAAAAGATGATTTACTACTTATGGTTCGTTTAAAGTACTTAATTTCTTTGAAAATAAGAATAAAGAAATTTTTCCATTTTTTCCCAGTAAAGTTCACCATATATTGTAAATTCAAAAAGCTCCTTAGAAACTTCTATCTAAAAATTATAAAATAAATAATTTTATAAAGCATAAATTTTTTTCTAAAATTTAAATTACTAAAATTGACTAAAGACTTGAAAGTGATCTGTAAATAATTTTTGTATTTTTTGTAACAATTCCAGATTTAATTGGCTTATTATTGGCATCAAGCATGTTTACGACTAAAAATTTCATTCCATTTATATTGAACATTTTATTTATATACCTTATATATTAATTTTTTAGTTAAATTATAGAATTAAAATATTATATTTTTTTAAAAAATAATTTTATTTTCTTATTTATTTATTTTACGTGCATTTATTATCTTTTAAAAAATCATTAAATTTTTTTTATTCTCTTCTTGATATATACTAATCTTTAATATTTATTTCGATATTTTAAATTTCATAATTTTTTAACTCTTTTTCAGAAATCAACTATCTAATACTTCCCTATATAAAACCAAATAAGTAAATTTATGTTTTATCTATAAAAATCCATTTAATAATTTTTTTTAATCAAAAATTTTCATATTTTTCAAATTTTTTCGTAGTATCAAATTTACCGTAAAAGTAGCTCCTTTTTTGCAATCAATATTAGAAATATCAATAATCTATTTAAGTACAGAAACCTACTAAACTTAATTATTATTTTATTACCAATCTTTTGAATTTTACTACTTATCTGCTTATACAACTAAACAGCCATTTATTTCAAAAATAGGGTCATTTATATTCGGAAAAATACTTTAATTTATAACTATATCCCCAGAAAAATCCGCCAAATTGTGCGTATTTATTGTAATAGTTTTATTTGATAAATTAAATTTTGACTAAGTATTTTTATTATTCGCATTCTTGTCACTACTTTGCTAATTCTACTGCTATGAAGAAGATTATTGGTGAATTTTTTAAGTGAACTTTTCAAATCTATTTTTCGCAGCTGTTAAAACAAAAAAATAATTAAAAATTTTTATCTAAAAAAATATATAAATATATATCTAATAATATCCTTAATAAAACAATATTAATTTTCAAAAAAATTTATTGATAATTGAAAATTCCATAAAATTATTGCCAATTTTCTTTATTTATATAATTAATTATAATAGGCTTTTTACTTCTCATTTTTAGTTTATTAAGTTTATTTGTTTCTTAGAATTTAGTATTTATAATAAATAATATTGGTTATAATTATTTTTAGGTTAGATATAAAATTCTATTATCTAAAAGAATTTTTACAATTTTTAATTTAGTTATGTTACTATGAAATTTTATAAAAAAGATTAAAATATTATTTTCATATATCTATAGAATATGGAAAATACTGGTATAATATAAAATTATATTTCATAATTAAATGCATAAATATTTTTATAAAATTCATCTATATTTTAATATTCTTTATTTATAAATACAAATACAAAGTAAGGTATTTTTTATTTATTATTTTTTAATTTTTTTATATCAAATTTTTTAAACTTTATCAAAAATAGTAGTTTCCCCTGTATAATATAAATCAGTACTGTTAATATATCTTTTTCCTAATTGTTCTCTATTTTAATAAACCCATTCAGAAAATTTAATGCTTCCAGTTGGAGGTTACTTACTGTGTAAATAATTATTAGTTAATAAGTCTAAATCATCTTTCTCAATAAATTTATCCTATAAAAATAATAATAAAAAAATTAAAATATTTGTAAATATATTAAATAGTTTTTTTTCTTTCTTGTAATTAAAATTTATTTATTATAATTTTTACTTTCAATAAGTATTCAACTGGGGTTATCATTTTATGAACAACATCTGTATTTAAACCTTTAATTTTTAAAACTTTGGAATTTGTTGCATCTTAAATAAGCTAAATAAATTCATTGTATGTAAAAATTTCTGGTCCAACCTGATATTAAAAAAAAATAAAAAATAAAAAATAATATTCAATAAATATTCTAATAAATTTTGATTTATTTTACAGCGTCAAAATCTTGGTTCTAATTTTTATCTTCAGCCATTTTTACCATTAGTTAAGCCATATCTCTTACGTGTACTGGTTAAACAGGATAGTTTCTAAAGTTTAAATTTTATTAATTTTAAAATAATTATATTATATTTTAATATATAAAATTTATTAGTCTTTTTTATTTTATTTATTTTATATTATATTATATTATATAATTTTATTTACCCTTATCCAGGAATTAAAAATATAGGTAGTTTTCTCAATAAATAAGCACAATTATTTGCAACTATTGATTCTTAAGGAGTATCTCCAAAAATCATACAAGGTTTCGCGAAACCATAAGAAATTCCTTATAAAAATTAAGTTAAAAATTTAATTTACCATTATTTACTATTTTTAAAAATAAGACAGTCTTTTAATTTTAATTAATTATTAGCAAAATTTAATTCAAATTCTTTATATCAAATTTATACCAGATTCTTTAATATATTCTTCCATTTATGCTTTTCCATTAATATAAGCAAAAGGAGATTCAAGGGAAGATTGAGTGTGGGATGTATATATAATTTTTTAAATTCCGACATTTTTTGCTGCTTATATGATATTTTTTGCTCTTTATATGCCTTATTCTCTAGTAGTTCCTTTATAGTCATTAAATCTTAAAAATTTTTAAAAAATAAAAAAATATTCCTAATTTTATCATTTTTTATATAAATTAACGAAAAAAAAATATTATTAATTGCTAATTAAAAATTTATCTACATCATAATTAAATTTATTCAATTTTATTTACCTAACCCAGTATGTACAATACAAGGTATCAGCTCCCTATTACAAATATTATTTTTAAAATATATTTTTTATTAAAATTTTAAAATAGCATAATCAACTAATATATCATTAACATTATTAATTTTTTATTAAAATTCAAGTACACTTAAACATTTTTTTTTTTAATTTATAAAATATGAATTTTTTATGTTATTTTTTTATTACTTCAAGAGATTTTGATAAAGAATTAACATCATCATAATTTAAAGGATAAACATCAATTTAATCTTTATTTATTTAATTTTTAGGAACTGGTCTACTTGGGTGATTAGTTAAGTTTCTTACTTATACTCCTTATTATTGTAAAATTTAAGTTACATACCTACCTGTATATGAAAATGCTCCGGTTATAGCGCTGATTTTTTGTGACATTTAAAATTAAAAATTAAACCTTCTGATAAATTTTAGTTTTTTTATGTTTATTTGATTGTTTGTTTATTTATTGATTAATTAAAATACTTATTTTTTATTTTTTTTGTGGTAGTGGATTTGTTGATGAATGAATAAATTATTATTTAATTTTAATTAGATTATATTTTAATATGATGAGTAATTATATTAATTATATATATATATTTTGCAATAATAAGGAATGGAGTTGAGTAAGCATTTAAATTCATTAATTTACTTAAAACTGTAAAAAAATAAACAAAATGTAAATGATTTTAAATTAAAACTCCTAAAAAAATTTTACATAATGAATATTTAAATCCAATTTTTTTTTAATAAAATATATATTTAAAATATTTTTGTAGTATACATATACACACCGAAATATCTATTAATAAAAACTAGAATAGAAATCAATAGTAATTATAATGTTAATAATAATTATTAGATTTTAATAAGAAAAAATTTAATTACAAATTTTAAAATTAAAAAAAAATAAATAAAATTAACAAAAAACAAAAAATCTCAAAATCATGAACAGCAGCGACTACAGAAAAAAAAATTAACAATAAAATTCAAGAAAATATTTAGAAAATATCCTATAAAATATTAATTAAATCAAATATTAATACTGCCAATAAAAAGAACACTAAGGACTATAAATACAATCAATTTGTGTTTATTAAAATTGTTAAAGAAGATTCGAATTGTGCTGTATTGATTGTGTAGATGATTTTCACTTTAACCACGATTAATCTTAAATTTTATCTTTAAATAAATTAAAAAAAAATATATAAGGAAACGAAGCAGTTTTATTAGAATAAATTAATTTTTGCTTAGACAAATAAAATGATCCTATCAGTTAATAAAAATAATTTTTGATGTAATCTGTTTAAAATGTATAATAAGATTAAATGAATACCTATGGATAATTGTTGTAGCAATTTTAAAGTCTTTCAAATCAAGATTTTGAGTATAATAATTTACCCATTATTTTCAAAGAAATTAATAACAAAGATTGTTTAGTATAAGCTTTATAAAATTTTTGTTAACATAATTTGTTAGATTTTCATAATATGTCAGTCTAGTTTGATTAGATTTAAATAGATAAAAATATTTCTGATTAGATAGGTGTTTTAAACCAGAATTTAAAGCAATTCTTCGACCTTTAAGATGAAATTTTAAAAAACTTTTATAACATATACGAAGATTTAGTAAAGCAGCAATAGTATATAATTTAGTAAAAATAGATGGAAGAAAATAGACTCCACTAAAAAGACCAAAAAGAGGAAGATGAAAAAGCAAAAAACTAATCTAAAAAACCATTTTAAAAATTAGAAAGAATAAAAAGCAGAGAAATTAAAATCCAAGACTATATCTAAGAAAAAATAAACCCCAGTATAAACCTAGACAATTACGACGATTTAAAAATAAAACACCAATTCGACAAAGAACAAAAAATTTTAGAATACAGTAGATTTTTAAAACCACATATAAATTTCAGGTGGAATATGGCGACTGAAGGTAAAAAAACCTGTGACATGATAAAATTTTAGCTAAATAGCCACTTAGAAAATAAAAGTGTAGTTTTGTTAGGCATAAGGTAAAATAAAGTTATGAATTGGATGTAAAATGAAAAAGTAAGCCTAAATTTTAGAATGAAAGCAGAAAATTTGCCCTGGGATCCCGCCGACTTGTTACTAGACGATAATTTCGAAATTGATAAAAATACCGTTATTAGAGGTAAATAAACTATATAAAATTAAATAAATTAATTATTTATTTATTCATTTATATGTTTGTTCATTAAATTATTAATAATATTAATTATCGATGATCACTTTTATAATTTTTATAAATTATATGAATTTAAATTTTTTATTCATATTCGCTTTTTTAAATATTTAATCTAATTTTTATAATCGTTTAAGGTAACATGATTGATGTTTATTTTTAAAATCCAATTAAAGTTTTTCCAAATTCTAAATATATTTTGGCTTGTATGTGCGAAAGTAAATGGTGGTAGGCTTTTTCAGGAGGATGTAAAAAAACTTATAACGAAAAAAGTGAAAATTAAATAGAAAACGAAAAAGAACCATTTTTATTTTTTGAAACAAAATAACATGAAGCCCCTGAAGATTTTAAACTTAATAATACTAACTTAGAAAATGGATAGTTACATACCTTTATTTATGCCATAGAATAAGAATGAATATTATTATTTAAACTTATTTTTTCATGCTTATTATAAAAAAATAGATAATTACTTTAATTTCATGTTATCATATATTTTATTATTAAATATATTTATATATAAGTATATTATAGACATAATTTTAGCATATATCATGAAATTTAAATTATGATCAATTTTTTTTTTACAAATTATAGACACACAATTTTCCAGTAAAATTTTTTCATAATTTTAGCGTTTTATTTTTTTATTTCAGTATTTCTAATAAGATTTGCCGAATTTAGAGCCAAATGATTCATCTTTTCTAATTTAATATTATGCATATTTTGGAATATCTCCAATTGTAGATTTTAAATTATAATTTCCAGGTCCAGGTTCATCTCTTTTTGCAGTTTCGGGCCTTTTACTAGTTCCAAAACCATAAGAAGGTCCTATTAAAAATAAAAAATAAATTATTTTATATTTTATAAATATAACTTTTAATTATATTAATATTAATGCATAAATATAAAATAAATAAATACCTTTTTTCAGATTTTTATCATAGAATTTATAATTACCAGGCCTAATTTAATTTTTAAATTAAATAATAAATTTTAAAAAATATGTTTTTTTTATAAAAATTTTAGTTTTTTTTATGTTTTACCCTGGGGTTGCACTTTTTCCATATAATCCCTGTCTTAAACTAGTTCCAATTCTTAATTTTAAAAATTAATTTTATTAAAATATTAAAAATTTATATTAAAATTTGATAAAATTATAGCATTAAATAAATAATATATATACTTAGCTGATCCTGGTCTTTATCTGGAATATAAAGCTTGCTAAAAGAAAATGATAATAAAAAAATTAATAATTTTATGAGATTTTTAAAAATTAAAAAATAATTAAAATTTTCTATTTTACGTCATTATATTATCCGGGACCAGGGGTAAACATTTTTTCTCTTGTAATAGGGTCAACTTATGTTGCTCCTTTAATGGAAAACTAATTTTATTTTATTTTAATAATATTTTAATTTAAATAGAATTTGAAAATAAATACATATAAACAAATATAATAAAAAGTAAACAAAAATAAAAATACTAAAAATACTTAAAAGATAGATAAAATAACAATAATTATACAAAAAATTTTAATTTTTTACCTTAGGTCCATCTGTAGCTTTATTATAATTATACTGTCCAGGACCAGGAGTACCATAATTTTCATTTAGAGGTCTTCTTTTATCAGTTCCGATTTTCGCAGAAGGACCTCTTGAGTATTTAGAAATAGAATAAGCGTCATTATAATATTATCCAGGCCCAGGATTACCTGAAGCTGAAGGATTTATGTCCCCTCTTGATCCAGTACCAATTCTAAATAAATATTAAATTTAAAATCTTCATATTAAATTTATTATTAATATTATTATATAAAAATACTCACATCTATATAATATATTTTTAATTTATATTATGATTTAATTAATTTACTTATGTTTGGGCGGATTTAATTTAGATTATTTATCTGGATTATAGTGTCCTGGTCCTATAAGATTTAATTTAATAAAAAAGACACAAATTATATTTTTTTTATTTATTTATTTTTTTAATAAATTAATTACCTGGAACTCTACTCGCCTCTAACATATCTCCCTAATTTCTTCTGGAAATCATTGTTACTCCTTTAGATTTATCGAAATATGATTTAAGATCATATGAACCAGCTAAAATATATTTTAAGATATAATTAATTTACATGAAATAAATATTAAAATGATTCATATCAAATGAAACATATTTTTTTAAGATAAACACTCATTGATAATTAAAGACTAATAAAATTTTTAATTTAAAAATAATCAAAAGGGTAATACAACAGATTAAAATATCAACAAAACTGAAAAAAAATAAGAAATTATTTTTAATTTTTATCATAAAAATTAATTAAAGTAAAAAAAAAATTATAATAATTATAATAAGTCTAAAAATTTTCATTAATTTTTTTTATATTAATAAACTTATTTAAGATAATTTTTTATTAATTACGTCCCACTCCTTCAGCAGATCCTTTATATAACTCTTATCTTTACGAGCTTCCAATTTTAACTTTAGGCGCAGTTGAAGGTCTGTTAATTAAATAACTGCCCGGTCCAGGTTCCGCTGATTTTTGACCCATTTTCGAGTCTCTTCCCGAAGTTCCAATCCTATTTATCGAATAATAAAAAAAAATATTAATTAAATTAAAATAATAAATAAATAAAATTAAAATAAAATATATAAATATTTTATTAAATTTACTTAACTCCATTTTTATTTAAACCCGAAGGTATTTTATACTAACCAGGTCCAGTGTTTTTATTATTGTAATAATCAGTATTATCATATTTCGATGCCATTGTGTACTAAGGAGGATTTTAAAGAGCAGAACTAGGTCTTGGATTATAAGTTCCTGGAAATTAAAATAAAAAATAAAAAATATAATAACATTACATTAACAAAATATTTTATTCATATCAATAAATTAATTAATATGCTTTTTTTAAATGACACTTAATTAATGCTTTTCACTTTAATAATTTTAATTTTATTATTTACCTGGCCTATAAATTATTAAAAAAAATTAATCATTTATTTTTAATTAATATATTAAAATTTATTTTTTTATAAATATATATATATATTATTTCTAATACCCAGGAACTTTAAGCTATTAGTTAGTAGGTCCTGCTTTACTAGACATAGTATATTTAGCTCCATCTATTTTCTTTATAATATTTTTATATATTAAAATATAAATTAATATATAATAATAAAAAATATTTATAATTTTCGTATGTTCTATTAAATTACTTTATCATTTCTTAAATTATATTATCCAGGTCCAGGATTTTATTAGTTATGAATAGTAGGTTAGTATTTAGGTATACTATTAAAAAAAATTATATAATAATATTCATAATAGGTAAAAAAATATATTTAAAATTTTTATATTAAATTTATTTTACGACCATTTTGGCGGCTATGTTTTTTACTATTTGTCTACTGTATATTGTCCTTAAAAGAAATTTATTTTAAAAATTTTTAATAATTTTTAATTTTAAAAATTCTTATTTAATTGTTAAAAAAAATTAAACTATAATTTTAAAATAATTTATTATTTTTCTTATCGTATTTTTTCTTATTATTTAAATTCTTACCAGGACCCTAATATATAAAAAAAATTATAATTTTATTTTATATAATTTATTATATTTTAATAATATTCACTCTTTTTTATTCATATAATAAATAGTTTTAATTTAATTATTATTTTAATTTTTTAATACAGGACCAATCGATTAAGCCATATTACCTATTTTAAAATTTATATATAAATAATTTATTTAAGATTTAAATTTGTTAATTTATTACTTCTTTTGGCATTTCCTATACTCCAAGCGCTTACCATATTATATTTGTAACTTGATTTTTATTTTTATTAATTTTTTATTATAAGTTTGTATTTATAGTATTATTTTTTATTTGGGTATTATAATTTAATTATTTATTTATTATTTTATTTATGTTTTTAATAGTTGTTAGAGTTTATATATAATAGTATAATATGATTTTCTCCTATTTTCCTTATATAAAGTTGTAAATAGGACTATTTATTAAATGTTGAAATTAAGTTCTTTTATAATAATAATGATATAAATATAATTTTTTGAAAGAGACTCAAAAAAATAAAAAAATCATTTTAATTAAAATCTTTATTTTAATAATTATAACATAAGTTATATAAATGAAAAAAAAATTTTACCTCATTAATTTATAATTATTTTTATAAAAAATATTATTTAATGGCTTTTTTATATTAATTTATATTTCAAAACAATAATTTGCCAATAAAAGATGAATATTTAATATTAAAAAAATGTATGTTGTAAATTATATATTTTCTAAATAAAACAAATAATGATATTCAATTTTTTTAACTACAAAATTTAATAAATTCTGAATATTTATTAAAATTAAATAAATTTCAATTTTCTATTACTTAAATATTTCTTATTAAAAACTTTCATTAATTTTTATATATAATATTATCATTTGATATATTAGAAGAAGTAAATAGAATTTATTAATAATTAAAAATATATTTTTAAATTAAATCATAAATATAAGAAAATCAAAAATCAAAAGATAAACTTACAATTAAGAATAAATAAAAATGGACTCAGATAATTTGTTGAATAACAATTAAATTAATTAAAGTAAATTTAAATATAAAGAATAAGATCCTGACTATGAAGGCGACAGTGTTAATTAAAATTTAATTAATGGCCCTTTGGAAAATAGAAAATGCCAAGATTTAATTTGTGTAATAATTTTTTTTGCCTATGTAATTTTAATGGGAGTAGTGGCTATTTTTGCCTTTAGTAACGGAAATCCAACTTTATTAGCTACTCCTTTTGACCCAGATGGTAATAAAATAATAAAATTATTCTAAAAATATTTAATTAAAAATAAATTTATTGATTCTACTAAAATAAAATTCCTAAAATTATTGTCAAAAAATCATTTAAATATGATATAATAATATTAAAATATTATGATATAATAATATAAAAACATGATATAATAAATTAAAAATAACATTCAATATTTTTATTGATTAATAAATAAATATATGAATTTAATAAAATAATAATAGGGAGGTAATGTGGATTTTCAAATTAAAATGGAGATGCTACTGGTTATCCATATCTTTATTACAGTAGTCCAGACAGTGAATAAAAAATGGATTAATATTCTTGTATTAAAGAGTGCCCTAAAGAAGATGGAAACCCTATAGATTGTAAAACCAACTCTATAGTAACAAATTGTCCTTAGTCATCATATAAAACCTATTAACGTAAAAATTTCATAAATAATATAATCTATAATTTATCTAATTAAATATATAATAAAATACTAAAATATGATATAGTATTACAGATATTATAATAATTTATAATAAAATATTTACTACCTTTATAGGATTTTAAAAATTATTTTTTATCCAAAAAAAATAATAATAATTAGCCATTAGTTTTTGATAATTATTTATTAATATAAATTAAAAAAGATTAAAATATTATTAATGTTTCCCAAAATTTATTGTATAAAATATAACGTATTTAATGGGACAATAAATAAAAAATTTATATAAAATAAAAACTCAAATATTTTTCTTTTTAAGATTATTAAAAATATTGTATTATATTGTAATATGTTTTTATATAATGAATAGAATAATTTATTAAAATTTTAAACTATCATTTTAGTGGTCAAAATTTGTTATCCAAAATACGACTTATATTCTTCTTGGGTCAGCAAGTTTATTAATATAGGGACAGTAAAATATATAATACATATAATAATAAAAAAAATTATTTATTTTTTATATAAAAAAAAATTATAAAAATATTAGTTAGAGCAATGGGCTTCCGATATTTAGTAAACCTGGCCCGTTCTATTTATGGTTTCTGGAATATGTATATGTATTTCGTAAAATTTTGTTTATATTTATTATTATTAATTAAATTTAATTTACCCAATTTAATTTTTAAATATAAGATTCTTAACTTTAGTGGCTATGAAGTATTTAATAACATGTATAGTTTGGGGAATTATCGCGATTTATTTTACAGTTATCACATTATTAGGATCATTTTTATTATATGTTGCCTAGTAAAATAATTATATAAAAATATTATAAATTTAAAATTAAAATATATATAATTTTATAATATTAAATTTAATTATTAATAGAACCTAATATTATTTGGAGTATATTCCCACTGATTTATAAGATATTGGAACAATAAGAGCATTGGGTATAAGTTTCTTGGTGGTCGACGCTATTTCTTTGCTTATTTTAATTTGTTGTTGTCGAATGATAAAAATTACAATTGGGATTTTAAAGGTATTATAAATATAAAAGTTTTATAATATTTTTTAACAAAAACCAAAATAAAACTAAAATATTATCAAATTAAAATTGTAAAAATAATATATAATTAATATCTTTTAAGGCCGCTGCCGATTTTGTCTGGGATGTGCCTTAAATTTTAACAGTGCCAGTTTTTATGTTTCTTAAAACACTGATATTTTTTTCAATTTGGATCACTGTTTGTATATATATATATTCTTGTGGTAACATAAAAGAAGATTTAAACTACTTTTTACCTTTTAATTAAATTGATTGGATGACTGGAGTTAAAAGATCTTTGTAAATTTAATTCATTTAGTATTTTTTATAATAAAGTTATTTAATAATATTTATAAAGCGGTGTCTATATTTTTGCAATGTATTGGTTTACTTAATTATTAATAAGTTTAGGATAATTTGTGATATCATCAACTACTTGCATGTGGTAATAATATAAAACTTAATAAAAAAATGTTATCCGACATTATAAATTTATATTTTTTAAACATATTTATAAATATGGTATAAAATTTAAATTTAAAAGGTATTTTAGTCACTCTCCACATTATAAATTACATAATCCAGTTTCTAGATCTTTTTTCAGAGCTTATATATATTAATTTGGAAGTTTATGTTTTGGTTCTATGGTTTTGGCAATTATGAAGGTCATAATTGCAATTATGGAATAATTTCATAAAAATTTAAAAAATTAAGCAGAAACTGATATAACCGGATCGGCTCGAGCAGCTGCTTGTCTAGTTAAATGTGCTACATGTTGTGTAAAATGTTTCGAAAAATTTGTTAGGTAGATACAATAATAATATTAGTTAAAATTTCAAAAACTAATTAAAATTATTATAATATAAAAAAAAAAAAATATTAAAAAATAATTTGAATAGATATGTGAGTGAGTAAGCATTTATTGTAATGGCTTTGGAGGGTAAAAATTTTTGTTAAAGTTCTTATGATGCTTTTTATTTGATTTTTAGAAATAAAAGGTAATTCGGAATTTAAAGTGCCTTGGGATAAATTTTTTTGATTTTCAGTATGCTTTGTATAACAAGTTTATCTGCCTTATGTGGATTTTTAATAATTACTCATGTTGATCATTATTCAATAATGATTTTTGAGCCAGCTGTACCAACAGTAGTAAAAAAACAAACAAACTTATAAATAAATAAATAAATAAATAAATAAATAAATAAATAAATAAATAAATAAATAAATAAATAAATGCTATATTATTCGAGTTTAATAATAAAATTTTATTTTTTAGTTGTTTTTTTTGGTTGCATATGTTATCGCATATATAATAATGGCAGTTTATGGAATGGCAGCAGACGCATTATTAATTTGTTTACTTGTCGACAGAGAGCTATCTAAAGGAAAGGGAAAGTAAATAATAAAATAATAATTTTTCTATTTAATAAATAATTTTCTTTTTTAATTATTAAAAATAACGAATTTTAATTTATTTAGTTATGTTCCTTATGTTTTGTAAAAGTTTTTAGATTAGTATGTTAATTGAATAAAGGATTACTTATATATAAATTTAATTAAGCTTTATTTTATAAATTATCTTTATTTTCAAATAAATTTAGTTAAAAATATTAAATTTTCTATATTTTTTTTTTTATTTGGCATACCTTTTCTTATTTATTAAAACTTAAAAAAAATAAAAAATATGAGCCCACAGGGAATTGAACCCTGACCAAAAGATTTGGAGTCTTCTATCCTACCATTAGACTATAGGCCCAATAATGAAAGTTATTTTAATATTAAAAAAAAGTTATCTAAAATATTTTAAATAAATTATTAATTTAAAATTGTTTTTCGCCTATTTATTTATTTTTTAGATTTAAATTATTAAAGATAATTATACTAGATTTTTTATTTTAATTATTAATAAATTTCATTTATATATTATATAATATTTATATTTATATCTATAGACTTAATCAGCCTCTTTTATTCGACAAATTAATACTTTTAGCTAATATTTTATTGATAGTATTATCTATTTATAAAATTAAAAAATTAGTAAAATTTTTGCATTTATATTTATAATTCATTAATTAAATTGATCCATAAATAGAAAAATAAAAATAAGAAAATAAAATAATTACAAAATAAAATAAAGAAATAAGCATTTACATTAACATGGACGACGATGGAATTTAAGTTTTATTTGACACTGGGTCAAAAAATTAATAACCTTAACAATAAACTTAAGCATAATAAGGAGGAGTCAATGAAAAATAACTAAAAAAGAAATTAAAATATTAAAACAAATTTTTGAAAAAAAAGGGACAAATTGAGAATTTTGGAAAAACTTTGGGAGGAATAATGAAGGGAAATAATAGATAATAGTAAAGAAAAAATGATGGAAATCTAAATTCTTAATAGCAGTAATAAATGCATAAAAAAAGAAAAGACTCTTTGTTGGACGATGATTTTGGATTAGAAAATTAGAATTTAGATGACGACGAATAAAATTAATAAGAAGGTGGAGTTAACGGAATTCAAAAGAAAAAAATTAGCAAAGAATAATTTAAATAAAGTTAGCCTAAAAAACCGGAAAGAGCTTCAGATAAATACGTTTAAAAACTCTCTAGAGACAGAAAATACGCTAAAGTTTAGGGCAAATAAGCTTCTAAAGAATAAACATAATCAATGGGTAAAAAAAATTAAAAAAAATTAAAAAACATTAAAATTTATTAAATTTTATAATTAAAATTTAAACATGAGTTTTATTAATTAATTTATCCAATAATCTCGCAAAATATTTAATAAATTTATATAGCCAATTTATATGCAATATTATTTATATTAATATTACTATTAAATTTAAATAAAAATTATATAATAAATAATAATTAATTTATATATAACAGATGTAGAAGAAGGATAGGTATTTTAAATGTAGGAAATAGAGGATAATATTGAGACTGAGATTTTTGCCGCAACGAAATTTGAGGAAATTGAAGATTTAAATAAAAAAATAAAATCATCATTAAAAGAATAAAAATTTGAAATGTTAACAAATATTTAACAATAATCATATAAACAAATTTAATCAGGCGAAAATGTAGCTATTAAATCAGAAACAGGGTCTGGTAAAACTTTGGCTTATTTAGTTCCTTTGCTTAACGATTTACTAAATTAACCTGAAAAAATTAATAGGTATTCCAACCATTTAATATAAAAAAATCCATTTTTATATAAAATTCACATCAAAATATAATAATTAATTATTTACTTAAAAAAAAATTATCACAAATTTATATACAATTTATTTATTTATTCTAAAAAAATACTTTTAATTAAAAGATCTTAAGGAACTTTAATTATTGTCGTTTGTCCCACAAGAGAATTGTCTATTTAATGTGAAGATTAAGCTTAAAAATTATTACATTGGGCCAATAATATTATCTGCGGAGATTTAGTTGGAGGAGAAAACCCTTAAAAAGAAAAAGCTAAATTGAGAAAAGGAGTTTCAGTTTTATTCGGTAATTAATTAAATTAAATATTTAAAAATACTTATTATCATTTAAAAAAATCGTTATAATTTCAAATTTTTATATAATTTTCATTTTTCTAATATTATTTATAATTAAAAAAATAATAAATTAATTTTTTTTTTTTCTTTTTAGCCACTCCCGGAAGACTTGTGTATCATTTGAAGAACACTTAGAGTTTTAAATTTGATAATTTAAAAAGTATAGTTTTCGAAGAATCTGACAGAACTTTGGATTTAGGTTTCAAAAAAGACCTAGAAGAAATGATCGACATTTTAAATAAAAAAATAGAATTTGAAAAAATCTAAAAAATCCTCATTTCTGCCCATTTTTCAGAGTAAATTGAAAAATTATATTTAAGAATGTCTAAAAAGCACTGTAGATATGTCGGTTTTTCTAATGAATCTTAGGTTGAACTCAACGAAGAAATGGATAATGAATATATATAAATTGATAAAAATGTAAGTATCCCTAAAAAATTGAAATAATATTATACCGTAGTTTTCGAATAATAAAAAATCCAATTTTTGATCACTTATTTGTATAAATTATAAAATACTAAAACAATCGTGTTTTTGAGTACATGCTCATAGGTCGAATATTTTGAAATGATATTATTTGAAATGAAGTTTAAAAATCAAAATGGGTAATAAAACATTTAATATTTATTTATTTAATTAAATAACAATTTTAAATTTTATGTAATTAATAATTTTCCATTATTTTAGAGAAGATACTGATTAAAGAGTATTAAAAGATATGGAAATTTACAAATTACACGGAAATATAGAATAAAAATAAAGAACAAAGACATATTTTGATTTTAAAAATACCAAATCCGGGGCCGTTTTATTATCCACTGATGTAGCTGCTAGAGGTCTAGATTTTCCTGAGGTAAAATATAATATAATTTTAATTAATTATTTAATTAATTATCTAATTAATAAACATAAAATATAAACTAGTAAATTAATGATATTTATAATAACAAAAATATTATTCTAAAAGGTCACGCACACTGTTTTATATGAAGTACCTAATAATTTGGTCGATTATTGTAACAGAATTGGAAGAACTGCTAGAATTAATAAAAAAGGAGTTTCATTATTAATTTTAAATAAACCTGAAGAAGAATTTGCAAATAAACTGATAGACAATGGATTGGATTTGAATTATTTCGATTGTAAATTGGTAAAAATTAAAAATACATAATTGAAAAAAATCAAAAACTAGAAAAATCAAAATTAAAAAATCAAAAACAAATTATACCTTTTATATTTTAATAGTAATATTTATTTAATAATAATTATAAAAATAGTCATTAATTTTATAAAAATTTCTTAGATTTTTGATTTCTTTGGAAAAATGTTGAAAAATGAATTTTAAATTGGAAGTTATGCAGATACCTATTTATAAGGTTTAACTTCTGGAGTTTTAAAAAAAAGTAAAGAAAGACTTGCTTTGGCCAGATCTGCTTATGTAAGTTCTTTGAGAGCTTACGCTAGATTGACAGATAGAACAATTTTTAGGTAATTTACAAATTTAATATTTAATTTAAATGCAATTAAATATATTATATTATACTATATAATTTTAAATTATATCTATTCAATTTTTAATTTAATCTTTATATTTAGAGTAAAAGCTTTAAATTTGTAAGCAGTAGCTAAAAGTTATGGTTTATAAAATGTTAAAAGTAAAGATAAAGAGACCAAATCCACAGAATATTAAGAAAAATTAGAAAAATTCCATAAAAATAAATTATTATAAGATAGATTAGCTGATAAATTTTCTAAAAAAGGAGTTAGAAAGGCTGTTGATATTAACAGTACAATCAAAAGCGAATTTATGTGAAAAAAATAAACAAATATTACTTTTAAACATTTTTAAATTTAAATTACTTTAATTTAATTTTAAATTAATTTAAAAGTATTAAATACATATAAAAAAGTATATTAAATTATATTATTAATATAAAGTACATAATTCAAGTTTAAAAAAATTATTTATATAAAAAAATTCATTAAAATAATATTCTTTACTTAATTTTGATATATTTTCAAATTAATGGATAGTCTAAGTCTGCTATAAAAGGCCTGTCATTTTTTTCATATTGATAAGTTGGAAATTAAAATGGCAGATTATTTATTATATTTTACTTCATTTCCTGAGAACCTTTTTATTATAATTATAATTTAAATATAAGTTAATTAATATAATTTTTAAATTAATTAAAACTTTTTTTAATTTCTTTACCAATTTATGGTGGAAAAATAAATCCTAATTCAATATTAGCTATATATAATTACTACAGTACAGAATCAAACTTACCAAATGCATTTGACGTAAAATTATGGCTAATTGATATATATTTTTTATATGTTAAATTATAATTTTATTCTAAAAATAATAATTTTTTTATTTAAAGTACCTTCCAAAATATATAACAGTATCATCTGTTATTTTTTTATCTTCGTCTTTTTTATAAAAAAAAATAAATTTTATAGAAATTAAAAATTTAATTTATATTACCTGTTATTATAAAACATTTTAAATGAGGATAAGATCCTTCATTTCCCGGAGAGGGTAAATAGTCCATCATAGTTTAAATGGCAAAATTTTCAGAAAAATAAATTTTCTTAGAAAAAAAAAGACAATCAGAGTAAGAAACACCCTCATAAGTTTCTTTTTCAATGTAATTTTTTGAAGGAAATATAAACTTTTATAATTTATATATAATTAAATTTAAATAAATGTATATAAAAGTTAACTAAAGTAATTTAATTAAAATTTTTAAAATAAATATATAAAATTTACTTACTTAAAACTATTTCCTTAGAGCTTCTATTGATTTCTAAATATTTTTTTACCTTCTTATTTTAAGCTCTTCTTAAGAGTGGAAATTAAAAGGTAAAAGATAACTTAAAATATCTTCTATAATTTATTCATTTAAATTCCCAACAGAACTACTCTTATATATAATTTATATAAGAAAAAAAATATATTTAAACATATATTAAAAAAAAATATTAAGTTAAAACCACATTTTTTATTTTTTTAGTTGATAAATTTTTTATATAAATATATAAATATATTAATATGATTAATAATTATTTTGGTATTTTTTTTTTACACTTTATTAAAATTAATTTTTTAAGAGTATTATTTTTATTTACCATTGCTGTTACAATTGGGTTTTTATAAAATTATACAGGCGGATTCTCAATCAAAATTTGTTTAACCCTTTGAAAGCCATATTTATTTTATTAGTTTTATATAAATTTTCCTCGCATAGAAGGAACTAGTTTGATATTAATATCTTCGAAAAGATAATTGTCTAAATCTAATTCTAAAAAATCTTAATACCTAATTATATTTTAAGTAATAATTAGTTATAAATTGTCAACAATTTGATTTAAAAAATATAAATTTATCTATTTTATTTACTTTTTGTATCTGTAAGGTAAAATTTCAAATAAAAAATCAAATAAAATTTATTTAAATTCTAGGTTATTGTCTTATTTTTATGCATTATTATTTTTGCTTTCTTCTAATTTTTACTAAAATTCTTATGCTTTTTATGGATTTGATTTTGATAAAAGATAAAAATCTTTAAACCAGAGTACATTGTTCCAATGGGTCCTTTTTAATTTTAATCAATTAAAATAATTAATAAAATTAAATTTGTTTTAAAGTAAATAATTACTACTATTTATTTATAGATATAATATATATTATATTTTACCAATGAGGGATTTGTAAATTTCCCGATCCGATAACTATTCTTATAAAATCTTTTTTTAAAAAAAAACATATTAAAAAAATTTTATATTTTTTTTATTTTACTTGGAAATTTTAAAATCCACAATTTTGGGTGAAAACATCCGAAGTTAACTTATTTATAAATCAAAGTCCAATTTTAAAATCCCTTATAATTAGTTTCAATAAAAGTATCTTTATCATGTTCTTTTTCTTTATTACAAATTATTTTAACCTTAAAAATATAATTTTTGTAAACAAAAAAGTAATATAAATAATTTAATTTAATAATCATAATTAATATTCTAAAAAATAAATTTTATATGTTTTCACATTAACACCAGATTAAACTAGTGGCAAAAAAATTTCATCATCAAATCCTTTACAAGTAAATAAACCTAAAATTAATGATCTTTTAGGTGCATTGCCTTTCTCTATTATATTAAATATAATAAAATAAGTTTAAAAAATTAAAAATTCTTTACATATTTTATTATATACATTAAAAAAAAAATATTTATATAAATATATTATTTAATGTTTTTATAAGTATAACATATATTATATTAAATGTTATATATATATTAAATAAATATTTATAATATTACATTCACAAAAAGGGTCTTCTAATAATAACTATCTGAATGATATTTGGAACGGATTATATTACTTATGCCATTTTAATCTATTAAAATATAAGTTACTGTTGTTTTTTACTTATTCATCTTGATTTATTATTAAAAAATAAAAGTTATATTAATCATTTTTAATTTTCTATATATAAAAATATATAAATATATTAAAAACCTATATATTTATATAATAATTATATAATTTTATATAAAAATACTTTCTTCATGTTTTTATTCTAATTATTATCTTTATTCATTTTCATTAACTTTTTCATTTTTGTTATTATCTTATAAAAAAAAGTCAATATTGTGTAAGTTTTTATATTTAAAATTTTTTTTTTCAATTTCTTAGGAATTATAGGTATCTTATTAATATATCGATTATTAAAATTATTATAAAGATCTTTTTTTAGTATCTGAATCCATTTTTAAATATTCTCAAATTAATATGATAGAGACTTAAAATTTTTTGCAAAAATTTTTTATTTTTTTAAGATTTTCAATAAATTATTTATGTAGATAATTAATTACACCCGATAAATTCGGATTATTTTTAGCAATTTATAGTTTATATATATATAAATTTAAATTTTTAATTTTATTTCAAAGATAATTTAAAAAAATAAAGGTTTTAAATTTAAATTTTAAATAATCATTTTTTTAATTTTTTTCTTTCTTGTAGTTTTTATAATGCAAGCTATTTTTTTTACTCTTTTGTCAACTCCTATTCTTTTTTTTTCTCCTATTCTTCTTCAAATTTCTTTCTTACTTCTAATAATTTTTATTTATTTTGAGTTATTATACCCGCCAATTAAAACATATCAACTTTTTTATATTTTTCATTATATTATTAAATCCAATCTTATTCTATTTCCGAAACCAACCTAATTACCCCCTAAAATAATATTAAATTTTCTTAAAATAAAACAACAATAAAAAATATAAACATTTCAAAACGATATAATAATAAAAGTATAAAAAACTTTTTTTTTTTTTAAAAATAACTAAGTTTTAAAAATAATATAATGATAATTTTTTTATAAATTTTTTTACCCTTGCAACTGAAGTCCCTCCCAATTCAGTATATATAACATAATTGGGATAATACTCTTTTTATACGTAAACTGATTATGGGTCCATTTCTACAATGTTTCCGTTTTCAGAAAAAACCAATATATAAGCTTCCTAAGAGTTGTTCATTTTTCTCGCTGTGTTAAAATAAAATCCATGAGTTATTGCTAATTTAAAAACTTAAGTGGGCGTCAACTCTATTTTCTCATCTTTATGTTTTTTCTTATCTTTATCTTTTTTTTCTTTCTTGGAATGATGCTGTTAAATAAAAAAAAAAAATTAAATAAAAATATTTACAATTTCATTTTTAAATGTTGCTTTATAAACAAAAATAAAATAAATATGCAAGATATAACCAAACATATAAATTCTTATTTTTTATAATTAATTATAAATTTTTGATTACATCGTCATTTTTGTACCCATGCTTGGGATTTCTTTTTAAATAATCTCTGTCTAAAAGTTTCGCACTTTTAAATATTTTATAAATAGGGTCATTTTTATAAAATGGTTTGCAAATTTCCAAATTTGTGCCTTTAGCGATGTCTTTCAGCTAAACTTTGATATTTTCTGCCATTTTTAGACATCTACTATTTAAAAAATTAGCTCTACAAAAATCTTCAGAATACCCATTTTTTCTCCATCTATTCATAATAGTTACTAAAGTTTCGTGATCGCCGTCGAGAACCATATTTTTTAAACTTTATTATTCGAAAAATTTATACTCTTCTTCTTTGGCCCTGGGCGGCTTGGCCCAAATTTGCTCACTTGAAAGTAAAGAAACCAAACTTAGCATTTTGTCTTCTACTCCGAAAAGAATCGAAGTTATTAACGATTTTGAATAAGATGGTTCTAAAGGAAATCTGCACATTTAGTGTCCTTTTTTATATTAATTTATATTAATTTATATAATAATTATTCAAATTATTTATATTATAATTATATTCATATATTTTTAATCAAATTTAAAAAATTATTTATATAGTAAAATAAATATTATTAATTCCCATTACTAAATGTATTCTAATTATTTATTTTATTATATATTTATATAATTATATATTAATTTTTATTTATTTTTACCCAAATTAGTGATATTTCCGTTTTCGTCTATAGCGTCTAAAAGGTATAATTATCTTAAAGCTTGTAAAATTTAATCTTAATCGGGTTTTTCCATAAAATCAAAATTTAAAACATCATGAATTTTCATGTCTTTCAAACCTAAAATGACATTAGCTAAATTCACTCTTAAAATTTCAGGAGTCAAATTTTCTTTCATTTGTTCTCTATAAAATTACTCTGAATATAACCTAAAGCACTAAAAAAATTTTATTTATATATAAATTTTCCTCAAAAAAAAATATTTTAAATATTATTTAACATTAAAAATCATTTATATTTAATTTTTTTTTTATTTTTTTTTTTAGTTTACTTTTCCTTCTTAAGTCCTACCTGCTCTTCCTGTTCTTTAAATCGCTTCAACTCTGGAAATAGGCACAATTATCAAAGCATCCATTCCGGTTCTTGGGTTAAAAGTCTTTTATTTTACATATCCACAATCAATTACAAATCCAATTCCGTCTATAGTTAAAGAAGTTTCTGCGATATTTGTCGAAAAAATTATTTTTCTCGTATTTTACTCTGCTTTTTTAAAAACTTGCTGTTGTTCGTCGTGGTGTTAAGCTCCGTATAATGTGTAAATTAATGCATTTGGTACTTCTCTTTAATTCGCTACTAGCCTCTACAATTCTTAAATACAAAGTCTTCTACCTTACTCGCACTTAAAATTTATTTAATAAATATTTAATTTCATTTAAAAAATTCACTCTATACTTCATTATTTAATTATTTAATAATTTAGTAATTTAAAAATTTATCCATTTTAAAATTAAAAATATTATATAATAAATAAATAAATAATATTTTATATTACTTCTTCTTTCCCTGTTAAAAATATAAGTATATCGCCCGGACCTTCGTGTAAATGCATTCTAATAGCAGCCTTTACCGCCTCATCAACTCTTCTACCCCCAGGCTTAACTGTGTATTTTATGTCTACTGGGTAAGATCTACCTGTCATTTTCAAAACCGGTGCATTTTCAAAAAATTTAGAAAATTAGTCAGTATTTAAAGTGGCCGAAGTTACAATTAATTTTAAACTTCCATTTCTTCGTTTTACTGCTTATTTCACCAATGCAAATAAAACGTCAGTGGAAAGTGATCTTTCATGAGCCTCATCTAATATTATAACTTAATATTTGCTTAAGTCTCTGTCGTTTAAACATTCTCGTACTAAAATACCATCTGTCACGTATTTTAAATGGGTATTTTCACTGGATTTGTCGTCAAACCTAATCGTATAACCAACCTTATCTCCTAATTTTTCCTGGTCATGAAATTAAATAATAAAAGTTAGATAAAATAAAATTAAATGAAAAAAAAATAGTAAAAAAGATATAAAAGTAAAAAATAAAAACATAATATTACTCCTCTCTCTTCACAAATCCTTCTGGCCATCGAAATTGCAGCCACTCTTCTTGGCTAAGTAATTACAATTTTAAGAGATTCCTTCTCAAAAAAATCCTTTTTTACACTTTCTTTTAACTTTTCATTTTCTTTCTATATTTCTTTCTATTTCTCTTAATTTTCATCTAATTATTCTCCTTCTTTTTCTAATAACTTTTGCTATTAATCTTATTATTCTATTAATTTTTCTTTTTCTATTTCTTTTTCTTATTCTTTTTAGTTTTCTTTTTCTTGTTCTTTTTATTCTTTTTCCTGTAAATTTTAAATATTTTAATTAACCTTCACAACCAGCTCCTAATCCTATTTTTCCTCTCCCTCTCCAACCGTCTAAACACTCTAAACCTGCGGAAAACCATCCTCTCCCTAAACTTCCTTCCCTTTTCTCACAGCCTCAATTTTTTTATCCTAATAAATTTAATGAAAAATCTAGTTTTTAATTTCAAGCGAGTCCAAAATATACTAAGGCAACTGCGTAGACTTCCCAGAACCAGTATCTCCTGTCAAAATACAAAAATCGTGCTTTTTAACAATTTCTATAATTTAACTCTAAAATTGCTAAATCGGCAACTACTCTCTAAATTTTGCCATTTCTTCTAATTTCTCCTTTTTTCTCATTTATTCCTATTTTTTCTCTTCTTCTGTTTTTTTTTACAATTTCTCTCGTTCTTCTTCGCTGTCCGAATTCAAAACTATGTCGTCTTCTTCCTCCATCTTCTATATATTTAACTAAAATTCTATCCAAATTATCTATACTTATTTTATTATTTTTATAAAAAAGATTTTAGAAAAAAGAAACTTGTTCCTAATTACTTTATTTTTTTATTTTCTATTTTTTGTATCGTAATAAAAAAAAAATATTTTATATAAAATTATTATAGAAACTATGCTTTTTCTACTATGATTATGTATATTATAGTAGTCTAAAAAAAAAAAATTTAATATTAATTATAAATTATACTTATAATAAGTGTAAGTATGTGATATCATTTAAAAAAAAATATATATTTAAAATATTTATAATATATATTGTTTATATTAATTATTTTTAATGAAAAAATTTTTTCCATTTAAATATTTTTAAAGTTTATATTTTAATTGATAAAAATTTTCCATCTTTTATAATAAAAATATAGCTTACTTATTTATCATGTAATAAATTGTATAGGTGATAATATTTGTATTTGAAGTAATTTAATTTTCAAAGCATTTTTAATGATAGATTGAATGATTTAATTAATTAATTTATATATATTATTCCAATTTTCCTAATTTATTTAACATTTATATAATTTCTATTAATAAAATATTTAATAAATAAAATAAAGGAGGAATATATTAAATTAAAAATGGTTTTATTTAGACAAATTTTTAGAAGAAGCAAAGATTAAATTTTATAAGGAACTTTGGATAAATAATCTTTTAAAAATCTTCCATTCAAACATAACTGGAATAATTTAGTTAAAATGTACGATATGAGAATGTGGTAAGCAATATAATAAATCAAAAATTTAAAAAAATTCAGAAAATTATTATTTTTAATAGTTAAAAATAGCAGAGAAAAAAAATACACATATTACTTTTATATTTAATTTTCAAAATTATTATTAATTTTTATTTTTATGTTAAAAATTGGCTAAAAACTTTGTAAACCATTAATTTTTATAGTATTATCTATTTTAGCAGTAGAATAAATCAAAATGATTTACATTTAAAAATTTAAAAATAATAAGGTTTCTAAAATAAAATTAACCTTAATTTATTTAAAACTAAAATTTTGATAAAAAAAGCACATAATTTATTATTTTTTAATTTTCGCTCTAAATTTTATTATTATAATAATTTTCTTTTATTTTTTATTATATAAATTGATTAAAATTTATTTTAAAGGTACATTGCTAACTCTCCCAACGAAGGAAAAAATTTACAATATGTTCATGAAGCTGAATAATTACACAACGAATTGAACTACTAAAATGCTAGATGTATATATTATATTTATTAATTATTTTTTTAAAATAAATATAATGACTTATAATATTAAACCACAAAATAATAAACAAATAATAAAATTTAAACAACTTTTAAAAAAATTATAAAATACTAACATTTTTATTAATTTTTTTAATCTATTAAAAGAGATTTTATTCAGATATTTACTCTTTTTAACTGCTTTCTATGGATTCTTCGAATTTTATTATGAAATGCCCAAAAGTTTCGATTGGTAAATAATTTTAAATTATAAAATATTTTTTAAATTTTTTTAGCTATAATGGATTTAAATTTAGATAATAAAATATTAAATAACTTTTTTATTTAAAAAAAATTATATTAATTTATTTTTTTAATTTTTAAAGGTAAGATAAACATGAACCTAAATTTCAATAAACTGCTTATGGAGAATTAGAAGAAGGAGGAGATGAAGGAGATGATTGAGGGATACTAAAATAAACTTTAATATTAATTTAAATAAAATTAAAAAATATATTAGAAATTTATACGTTTGGCTTATATAAGAATAATGAAAAAGAAATTTAATAATTATAATTATCATAATATACGAAAAATCAAAAAAATGAATAAAAAGTTATACTATATTTTTTTTTGACTTTTTACATTAAAAAGATGAGTGAACTCTTAATTTATTTTTCATTTAAATTAATTTTTCATATTTTAAATTGAAATTTTACAAATTTTTAATAAATTAGTAATTGCTATGATTAAATAAACATAATAATTCTACATTTTATTATACATCCTAAAAAAAGATTTATAAAATATTTTATTCTAAACGAAAAATTTGCATATTTTGATACTCATTATAATAACATATACAATTATAAATTATATTTTATCATTCAAAAACTTATAAGCAAATATTTTATAAAATATTATATGGTTAAATATAATATTTCTAATAAGAAAATTAAAAAATAAAATTTATCATTTATTTAATAATCATATAATTTATTTGTATATCCCCACTTTTTTAAATTAAAGTATTCAAATGTAAGATTTAAATTATTCTATATAATCATATTTAATTTTAAAAAAAAAAAAAAGATTTATATTATATTATTTTTTCTCGGTTTAGTATATAATTAATTGTTTATTCAGTAGGTAATTATATTAAAGTAATAAAAGTTATATATATCATAATTTTATTTAATTATAATTAAGTATTCTTAAATATAAGCAGCTTATTTCGCTTAAAGATTCCTAATTTTATTGTATATAATTGCGTTTAAATTCGATTAATTATATATAGAAAGTGAAAAATGAACAAATTTTCCAAATTATAATCATAGCTTTTATTATTAATCACAAAAAGTAAAAAAAGAAAAAAGAAAAAAAATAAAAGAAATAAATAATTTCAGAGCTAATATTATTTATTTAAAATACATATTTTATAAAAAAAAAGTTTCCTAAATCAGTTTATTTTGTTAACAAAAAATCGAAATTTTCATAAATACTTTATTTTAATGAATAATTAGTAAATGGATACTTAAAACTTTTAAAGTTTACAATAAACATTGAATTAGTTAAATTCTAATTTATTAATGGTAAATTTAAAAAAAATTATAAAATTAAAGTTTTATATAACTTACTTTAAAATTTCATATTTTTTAATTTATAAAAAAGCAAAAATAAAGTAGAAACAATTAAGAAATAGGTAAACTAAAAGTGGAAGAAAAGGGAGAAGAAGAGCTATTTCGAGAAAAATTGGCATAAAATGAAATTGATAATAAATAAGCTCTTTAATAATATTAATATTAATAGTAATAATTATAAGAATAATAATAAAAAAGTAAAAAAATAAATATATAAATTAACTTTTTTCGATCTTAAATTTTATAATCATCTATTTTTTCTTACTAATTATTTAATAAATTGATAATATTCATGTATTTAAATAAATAATACAATCATTTATTTAAAATAGCATTTATTTATTTAATAAAAAACAAATTTTAATATTTATGAATTGAAAATCTAAAAATATTAGTTTATTTTTTATAAAAATAATATTTAAACACATAAAATAAAATAATTTAACAATTTTGGATTTTTCTTTTTATGATGAATTAAGAAAAATATTAAAATTTAATCCTTTAAATATATTAAATAATTTTTATTATCCTATTTATTTTATTTTTAAATTATAGGGTTTAATTAAGAGGGTGAAGATAATGATTCTTAGAAAGATAAAGAATATGGAAAGAACCAAGAAACCAGCGATTAAAATTCTAACTAAACAAATAATTTTGTTGTTTCTAATAAAACAAATATTATTTCTAGTGTAGGAATAGTAATAATTAATAACTATTTTTTAAAATTTAATTATACAAATAAATAAATTATATATATTTTTATGAATTTTTATAATTAATATTTTCATAATTTTAAAATAGGGATAATAAAATTAAGCTGGTAATAATTTCAATATAGAATTATTTAAAATAATTTTTGAATCTGTTAAAAACTTTATGTATATTCAAAAATTTAATTTTAAAATTATAAAATATTTTTTTTAGTTGATAATAATAAGTTTAATTGGATGCCCTGTACTTTTTTTATTAAGTAAAATATAGGTGATAGAACTATAGTTTGGAGTTTAAATCCTTCAGTTACTTTTGGAAATCCTAAAAATGAAGTAAAATTTTTGTCAAAATTTTTAATATACTTATTTATTTTATTAATTTTTAAATATTTATATAGGATGTATAACCTCATATCAACATGACAATTTGGATGGATAAGCCCTTTATATACCATAAAGATATTGGATGGAACTGGCATAAAAGTTGGATACTTCCCACAATTTGTATTAAATTAGAAGTAAAATATAAAAAATTAATTATTTTAGTTTTGTAGATAAATATTTTTCGTAATACATAAATTTACAAATAAATAAAATTTAAAAGATAATTGATCCAGTTACTTAAGAAGTTTTTAATCCTCCTCCTAATACATATGCAAAATTATATGCTGTAAAGGCTGCCACAAGAGAAATTTCAAATTTTCATTTAATTGACATAGGGCTGAAAGGTAATTTTTAGATTTAGTCAAAGAATTTCAAAAAAAACTACACTTTCATTATATAATATAAAAATTAAAAATTAAAAAAAAATATATAAATATAATTATAAAGGAAACGATAAATTGTCTTTGGAAACTGGGAATTTAACTTTCCAAGCTTTGAAATTTACTTCTACTTCATATAATAATGATGTAATATATAATTTTTATTTTATATAATTTAAATATTTTATTATATATTAATTTTTTATTTACCAGGGAACCAAATTTAATTTAGTAGTAGCTATTATAGTTTAAAATGAAAACGAAGCTCATCCAAGAATAGTTGAAGCTAGAATTTCACCCCCAATTTTTGTAGATTCTAGAAAATCAGCAAGAGATAATCCAAGTTAAAAAGTAGATATAAATTAAAAATACTTTTTTTCATTTAAAAATTAAATTCTTTAATTTTTAAATTATTTTTTTAATTTTTATTAGGAAATTAAATTATCTCCGTTTTATGAATTGTTTCCACCTGAAGCTTTTTCTAAATAATTAGTGAAAAGAAAAAAAAAAGAAGCAGAATCAATATAAGAATAAATTTCAGCAGATATTGTAGGATTTACTAATTATTTTACTGCTCCAAATATTAGGAATAAAGTAAATTTAAAATTTTTTTAAATACAAATTTTAAATTAAATTATATATAGATTTTTAATTTTTAAATTTTTTTAAATTTTTAGATAAAGCACCCATTTTTTTTAGCCTATAAATTTTCAGAATGTGTTTCTATGTATTATAATAAAGATGTTTTTTAAACAGAAAATATAAATAATATTGTTTAAAAAACTATAGAAGCTTTGTTAGAAAGCGGAAAAGAAATTGCACAATAATCGAAAAATAAAAAAACTTAGTCTGGTATTGATAAAATTAATACAAAAGCTTATGTTACTTTAGTTTTAAGTTGTAACACAAATAATTTTATGAATAAAAAAGTAAATATTAATTTAAATTTTCAATTTTCAATTTATAATTAAATTTTAATTTTTTTTATTATTTTTCAAAATTTAATTGTATATTTTTAATATTAATTACAATTTATAATATAAAGGTAGCAGATTTATTAGGTCCAGTAGACAATAGTATTGTTAATATTATCTTTGATTAATTTTTACCTGATAAATTCGTGCCTATTAAAGATCTAGAGTAGCTTAAAAAAGCTTATGGAAATTTATATCCTAAAATGTTAAAAAAATAAAACAAAATAACTGGAGTTTCTTAAGAAAATTGTAAATATATAAAAAAAAATTATCATATTATAACTAATTTTTTCATAGATTCCGAAGAAGAAGATCTTGAAAAAATATAAAAAAAAGTAAAAACTAATAAGCAAAGTGATATTCCTATATCGAAACCTTAAAATAATAATTAAAGTGAAACTTAATAATCAAAACAAATTTAACCAAATGATAATAACAATACAAATATAAACTAAAACAATGGTAATAATAATCTTAACGAATAAGTATAAAATTAGCAAAATTATAATCAATAATAATAGGGAGGTTTAGATTTAAACCAATTATAATAAAAATAGTTATAATAAGTGTAACCTAATATCACAAGTAATTTAAATAATAATAATAACAGTAATAATATCAATTAAAATAGTAATAATAATTTGCTTATGGGAAATTAGAATTTATTAAAACATTATGAATAATTAAAAATGGGTTAAAATTAAAATTAAACTTAAAATATTAGTTAAAATTAAAATTAAAACCAATAGTAAATTCAAGGTATGAATTAAAATTCTAATGAATATTTATTGCAATAATTATAAAAGCAATAATAATAACAACAATTACTTTAACAATAATCTTAAAAATAAGGTGATGTTTATGGAAACTATCAAAAAATCAATAATGTTAATAATTAAACAAATTAGCAAGGGTAATTAAATTAATATATTAAATTTAAATTTAATTATTAGTAATATTCATAATTATATATAATTTTTATTACAGATCTTAAGATATTTTATCAACCTTAAACTAATAGAAAAGTATGAATTAATATCAACAATTATAATAATAAATGCAGCTTAAAAATGATATGGATGCGATGAAAAAGTAGAACTGTAAAATAATTATATTATAAATCAAAATTTTATATTTTTTATTGTTATTTTTTATAAAAGTATTTGGAAATGACTAGAATCCCCAGTAGAATCCGTCTTAATAATAATTAATTTAATAGTTATTATAATAGTAATAATATTAAGGGCAAAACAAAGGATAAATTTTAAATTAATTATAACAATAATTTCCCTAATCTAAGCCATAAGATTATAACAGTATTCTATAAATGATTTAAAAATAGTAGCAAGGTTAATAATAATAACCTTAGCAGCAATAATAATAAAATCAAAATACATATTAAAATCAGTAATAATAATATTATGGTAACAATAATAATAATAGCAGCAACTAAGGTCAAATTGATTAATAGCTTCTTCTTTAATTTTAAAATAATTTAAATAATAACAATAATAACAATAACAACAACAATAATAATAATCAATAATAATAGTAGTAGTAATATATATAACAACAATAATAATTAAATAGTATAGGAAATAATGGGCAAAGTTTAGGCGCAAATAACAATAATTCTACTGTTTCCAATAATAATGCAGGAAATGGATAAAATATGATGCTAATAAAAATGTTATTAGAATAATAATAACAATAATAATAGTAATAATAAGGACAATATAATATGCATAATTATTTGGGAAATAATTAAAATAAATGATCAAAAATGAAAAAAAACTAAAAATAGATTAAAACTATTTAATTAATTATTTTATATTTTTATTTCTCTTTCTTTTAATTATAATAAATTGTTTCATAATTAAAAAAGTTATAAATCTTTCTTATAAATTTTTTACCTTTTATTTGTATTTATACCAATTAAATAAAAATTTTTTTTTAATAGTTAAACAGTAATTAATTTGAGAATAAATAATAGAAAATTTATATCAATTTGTAATTAATTGTATTTGTAACTAAATAATTATTTTACAAACTCTCTAAAATAATTCTAAAAGAAATTAATAATAGAAAAAATAAAATATTAAAAAAAGTAAAAAAGAATTACATACTGTTAATTTTGAATCACAAAGAATATACACTTATAAAATAATATTTCACATATAAATTTTTTCGTAATTTTGTATAAAATGAATAGTAATAGAGAAAGTCAAGTATTAATTGGCAGTAGTAATAATTAAACAATGATCGAAGATGTTACTCCAGGAACAGAAGTTCAAAAAGAAGATTATATGAACACGCATAAATATTTATTTAAATAAAATTTATAAAAAAAAAACGAAAAAAATTCTTTAAATATGTAAAATGATAACAGTTACTTTTATAGAAAAAGTGTGAATCAGTAAAATCCTTATGCTATAAATTAAGACGAATTTAATCGATTTTTTTATAGTCATAGTGGAAATGATGCTGCGATTAAAAATAAATTAAAATAAAAAAAAAATTGTTTCCAGTAAGAAAAATCATTTTTTTTTTAAAGTTATAAAAAACTTAATGGCATTTTAGAGCCTGAAAATAAAGCTTTATATTAAAAAATGATGGGACATTTTAATAAGGTGAATTTTTTTTATACAATTTTATATTTTATTACAATTCAATACTAGAATTAAAAGTTCATTATTTTTATATTTAATTTAAATTAAAAGTTATTTTATACTATAATCCAATTTTTATTTTTTAATATTTTAAATTATAAATCAAAACTATAAAAACGAAATTTTTTCAAAAAAATTAGTAAATCTGTATTTTCTGATTAATTTCTTCATTTATAATTAAATATATTTTAATCAATAGGCTAAGGAAATAGGCGTAAAAGAAAAAATAAAGTAAATTTTTGTTTAACATCTAGAAAATACAGAATAAAGACGTATGAAAAAATTAAATTAAAGGCATTTAGAAATAATAAACGACTAATCAATATATTTAAGAAAATAAATAATATTTAAATCATTCTCACAAAAAGTAAATAAACTATAAATTATTAATAACATAATTTTTTTCAAAAAAATAAAATTTTTTATATCTAAAAATAATAATTAAAATAAATTAATTTTGTTTTAAATTTTTAATAAATATTTTATTATTATTAGTTTTCTTATGCTATGGAAGTAATTGAATAATGGATAAGTAACATTTTTGGATTTACAAAGCCATTTCACCCTTATAACTGGCTCAATTTACTCAATAATCTCCTTGAAAATGTTATTATACTGGTTTGGATTTTTTTATACAGTCTATTTATATTTTTCAAATTTTATGATGCATATTTATTTAGATTTTTTGGAATTTTCTCAATTTTAATTTTCACAAGTGGTATTCTTTTAAGACTAAATACAGGTTATTTTGATTAAGGACTCATAATATATGAAAGGTAAAATATTATTTTATAATACAATATTTTATTTTTATGAATTATTTAATTTATAAATAAAATAATTAATTAATTAATTTAATTATTTTATATCAATAAAGGAATAAAATTATAAACAGATACCGAAAAGATTTATTAGTTTATGATGTAGTAGGTTTTTTAGCCTAAATATACTAAGTTTCAACAAATGACACGAGTTATTTGACCAAAATTGTTTGTTTATTTTTTTTATCTAAATATAAAGTAGCAATAAATATTATATATAAAAAAATCTTATTATAAAAATTTAACAATATTTTTATAATTTTTTAGATAATAATTTATTTTATTAGATATTTTCTTATAATATGGAGAAAATTGAAGAAAGAATGAATTTAAAAGGAAATAAGGTTTATTTTTATGAAGTTGTAAAATTAATGAGTTACGCTTTAATGCTATGTCATATTGTAGGCTCATTGTATTTTTTTTTAGCCGTTATAGAATAAGAACAATTTGATTCAGAAAATACATGGGTTTAAGAGCTAAATTTAGAATCTTCTCCTGTCAGACATTAGTATATAGAAAGTTACTATTGGGCTTTGGCTAGTAAAAATTTTATTTATAAAATAAAAAATTAAATATTAAATTATAAATAAAAATTTTATAGCAATGACTTTAATTGGAACTAAAGGTAGCACTGAAATTGAAACTGCTTTTTGCATAATTATGTTAAGTTGTAAACAAATAATAAATAATATATCTAATATATGTAAGTTTTTTATAAAATATTATTTAATAATTTTTAGGGACAATTGGGATTTTTGCCGCTATTTTATCAACTGTATCAAATGTATATTAAGAATAACAAGCCAAATATAAAGATTTTAAGAAAGATAGAGATATTTTAAACAGCTTTTTTGAAATCAATAATCTACCAAACGATTTATAAGGTTAATTATAAAATTATTTAAAATATAAAAATTAGGGGCATTCTGAAATGTAGGCCAATGTCAATTTTTAACATTTAATTTCTACTTTTCCAGCTAATTTACAAAATTTAGTAAGAGAAAAAAGATACAGCCATTTGATTTAGTAATTTTCCCTTTTGACAAAAAATTTTTCCTAAAAAACAATAAAAGTTCTTATTGAAAATTTAAACGAAGAGTATTTTATGCCTGGATAAATGATAAATAAAAAGTAATTTAAGCCCTTTTTTTTTTGTTTAAAATCTTTATTATAATCTTTTAAATCATTTTTATACCAAAAATAGAGATGAATAATAAAAAGATGCTAAATTATATTTAGTTGTCAATGGGAATGGTAAATATATATCAAATAGATTATAAAATAAAATAAAATTATAAATATATATATACAAAAAATTAAGTAAATATTTTTCATTGCGTATCATTATAAATAATATAAAAAATATTTCTATACATATTTTTTTTAATAAATTAAAGCTGAGGCAGTTTAAATAACTCATAAAAATTGTTATTCCAGTTTAAAACTCTATGAACCAGGTGATTTTTTTGGACAAGAATAATTTTTCGCAAATTAACCACCTATTTATTATATTAGAAGCAGTGAAGGTAGCTACACAACTTGTATCAGTATAAAATAATCAGCTTTTATAAAAATAATAAGGTAAAAATATAATATAATATATTTTTATTTTTTATAATTTTAGTACATTTCAATAATTTATTTTCACATTACCTTTTTAATTATTTTAGCCAATAAGGATATGAAGAAGATAGAGAAAAATTTTATATAATTAAAGATTAATTAAAATTTTAAGATATTTCTTAACTATTAAATAATGAGTGCTATTTATGTAATTAAGAAAGACATTCGGAAAAAAACTGTAATTTACTTTTTTATAACCCAAATAAAGTTAATTTTTTAGCAAAATTAAGTTTTTCACATATAAATGAGCGAAATGAAAACTTTTTGAGAATGGGAAAAAAATTTCAACTATTAAAAAGTTTAGATGGTCTTTAAAAATATTAGTAGTTTATTTTACAAGACCCAAATTTGCGAAAATATTTGAAAATTTTACAAGAATATCAACGAATTTTAGAGGATTAATTGGAGTAAGATAGTATATAAAAATTTTCTGAATAAGATTAATCTTCTTTTGAAATCGACAATTCTTCTTCTTCCAGCGATTTTTTTGACGAACTTTAATAAGAAAATAGTGGCGATTTTGAGCGTATTCAGTCTAAATTTATAATAGGCGATTAATTTGGCCTATTAGCCTAACATAAAAAAAACGAAAGCAACCAGAGTATTTCAGTTGTTCACAGTTAAAATTATAATAATAAATAAAATTTGAGTAAACTGGAAAATGAAATGGATTTAAATGGCTTTAAAAATAAATCTAAAAAAAATATGACGTTTAAAAATGAATTAAATGACAGTTTTGGCGATGTAAATTCTTAGCAATAGTAATAGAAAAATGAAATAAGTCCTTTTATAATTAAAATTTAAAAAACTAAGAGCGAAGAGGAAAATATTATTGTCGCCAATTAACTATACTAAAAAGAATAGTTCTCAAATAATGAAAATTAATAATAATAGCTTTAATAAAATTAATAACTTTAAAAAAGTAAATAATATAAAAAATGGTAATCTCATTTTAAAGCTGCACTTTCTAAGCATTTAAAATTTGTTAAAAACTTGTAAAATGAAGAATTAGAAATATAATTTAATTTGGGATTATTTTCTAAAGGATATTAAAATTCATTAATAAGTTTGAATTAAAGAAATTCTCATTTAACATAAAAATCTAATAGCAGTAAAGTTAATTCCTAATCATTATCAGTAACAAATAATTAATAAGCAGAAGAAAGAGTAATTAATTCTAAAACTTCAATATAAGAAATGGATGAAAACTCTTTTAGTTTGAAATCAAGCAAATCAAAAGTTTCTGGAATTTTAAAAAACTCCCTAAACTCTAAAAATTCATAAAAATCTAAAAAACACAAAAAAAAAAAATAAAGCCAAGATACTTATAAAGAAAATGGAAAATAAAAAGAAGAAATAAAAATAAGTCTAAAATCTCATAATAATTTTTTAAATGATCCAAATTATAACCAATTAAAAAATTATGGATAATTTGATGTTTCGCCCTAAAATTATGATAGTTCTAAAAACGTAAAAAATAGTTAGGATTAAAAAGAAGGGCCCCGAAAAGTAACTTATTCTACTAAATGTTTAAATTTTGGAGAAAATGATAATTATGTAAAATAAAAAAAATAAAAAATTCCTTTAATTTATCTATTTATTATTTTAATAAATTTTTTAAATTAAAAGTATATTCAATATTTTTATCGAATTTAAATTATAAAATTATTAATTCATTTTAGTCTAAAAAGAACATTAAAAACAAAATGAGTTCGTTTTTTATATAACATTCTCCAGCTTCTTAAAAGGACAGATATTATTTTAACAATAAAGAAATAAACAATTCTATTTTGCAAAATGAAAGTTAAAGATAACAAGTAAATAATAAGAAAAACTACAATTTCGTTTAAAAGTAAATAACTTTTTTTAAAATAAATATAAAAAAAATATTATATATTATAATTAATTATTTTTAATTTTTTTTTTTACTTTTTAATTAAGGGGTTCATATAGTCAAAAAAATTTGTTCTAAGATTCCGAAAAAGATAATTTTTCCTTTAAATATCTAGCTTCAAGAAGAAATGTAAAATTATAAAAACAATAAAATATTTTTTAAATTTTAAATAAAATAAATATCTTTTTAAATTAATACAGGCAGTTGATAAATCAAATATTGTATAAAATAGTCCGTATGGCCAATTTAATAGTAATTTAAGACATGTGGAAGAAATGATTAAAGAACTTTATTTTGAATTTTAAAAATCCTAAAATATTTAATTAGAAAAATTAAACGAAAACCAAATAGCTATAGATTAAGGTTTACATTAAAATGAATTTTTCATAGATTTAGATAAGGTGATAATATATTTGCTAGTATAAATTATAAAAATAATTATTAAACAAAAAATTTTATATTATTAAATACTTAAATTATAATAAAATATTTATAATAAATAATTTATAGTATTTTTTTTTTATTAGATGATGGAATATCAGTATTACTTTGTGCATAATAATTATACTTAAACATTAATGAGTTATAAAGAAGCTATTTTAAGAAAAGTTAAGAGAAATGTGATAATTGAAAAAAAATAACCTAGAAAAAAAAATCGCGGAGATACTAAAAATTTTATGGGAAGTAATCCTTTTAAGGAAAAGAATTATAAATTCTGAAAAATCTTATATGAAATATTTAGCGATAAAAAACTTCTTTTTTAATTGTTAATAAATATTTTATTATTTAATTAAAGTTATTTACTAAAATGCTGATTTAATAAAGGATAATTTACTTGAATTTTTAAAAAATCAATTAATTTTGATATTTATGTAAAAATACATCCTTCGTCAAATCAGTAATATAAATGAAAAATATGTGATAATTTTTAATATACATTATGTTAAAAAATCTTTTATATTATAATTGTATTAATAATTCTAAAATAAGAATCATTATTTTCCATTATAAGTTTTAAACTATTTAATAAATACAGTAATTTTAAAGAAATTAAATGGAAATATTTTTTTGTTTTTATTTTTAAAAATGTAATAATATAAGTTTAAAAAAAAAAAAAGTTATTTATTAAATGATGATTCAAAGAATTAATAAATATAAATATAGTTTTACGATGTATTGAATAAATTAAAATAAAATAAACAATTAAAAAAAAAAAAACAATTTCATTTTTATTTTTATTTTCGTTAATGTCGAGTAGTAATTAAAATATCGGTATAACAACTGAAAGGAAGCAGTTAATAGAGAGTCAAAATAATAGTGGCAATAAATTATTTTCCCCTTAAAACTCTTAAAGATAACAATTTAATTAGAATTCAACTGATGAATTATCCGTTTTATCTGGAAATAATAATATAAATTTAAGATGTGATAGCAATTATATTAAAAGTAAAAACACTAGTTAATTTTAACAATAAAGTTTTATGAATGCAAGTCCACATATAAACAGTAACACTTAAAGAAATATAAGTGCAAAGGAAGAACTTTTTTTTTTAACAAAAGAAATGAACCATATCATGCGAAAAGTAAATTTAATTATTCAATATAACATCATAATACTAATATATATGTTTTTTTTATTTTAAAAAAAAATAAAATGTAAAATATAAAATCTTGTAGAAATAACAAATAATTTTTATATTAATTTAAAATATTTTTAAAATATATATTCATATCATTTATATTATAGGTAAAGGGCATGGAAAGATTGAAGAACATAAAGACTTAATTTTTTAAAATTCTTTAAAATACTGAATCTAGAAGAAAATAACAGCTAAATAAATAATAATTATCTAGAATTAATGATAAAGCAATTGTAATAAAGTTTAAGTAAGTTTATTCATCATTTGGCCAGCGAGTAACAATAAAAAATACTAAATTTTTAAATAAACTTACAATATTTTTTTAACTATTAAAAAAGGAATAAAAATATTTAGTAATATTTGTTAGAATTCTTACGATTTATATAAATTTTTTTTCTTTAAAAATTGTTTAATTTTATGGTTGAATATTTATTACGATATATAAAATTCGTAAAATTAACTAAAAAAAGAATTAAATTTTTTCTACTTATCTATAAAAACATATATATATACTAAAAATCTATGTTAATTTAAACCTCATGTATATATATGTAATTATTATACGTTGAAAAATTTATATAATATATATATAAATTAAAAAAATTTCCTTTATATATATTTAAGTGATATTAAAATAAATTTTTTTATATAATTAATTAATTATTTTATCTACTTTTATTTTAGTTATCCCACTTTTAGCTGACTTTAGATGAAAAAGTTTCTAATTTTATTTGTTGTTCTAAAGTTTTTCACCCTTATAATTCTTTCAATTTAATTAATAATATTGTTGAGAATATTATGATAATTATGTGTTTGTTTTTATACACATTGTTTTGTTTTTTCGATTTCTTTTAAGAAGATTTTTTCTTTTGGGTAGTTATTGCAAGTTTAATAGTCTTTTCTAGCGGAACATTTTTAAGGATTAATACTGGTTATTTTGATTAAGGAATCATCATTTTCGACAGGTATATTTTAAATTAATATTATATAATTTACTGCTTTTTTTAATTAAATATGTTTAGAATTTAAATTAATTAATAAATACAAAAAAAGAATTAATTCATTTTAAATGTTTAAATATGGTGAAAAATTATCAAAATAAAGATTTTATAAATTTTTATTTGTATTTATAATCAGGAAAAAGATCATTTACAAGTATAGAACTGAAATTATGTTATATGATTTAATCGCATTTGTAGGCTAAATTTATTAACTGTTTTAAAATGACAATCATTAAGTGACGAAAATTTTATGTTTTTTACTAATTACAAAATACAAAGTACTAAAATTTTTTTTTTTATTAAAATACACAATTTTTAAAAAAAATTAAAATTAATAAATTTTTTATATAAAGGTTTATTTGTATAATTTGAATAAAATAGAAGAAAGAATGAATTTAAATGGAAATATGGTTTACGTTTGGCAGTTAATAAAAATGGTTTCCACAACACTTGCCCTCTGTCATTTTGTAGGAACTGCCTTTTTTTGGATTGCTGTTATGGAAAAGTTTTATTTAGATTAATATTCCTGGGTAGAAGCCCAGGGCTTCTGGGACGAACCGATACATTACTAATATGTGCTGAGCTTTTATTAAGTAAAAAATTTATAAAAAAAAAATTATTGTTTTAAATTTTATGTATTATATATAGTCTCTACTTTCAATTTATTATACATATTTGCAACTCAAAATTATAATATTAATATTTTATTTATTTAAATAGGGACTGGCAAGTAAGAATATTTATAAATGATTTTTTATACAATTTTATTATTATTTTTTTTAAATAATTTTAAACTAAATACTAGTTATTACACTGATCGGTGTTGAAAGTGTAACAGAATTAGAGACAATATTCACAATTTGTAGTTTAGTTTACACAGTCGGCATCTTCGCAACCATTTTGTCAACTATCTCTACAATTTACGAAGAAATGGACGCTAAAATTAAAGACTATAAAAAAGACAGAGATACTCTTAATTCGTTTTTTGAAGTACATAGACTTTCGAATGATATTTAAGGGCAATTATAAAATTATTTAAAATACAATTTTTAAGGGTGCAAAGAAATGAACGTTAGTACATAATTTGATGAGTTAATGAAAAGATTACCATCTAATTTATAAGATTTGGTAAGAAGAGCGAGGTATAGCGGATATGTGTAGAAAATGGATTTATTTACTAAACATTTTAGTAATTAAGTCATTTAACAGTTGATTACCTATGTTAAAGAAGAATATTACATGCCTAATTAGGTTATTATGGAAAAGTAATACATAATTTATATTTTACATATTTTTAAATAAAATAAAATATTCAATTTTATTAGAAATGATACTAAATATGATACCAAAATTTGTTTTATCTTGTAAGGTGAAGGTATATAGCCAAATAATATTTTAATAATTTATTTTTAATTAAATTTATATTTATATAGTTGAATCTTATTACGAATGCAATAAACCAAATAAATAGTCTTACAAGCAACCAATTAAAATATATAAAAAAGGAGAACATTTTGGTTAAGAATAATTTTTTACAAACGGAAGCCAATTTTACTCATACAAGTCAAAAGAAGGACAATTTGTGACTTGTTTAACCATCGACTAGTTAGACTTTTTAAACATTATTAGGTATTCATAAATATTTTCTTACTATAATAAACTTATACTATAAAAAACTTATTAACTTATTATATTAAAAAATTTAATATTTAAATTAATTTTAATTTTAAATATTTATATAAAAGTTAAAATGGGTTTAATAAAGATTTGGAAAAGTATTATGAAATTAGAGACAGACTAAAATTTTAAATTGAATCTAATGTTATTGATCAAAATTGTACGTTGTGTAACTGTTAAGAACATATTGATTAAAATTGTAACATAGTATTTTATTAAGCCAATAAAAGTCGATTAATCGCCTAACTTAACTACAGTGAAAATAATTTAAGAGCTAGTTATAATGTAAAATATACTACAATAATTTAAATTATTTTTAATATTAATTTTATATTTAATTTTAAATTTAGAGAAAATAACATGTTTCTCGTCAGAATAATTTATCGAATTTATACCAAATTTTTGAAGATTAATAAAGAATAATAAATGATCCTGAAAATAGATAATATATTAAAGTTATTTAAGAATATTAAAAAGAGGTTGAAAATGAATATGATCTATAAATATATGATATTAATTCTTCTGATACTTCATCTTTGAATTCTAAAGATGATTTGTAAAGCCATTAATCCAATAGAGATTATGATTATATATTAAATTAATAATAGTAATTATAATAATAATAAGCTTAAAGATTACACAAATAAAAATCTAGTAGCAATAATTAATATTCGAGATAACAAAGTTCATATAATAATATCAATAAATACTAGGAAAAAAATTCTGCTTAATTAAGAAGATCTTCAATGAATTAGTCATCAGGAGATTTATTGGTAATTGAAACTAAAATATTTTTTTATTTTTTTTAACTAAACCATTTATTATATATAAATAATATTTATTTATTAATTTATTTATTTTAAAGGAATTAGATGAATAACTAGTTTAGTAAAATAGTTAACAAGTATTTTCTAAGAAAAAGGAAATAATAACTTCAAAATATTAGTTTATTTAAGATAAAAATTTTTAATAACAGTTCCCTAAAAGAAATTCGAGAAAAAACACCTTCATGTAACATTAATACTAGCATTAATCCGGAGGTGGTGATAAATTTGTGTTAAATATTCCTTATATGGGAGAATTAAAGAGATAATAAACATTAAAAGCTAGTGTTTTACAAAGTTCAGGGGATCAAAATTTTATAGCAAATTCTATTTCTAATCATTCTCAATTTAACCAATTTTAACCTTTTCCTAAATCTCCTTATGCGAGAAATAATAATTTAAATCCTTCACATAAAGGAACCTTTATAGAAGGCCACTCGCCTAGTATAATGAAATATAATATTTAAAATATGTTGCAAGAAATTTAAGGCTAAATTTCTGATTTTTATTTGTAATTTTTAAAGTCTTTACAAACAAATTAAAATGATTTACTAAATGAAGAAAATGACAGCTACAGCTTCTATTTTGAGATGGATAAAGTACTTTTCTTCAAAAAATTATTTTAATTTAACAATTTTTTAAATACTTTTTAATATTTTTACAATTAATTTTTTAGGTTTAGAATTACACCTATTACTTCCCAGAATATAATTAGATAAATGTGATAAAAAGATTCTAATAAATATAAAGAAGAAAAGTAGAAAAATAAAAGAAATTGAGAAAAAAATAAATTAAAAGTAAATAGTAAGATATGTTAAAACAATAAAAAGTCCTAAGTACCTTTGGTAAAAAATCAAGTAGGCAAAGTTCAACAACTAATAAATTAAAATAATTAAGTGAAGAAGCGTTGAAAAAAGATAAAACACTTTAGTGACAAAAATATTCATATTATTATTATAAATTTTAATATATATCAATATAAATTATCTAATATAATATTTTAATAAATTCAAAAATTATCTATCTATTTAAAATAAATAAAACATGAATAATAGATGTACTTATTATTTTTTTTGATTTTAATTAAAAAAATCAATAATTTTAAAAATTACCTTCTTTATTATAAGATAAATACATATAATAAATATTATTTTAATAAAAAAAAAATATTAAATATAATTATTTTATTTAATCTTTTGAAAATGAGGTCTTGTGAATAAGAGAGAAAAGGTTTTTCTTCTACATAATATAATATGATAGTAATTTAAAATAGGGTTTCAAATAATATAGAATAAAGTAGGTATTAACATTTAATAGAAGAAGGAAATACTTATATTTTAGATAAGGATTTAAAAATAATGGAAACAAACTAAAAATATAAATTTTTATAAATTAAATCTTTAGAGTAAAAAAAATTAGAAAAAATTTTACCTTTTAATGAATATAAATAATAAAAATTAAAAATTAAAAATAAAATATTTTATCATAGTGATTCAGCATTTTAGTTTTTAAGTTAATAAATTTAAATAAACCCTGAAATTGTTTAGAATTTTGAAATATTAGAATTTAATTTTTGTGAGAAAATTTTTATTGAAAATGATCTTTAAGCCAAATAATTGAGCCAAAGTTTGAAGTAAAAATTTGATCCTTAAAAAGTTCAAATATTTGAAAATATGGTAAAAGTTTTGTAATTTTTTGAAATAAAGTAATTGAATGAATAAGAGAAAAGCTAAAATTTGAAATCCATTTTAATTAATTTCTAAAAGTAAAATTAAAATTTATTTATTTATAAATTATATCTATTTTAATATAAATTTGCTAAAAATTTAACTAGGAGTAGAAGAATTAGGCCTGGGTCATAATTGATGCCAATAATTAAATATATTAGAGAAAATTTATATTTAATGAAAGAATTTTATTTAAATTTATGTGAGTAATTATAATTTTTTAAATGTTTTATTTTAAAAGTAAGATAATAATTAAAAAAATCTAAATATAAAAAAAATTCAATAAAAACAATATTTAAATTAAAAAGCGTATAAAGCGATATATAAGAAGAAATCCCAGGAGAAGAATAATTTTTTTTTAAGGAATTAAATAAATTATTTTAATAAAGGAAATTGGTGGAAAATGTATATATAAATTTCGAAAGAGCTAAAATTATGTACATATCTAAAGTAATAAAAAAAGAAAATAATTATATAATTTTTTAAGAATAATTTTACTTATATTTTATTATCAATAGCACGAATACTAAAAATTATTTTAAGAAAATATCTAATATTGTAAATAAATAAAAATACTTGAGATAAATATTATGGGATTTTATTTTAACCCCGAGTTAGAATTAAAAAATATAGGATAATCGTTAACTTATTTGCCTTAACTATAAGATTTGAAATTAGGACTATAATTAATGGGATTTTAAAGTTAAATTGATTAATAAAATGCTTTAACCTATTAATCAGTAAGTTATTTTTTTAGGCAATTGGGAAACGTAAAATATATTTTATATATTATATATATAAATATTTTTTTGTTTTTTTATAATTAATTATATACTAATTTTCTTTATATTTTATCTAATTTAAAAGTAGTATTTTATCTAAATAACAACCTTATATTTTATATTTTAGATATATAAACTTAAAAAACTTAGCCTAAATTTAGAAGGATGGGGTGATTTTAATCAGAATTTGAATTAAAAATAAAATGGTTAAGGGTTATTATATATATTGGGATAATCTTTAAGCGGGCTTAAAATTATTAACGAAATTAATTTAAATTTGAAGTGTTTATATTTTGACTCTAGTTTTAATTCTTTATAAAAAATAGACTGGAGAAATTAGATTGGAGATTTTTATAAAATGATTATAAAGTCAAAAAGCTTGAAAAAAATTAATTTTTTACATACAGATGAAAAATTAAAACATTTTTTCAAAATAATAAATTAAAATTTTAAAAAAATCTCATTTCAAAAAGAAAGACTTGTCTATTCTATTTATGCTTTGAAGAAAAATGTTAAAAATGACAGAAAAGATAAGTTAAAAGAAATAATTGATTTTTAAAGATGAAATTAAAAACATGTTAACCATAAAATATAATTATAATATATTATATAACAATTATATAAAAATGTAGACATTTAAATAATATATACAATAATGTATTAAATAAACTACTGTAAATTATTTAAATATATATAAATTTGATTTAAATTTTCAAACTTTCATATGGGAAACTCCTAATTCATCATTCATTTCTTATGTTCTTTCGAATTTTTCAGCAATCTAATTTTAAAAATTGATAAAAATAAATTAATAATAAAATTACATAAATATAAAAAAGATTCATTTTAATATTTTTTATTTATTAATTATTGTTTACGCAATTTTTATCTTCTTAAGGATATTTAGGATTTTAAATGAAAGAATCTTCACACATATCTTCTAAAATTAAAGTGAATTTTGTATTTCCTGTACTATATTCTTCTAATTTATCTTTTATATTACTCAATTAAGTTTTCATATTGCTATCAGAATCAGTGTAAGGATTGTTTTTCACCAAGTTATCAGAAATCTAAAATATTGATATAAATTATAAATTATAAATCATAAAATTTATTTTTTAAGCTAACAAAAATTTTAAATTAGAGTTAAATAACTAATATTATAAAAAATATTACTTTTTCTAATAATCCTTCAACTGTAGTATATACTCCTCCTAATGTACCATGGCACAATTCCAAATCCAATTCGGGAATAGATACTCCTGCAGTTTCAGATTTAAACAAGTCTATAAAATATTACAAAATATAAAATTTAAATATTTATATTAAATATAATAAGATAATCAAAAAATTAATTATTTTATATTTCTTACCTCTTTTTAAATCATCTTCAGATTCTACGTTTAATGTAATTCTGATTCCTTTTTCACTAATTCCTCCCCCGACTTTAACGTCTGAATTTTTAGCTCCACAAAAATCGCAATTAAAACTCATAATAGTTATTTCTTTAAAGTAAGGAACTGAAACTATACACATTTTATTTAATCCTTCTCTCATACAAACATGACAATTAATAGGGAAAGTTAAAGATTCCTCTAATTTTAAAAAAATATTTTAATTTTATATAAATTATATATCAATTATATATATACATAATATAAATCTTTTCCAATTTTTTTGGCATTTAAAAAATTTTTAACAAATTATATAAAAAATTTTTTTTTACTTTTTTTTTATATATATTAAAAATATATAATTTTAAATTCAATTTATATGTACCTTTGGCAGAAGTTTCATCAAAAGCTTTGCTCATATCAGTTTTATGGGCAAGAACTTTAGATCTATTTTCTTCAAATTCTTAAATTTTATCTTTTTCTTCTTATGTTAATTTTTCTTCTAATTATTTTTCTCTTTCGGCTGCTTCTTTCATATATTCTTCTTCATTTTCGATATTATATCCCATATCTTTGTATTATTAAAGAGTTCTTACTTTTTCTTTAACTATTAAATTGGGGTCTCTTTTAGGGAAAAAAACATTTTTGATAAAAGAGTTTCCAGAAGGCTAAAAAAAGAAAATTAATTTAGTAAAATTTTTATTAATATATTCCCATTTTTATCAATAATTAAATAAAAATTTACATCTTCCAAAATGAAATGGAAGGGGAAGTGTTTTCCTTCTAATAATTCCTAGAGTTTCTCAATAAATTTAGCTATTTAATTATAAACATGAGGAATTTTTTCTTTTCTTTCTTATTAGTCAGATTCTAAATCTTCGATAGTATTATTAATAAATCCTTCTACAGTATTAATTTATCCTTTTCTATTATTAGGAATTTCAAAATCAAGTTCGGGAATTTTAATAGATGCATATTCAGATCTTACAATGTCTCTTTTGAAATCGTCTAAAGTGGTACATTTTAAACTAATTTCTTAAGCAAAATCTCCGATTTTTCCTCCAAATTATACGTCAGTATTTTTGCATCCACATTCATCACAATAAAATGATGTAACTATGAGTTCTTTGAACATAGGAATTTTTGTAAGCATAATAGTGGTATTTCCCATTTTTTCGCAGTCAGGACATAAACTGGAAACAACAGTAGCTAATTATTAAAAAATTAATAAAAAATTAATTAAAAATTGATAAAAAATTAAAACAAAATCTATTGTTTTTAAATGGTTATTACTGAAAAAAAATTTTAATTAAAAACTGGTAAATATAAATTTTTTTAATATTTATAATATCTAAATTTTTTGAAATGATTTTTATTTAACTTATAATATTTTTTTAATAATTATTTGCTTTATAAAATATAAATCGCTATGATATTTACGTTCATCTTCGGCTTTAATATTGGCAAATATTACTTCAGGTTCTTATTAAGATTTCTATTAAACTTCTTATTTTTATTCTTCCATTATTTATTTGATTGTTTTTTAATATAAATTAGTTAATTACTACTTTTAATTTCTTTTGTTTTTGTTTTGTTGAATTTTTTTAATTATTTTTTTTTATTTTATTTTTTATTATTAAAATTAGGATTTTATGAATTGATAGTACTGAATTTTGATCACATGATGATGGTTTTGAAAATTATTAAATTTAGCTTTTGTAAAAATTTAAGAAAAAAAAATAATTTAAGAATATTCTAAACTTATATTGTTATTATTATAATTCAATATTATTGAATCAAAATATAATACAGTATGTAATTTTACATATGTTTATGAAAAAATTTAATTTCTCTTATAATTGATAGTTAATTAAAATTTAAAAATGTTTTAAGAATCTTATATACATATAATATAAAACATCGATTTAAATATATTTTAAAAGGTTTTATATATGTTTTTGATTTAAGTCAATAATAAATTTTATAAAAATTAATAATTAATTATATTAAAATTTTTACTTTTCTTATTACAATTTAAAATATATATTTTTTAAAGATATTATTATAAATATTATCTATTTTATATGTATCAATATATTTATCTAAAATGTATTCTAATAATATTTATATTTTTTTATAATTATAGAAATTTCTTTTATAGAAAAATAAAAGCTGTTGAAATTTATTACTTTTAAATTAAAATTTATTAAAAAAAAAGTATTTATAAGTCAAACTTGATTTTTATAATATTATTATTAAATATTAAAAAAAGGTTGCCATTTTTATTTTTATTTATCTTTTTCATCAAATTATTAATTTTATTTTATTCTTTTATATAAATTTTTATAAATAAATTCGTTTTATATACAATTAATTTTTTATAAATATTTTCTATTCGTAATTTATTATAAACATATAAACTATATATATATAATCTTAATCAAATACATATATATATATATGGGCGTATATATTAGAATTTAGATAGAATAATTTAACATTTAAAAAAATATTATTTATAAACAAAAGTTATATCTAAACAAAATTCATATTCTTTGGTAATAAACTATTTTTAATTATAATATATATATATAATTATATTTAATACATACCTGATGATGTAATAAAAAAAAGAAAAAAGGGGCATAAGTTTTAGTAATTACTATATTATATAATTTAATAAAGAAAAAGTAACTAAACTTAAATATGAAAGGATTATAATATATATGAAATAATCAATTATGCGTAAATTAAAATATAACCATTTTATTTCTGTTTAATCATCAATTTTTAGAAAACATGTTATATATATATTTAGTTTTATTTTTGGTTTATGTGTACTATTTGATACATGATTTCTGCTTTAGCGTACATAAATTATATGAAAATTTGTGCTATTATAGTATTTTAAATTTTAAGGAGGATAGATAGGAGTTTTTTAATATAATATAAAGATTTCGATATTTTTTTATATTTAAGAATCTGCAAGTTTCTTCAATCTTTTTTATCGTTTGCATCCTTTTCTTTGAAATAGTCAGCAGAATCGAATTATTTTTTCTATTTAAAAATAATATTAATCAAATTATGTTTAAAAATCAAATTAAGTTGTTATATAATTTATTTTTAATGAATTTTTTATTATTTATATGAAATTGGTTTTTTTAATTATTTTTTAATGTTTTTAGCTTGAAGACCATAATATAATGTCCTTATTTTTTAACTATTCTCTATTTTTTATTCTTTTATTATAATTAAAATATGTTTAGCTTACTTCATTATCTTTTTTGATCAAAGGTTATTTTTTTTTAGCTCCACCTGGTCCCATTTTATTTTTTAATCTTTCTTCCATAAGTCTAGCTTATCTGGCCATTTCATCTTCTTCCTTAAAAAAATAAAGAGAAATTAAATTTATTAAAAATTAAATCATAGATAAAAAATTAATTATTTAAATAAAAACATCAAATTGTAATTAATAAATATTTTTACCATTTTAATATTGATTTCTTAAATTTTAATTTTATTTTATTTATTATAGTTTTTTTTATTTTTTTTTATCTTTGTAGAAATTTTTTTTTAATATAATATATATTATTTAGATAATAATTGATTATCTTGTAATAATAATTATTATTTATAAAAAAATAAACAAATGAATTCGATTATACTAATTAATTAATAAACTAAAATGTTAATCATTTTCTTGTATTTTTTTGTTTTTTAATATAGAACTCGTTTTTTTTTAGTGTATATATTATAACAAATGAAAGTCTATTTGTTCTTGTTCTTGTTTTTAAATTTTTTATTTTTCATCTCAAATTATTAATCAAATATAATAAACTATTTAACATAGTATTTTACATTAATACATAATAATATTAATTATTTACTAATTTATGAAAATTTTTATATTGGTAATATTAAAATGATTTTAAAATTTCAATTCACTAATATTTATAAACTTATAATTTTTTATGAATTATAAATTAATTATAAATTAATCTGTTAATAATGTATATTATATATAAGTATTTAAATTTATTTAATCATTATCCATCACTTAAAGATGAAACTTCTTCTTCATCTATTCTATGTAGGATCCCTGAAATTTAGTTTTCTAGTAATTCTTAAAGTCTTATTTACTAATTATATTCAAGACCTTTTTATATTATAATTTTTATAAAAATTGAAGATCAAAAGTTAAAAAATAAATTTATATTTATAAAATATCACTTTTAATTAATTATACTATTTATTATTTATTTTTACTATGTAATTATGCAAAATTATTCGCTAATTCTTCTGCAGTATCACCTTAAAAAACAATAATTCTCTCTACTTAATTCGGTCTTAAATTAACATCAACATAAAGTAAAGGTTACTTTTCAGCTTTTATTTAAATAAAATAATAATTATATTTTATAAAATCTTTTTAAACTTATGAAAAAAATATAAGATTTTTTTTACTTTAATTATTTTATTCTAACTAGAAATACTAAGTTTATGAATCATTGTTTTCATCCTGTTCTTAATTCTGCTATTATTAATAGTTTTAATTTTCCTAAAATTATTATAATTATAATTATTATTTTTATTATTGTTCAAAATTAAACTACTCATTATATTATTGAATATCTTCATCTTATTATTAGTATTACAATTATTCTTATTAGTATTATTATTACTATTAAATATATTAATTTTAATTTTCTTTTTATAATTATTACTCTTATTATTATTAGTTGTAAAAATAATTCATGTCATTATTTACTTTATTTTCATTTTCTTAATTTTAAGTTATTTATTAACTTTGATTTTCCTATAAATGCGAATTTTATTAACCCATTTAATTTTTTTATTAGTTACTAATAAAAATTTATTATTCGTTTTCGGTTTTTATCTTTTACTGATTTTCGTTATTTTTTTACAAAAGTTAGGAAATGTTATAAGTTTGATTTTTAAGATTATTTGTATTTTAGTAATTACTGGAATTGCTGCTTAAATTATGATTAAAATTTTGTGATTTTATTTACTAGCTCTGTCTAACCTAGTTATTATTTAAATTATTTAAAATGTTTAAATTTTAAATACTTTGATAATTTTTGTTAAGATTTTTTTTGGTTTAAGGATCATGGTATCCCCTTTATTTAAATGTTTATTCTAATTCTTTTTTTTCTCTGGCTAATTTCATTCTTTCTATTGATTTTGCCACATCTCTTTTAATATACTACGAAGAGCTTCTTTAAAGATTTGATTGAGATCTTCTTAAAGTTTATTAAGAAATTTTAGTATCAGGATGAAAAGTGCAATTGTCACTATTTTTGTTAAATTTAATTAAAGAATATTTTAATGTAAGGGTGAATATTTCACATAATAATAAAAAATATAATTTTTACCAATTTTTTTCGTATTCTATGTCATCCGTTTTTTTGTCTCTTTTTTGGGAATTTGGTTTTCTCATGTTAAAAAGTTCTAAAGATTTTTAAATTCCAGATTTCGACTATATAGATTAATTATTCTACTATTCAAAACTAGATTTTGAATATACACTTTTGATTTATGGTTTAAAAGAACACTATTTTAATTATTATTCTTCTACTTCTTTTTTAACTAAATCATGAGTAGTTTTTTAAGCTTATTTCTGGTAATACAAAAGATCAGCATGAGTTATTTATCCATTCGCAGGCACTCTAACTTAAATCTTTAAAAAACGATTAAAAATTTTTAATTCAATTTTAATTAAAAATTGTTTTTTTGATTTATAAATTATAAAAATCTATAAAAAAAGTTAATAAATTCCTTTTATTATTACCTATCCATTTTCAATTAGTTAAGCTGTTTCTTCTAATAATTTTTATCTGTAGTTATTAGCTAATTCTCTACTAACTGGGTTAATCTAAGGATTAAAAGTAGGCTAATTTGTTAGGCTTTCTTTTTTTTCTTATAAAGTTAATCTGTTTAATTATAATACTTCAAAATATTTCTGTATATTCTTAGCTTCTTCTTAACTTATCATCCAGTTATAATTAGAGTCAAATGTCCCAATCATATTCTACTCTTTGTTTATATTTTACTTAATTTATCTTAATCTATAATCGAAAAATTCTTCTTATGATAATTAGTTTTACAAATCCTATTGACTTTAGTTTTAACTTTAAATTTAATTTTAAATTTAATTTTATTAAAAGCTTGTATCTCTATTCGAATTTAATTAACTTTATTATTGGTAAGATTAAACACTCTACATGTGTATTTAATTTTAGAAAGCATACTCTTTCTTATTATTGTCCTCATTATCATTTAAATTATTCATTTATAAATTTGACCTATTAATAAATATTAAACATTCTATATATATAATTAATAAATTATATTTTATATTTTTTTACCTTTTAGAAAAAGATTATTTAGGGACAATAGGTTTATTATCGGGATTAAGATTCAAACTAGTGACTCCTATAATTGCCAAACAAAATTGACATAAATTTCTTCTTGTTACACCTCCAATTTAATCTCCTTTTAAAATTGTATAAATGTCATAAATATACCCTCTTTCTTTGTTATAAGTTTTATTTTCTACTTCTTCGTCATTATGTATAAATTTTAAAATTTTTAAAATTTCTCCAAGTTTTAAATAATCTATAGCAGGCTCGGGATCTTCTTTAATAACTTTATTTAAAGCTATTTCAAATTCTTTAATAAATTTGCTGGCAACCTTAAAAATTTAATATTAAATGAAAATTAAAAAATTATAAATAAATATATAAAAAGATCAAATTTATAAATATAAAATTTTTAATAATAAAATTTTTTAAATAATTAAAAAACTAGATATTATTTTAATTACTAGCTAATCAGATTTCATATTAGATTATTTATTTTATGATTAAGATTTGGATTTTTGGTTTAATTATTATTAATTTTGACTTTATTTTTATTGCCTTCTTTTTGCATCTTAATAAAGATGCTCTTAAACTTTTCCATTTCTTAGCATTTATTTAGACTTTTCGTTAATCTAAGGCTTAAAATAAAATTATTGTTCTTAATCTAATTATTATTGATATTATTTGTCACTTTTAACAGGAACTTAATTATTATTGTCATCATTAATAAAATTTTGTTCCTAATTTTAAATCTATTCATTAATTTCGAAATTTAAATTTGAATCCAAATTTTACATTTAATTTTAACCATAGAAATTTAAGTTTTAAGATTCAGATTAAACCATTGAAAGTCTTTATACAGATTAATTTTGACTATTTTTGGATCTCGAATAAAGTCTCTCATGAACTGACTACCTATTTAAATTAGCTTTGCTGTTATTTTTAGAGAGAGTAGCCGAAGATTTGTTTATTTTTGGGATTCCTGTCACTTGCTAATTAATTAATAAATATTAATTTATTTATTTATTAAATAAATAAATAAATAAATATATAATTTATATGAAAAAACTAATATTTAAGTTCCTTTAATTTAAATTAATTTATTCTACTTTTTTTAAAAATTTTTTAAAATTACCTATAAATTTTGGTTTTCGAGCTGTTATTTTAATTACTCAATTTTTTAGTTCTGTCTTTAAGTATGTTTTTATTAATCTTAATAAAATTATTAATTACTTCTTTTCTCTCTACTTTAGTTACAAACTCGAGGCTAATTAATTAATTAATTAATTTTAAATTAAATAATAAATTAATATTTTTTAAAATAAATTTTTAGATAAAAAATATTACCTTAAATGTACACTTTTTCATTTCTTATTCATCAGCAGCTTTTTTTAACATTAACTTATTTTATTCTAGTTATTTAGCTTCTTAATTAAGCCTTTTAAAAAGATTAGGATCAGGCTATTAATTTTCCTTATCATACATATTTAGTAACAAATTAGACGGATCGACAAATTAATTTTTATTTTAGTTTATATTTTATTACTTTTATAATAACTGTTATTAAGCTTAAATTTATTATGATTTTTATTTATATTAAATTTCAAATGACTAAGGTTTCTAAATAGAATAAGTTATATTAGAAATATCAGATAACTGGTTTTTATTATTGTTAAATTTCGGCTTTTATGTAATTTAAGTTATTTTATACTGTTATTCTATATTTTAAACATTTTCCAAGTTTTATTTATATTATGCACTATTATTATTCATTAATATATTTTCATTTTAGGAATTTTATTGTAAGTTCTGTAATTATTCTTCCAATTTATGGTTGAAATCCTCTTAAAAATTGTAGTTATTATTATTGCTTTTTATATGACTTTATTCGGTAACAGGATTAAAATTTTGATTCTAATTTTCATTGTAGTTGTAGTTGAATTACTCCTCTATTTTTTTATTTTTAAAAATAAAATTTACCATATATTTTTTAAAATTCAAATCAATATTATTATTTTTTAAATTTACCTTATTGAATTTAGGAACACTAATTAGAAAAATTATTATTTTCATCAGTATCAGAGGCATAATCAAAGCTGTTGTCTATAATATTAAAAATATTTAAATATTTTAAAATAAATTTTAATTTTTATGATATTTAAATATTATTTAACAATTTAAATTATATAAACTTTATTTCTTATATTTAAATTTAAATTCTTTTTACCTGTTTGCTTAATTTAATTTTACATCAAAACTTTTTAGGCTACTGGCTAAAGTGTTGATTTGGACTATAACATTTTTATATAAGTTATCAAAATTAATTATATTTCTTTTAATAATTCTTATTTTATTATTTTTTAATTGTTGTTTTTGAAATTATATTTTTGAAATGTTAAATTAAACGTATTTATTTTTTTTTTGAATTAACAAATTAATTAAATTGCGGTTTAAGAAGTTTAATTAAATTAGGCAATTGTTAAATTGTTAATTGATTAGTTAGGTTTCTCATTTATATATCATTTTATAGTTTAATATTTTAAGTTAAACCCGGTATTATGGTTTTCTGTATCAAGATAAATTTATATCTTATAATAAATTATATTATATAAATAAATAATTCAATTTTTCTAATATACTGCAAAAATTGTTAAAGTAATTAAAAATTACAAGTGAAATTGTATATGTATATTAATAATGTAAATTAAGATTTTTTAAATTTTTAATTTTATAAATAATGTTTTTTTTTTCTTTATCTATTCATTTTTATTCCATTAATTCTTTACAAACTACTCCTTCTTTGATAACTTTAGACTAATATTCAGGAATAGAAATGAAATCTTCAGTTTATTATACACCCTCTACATTAAAGGGTCCTTCATCATTAACTTTTGGAGGCCTTTTTGAAATAACATTAAAAAAATTATTTTTTAATAATTTAATTATATCAAAAATTAATCATAAAATCTTTGTAAAACTAAAAGTTTTTTTTTATTCTTTTTAAATTACCAATATTGGATTTATTTCAAATTTCCACCAAATTTTTCAGGAACTTAGGATTTGTTTGCGTGTAAGAAAAGTTTTTCAGGGACTCCTTCTTTTAAAATATTAATTTTATCAACTGTTACTGAATCCATAAAAAATTTTAATGCTTTCCAAGTAGTTGTAATTGTGGAAGTTGTGTTTACCATATAAAGTCTATATAATCTAGATTTATAGTATTTTGACTATTAAATAAAAATTTTAATTTCGTTAAATTTTATCTATAAAAAAAATATTTAATTTTTATCTTCAATTTCATAAAAATTACCGAATAAGAAACTATTTATTTAATCATTGATAAAGGAATAGAAGATAAACTTGCACTATTTAAATCCATAATTATAATCCAATTTTCAATTTAACCAGGAATAAACATGTTATCCATAATAATTTTATAGAAAAAGTCAACTCCTTTGGTAATTTTGTCTATAGGGAATTATTTAGGATCCAATTTATATATATTAAAAACTATAATTGGTCTATATTTGTGATCTCTTCCAGCGACATATATAATTTCAAGATCCTTAATAAATATTTTTTTTAATAATAATATATATATATATCAACTTTTTTTTATTCTTGTAAATATATAAAATATTTTAAATTATAAATTTTTATTTACTAAGAATTTTTATATGTCGTCGTCGATATGTGTGGCGACATTTTTCACCCATTCGTTAAAATCGGCAATATCAGTTTTAGTTTTTTTATTGTCGAAATAATTTCCTTATAATTATCTAAAAATTCCTTATTAAGTCCAATTATCAATGAGATTAGTAGCTCCTTTTTCTTTTAAATAATCTTTAAATTTTTAAAATCTTTACAATTCAAATTCAGTATATTCAGAATCACCATCAAAATACCATCTTAAAATTTTCTTTTCTTTTCCAGAAAAAAGTCTGTTTTCTAATATAAAATTAGTAAATGTTTTAAAAAAAAAAAATTATTAATAATATATTTTTTTAGATATTTTTTTAATTCGCATAAATAAGATATTTAAATCGTAAAAATTAAAAAAAAATAATATAATTATAATAATTTATTAAAATTAACATTATTTTTTATATATACCTTTAGGGAAGTGTAAATATGCTTCTTTAGGAGGCTTTAAATATTCAAAATTAGTCACTGTTTTATTTTATTCCATTCTTAATTCCAATATTTTGTTTGTTTTAATTTTTTTTTATTTAGTATTATTTTTTATTTTATTTTTAAAATTTATTTATCAGGAAATGCAAAAATTATTTTATATAATTTATATAAACCTAATGATTTAATAATATTATTTCTTTCAATATAAACAAGAATAAATATTGTATCCAGTTAATAAAGATAAAGAAATATTTATTATATTATTAAAATTAGATCAAATTAAAATGATAATTAAGTAATTGAATAGTTAGCGATTATATTTAAATTAAATTGAAAAATATTATTAATTCTTAAATTACAAAAAACAATTCACTATAAAAATTTTTTATAGAAAAAGCTTTTTTTTTAATATAAGTAAAAACATAAATCTTTTTAAAAATTAAACAACTTTTTAAAATTTTATTTTTAATTTTCTTAATAACAAATAAGAATATTTATACTTTCATTTACACTTTTCTTATTTTTAGTAATAATTCGATAAAATTTTAACATTAAAATAAATTTTTAAATTATGAAAATTATTATTAGTTTTAAAATTATTATTTTATTGCTAAAGTTTTTTATTTAAAACTAATTCTTTTTTAACTATATTGTTATTCTATTACTTTTTTATTAAATTATTTACCTAATAATTTTTATTTTTCGCATATTATTCTAAAAGTTCTTAATATTATCATAATTTTTTATTTGTTTAAAATGATGATATAATAATAAGTTTTGTGGTTTTATATTTAATTTTAGTGGGTTTTATTATAGTGATAATAAAATATGTTTAAAATAAGAAAATAATGACCAATTAAATTATAAAAACAAAGCATAAGCAGTATTTTCTATGAATTTTTTATCTAATTAAAGAAAAAAAGAATTAAAAATCAAATAATTTATTGAATTTAAATAAAAATAAAAGAAATAAATAAAGAAAGAAACCTAGAAAAAAAATTTCCCTAATTCAAATTAAGAAGAAAAAAAAAAAATTGCGAGAAAATCTAAAAAATAAAACGAAAAATATTATTAATAAAGCAATTTTTTACAATGTCAGCCAGTTAAAGAAAATGTTCCCTCTAATTAGAAATGTGTAAAGATGATAATTTATTTGTTTAGGCTTTTAGTTTACTTAAAACTATAACATAAGGAAGCACTGCTTAAATTAGCTTAGTTAAAAATATAGAAACCAATGAATTACTTATACAAAAAAGTTATTTAGAAGACAGCATATAAAGTGGCTTACCCGAAAGAGAATACAAAATTATGAAATAAATTTCAGAACATGCTAATATAGTTAAATTAAAAGAAGATTTGCAAAAAATCCAAAAATAAATAAATGAGTAAAAAATAAAATAAAAAAAATCTTAACAAGATGACGATAATTTCGAAGCCTGTTTGGAATTTAAAGACGTTTAAAATTCATAAAATAATTAAGAAAATTAAGAAAATCAGTAAAAATTAAAGGCTGTCTGCATATAGAATACTGTGAAAACGGAGAGTTATTTGAATATGTTAAAATGGAAAAATTTTCAAGAGAACTGGCTTAATACTATTTTATTTAACTAATGAAAGCTTTACAACATTTACACCAAAACCATTCCATAGCACACAGAGACATAAAATTAGAAAATATTTTAATAGATAAAAATTTCCAGTTAAAATTGGCAGATTTTGGATTCGCTTTCGAATACAAGTAAAAAGGGGATTTTAGACAAATTTTTGAACAAAAAAATCAATAAAAAACCGAAGAAAATTAATAAAATTCACAATATTAAGAACAAATTTAAGTTGGAACGGCTAAGTATATGGCTCCGGAATTATTTGGTGAAAATTCTGTAGTTGATTTAGAAAAAGTAGACGTTTTTGCCTGCGGAGTGACTTTATTTTCTATGCACATGGGGTTCAGTCCCATAATGGACTGGGCAAGAGAAAAAGACCCACTTTATAAATTTTTTGCCCAAAATAAATAAGAAAAATTTTGGAACGGATTTTAAAGGAAATTAAGAATTTAAATTGACCCTGATTTTATTGATTTGATCGATCGAATGTTGGAGTATGATTCTCAAAAAAGAATTTCAATAGAGTAGATTTTCAGACATCCGTGGGTCACCTCGTTTGAACAGGGTGAAGTTTTTAAAAATGAAGAAAAAATTATTGAATAAATGAAATATAGAAAAACATCATTTGAGGAACAGGGATAGGCATACGTGTGAAATAGATAAAAAAATAAACATTATCTATAAAAATTATTTATAAAAATAAATTATAATTTTGCTATTTTTGGCATAACTAATTTATACGTATTATAGTATATTATTTTATCATATATGAATTTATAAATTCTTATATTAAAGAATTATATTTATAAATTAAAATAAATCTAAATTTATTTTATTTATTATGTAAATAATATATATAACTATGATTCTTTTTTAACAAGCTTATTATCTTATAAAAAATAAAATAAATTATAAAAATTTAAAATTAAATGATTTTCTAAAAAATATAAATAATAATATGGTTTTTTTGTAAATTTTGAGACCCTCATTCTTTTTTACATTATGCTAACCTAAAAAAAATAGTAAAATTAAATTTAATTATCATTTAAATTTATAACAATAAGTTTTTATTTACTCTTCTTTAAGTTCTTTAAGTTATTTATTTTTTTATTACATCATTTTTTTTAAATTATTAACTTAAGTGCTTTCATTTAATTTTTTATCTAAGTCACTTTTAACACCTTCATATTCTGATTCCATGTCATGAATTTTTTGCTTATTTAAGTTAAAATGTATTTTAATTTTTATAAATTAATTTTAATTAAATAAAAAAAATAAAATAAAGATAATTAAAAAAATTATATTATAAAATTTAATCTTAATATACTTTTAGATCTTCTATTTCATTTAATAATTAATTCTTCTCATCATTTCCGAATAAATTAGTTTGTTTATCCTATCCCTGTATAAGTTTTATATTTTTAATAAATATTTAAATTAATACAAACAAATAAATAAATAAAAAAAATTACAGATTTAAGTGATTTAATTTCATTTTCTAATTCCTATATTTTTTTTTGCAAATCCTAATCACCTTCTTATAATTTTTACGACTACATGCTTTATAGCTTATTTGATCCTCTTTTATGTAAATTAGCATTTTTTAATTTTTCTTCTAAATTTTCTACTTTGAAACCTTCCCCAATTTCTATTTATTTCATTATATCAATTAATCTTCTAATTATAAAAAAGTAATTTTTTTTATTTAATTATCCAATTTTTAAACTTTAAATAATAAATTAATTTATTTTTTATACATATCTTCAATTAAATCAGTGTTAGCTTAAAAAGTTATATCACTTTTTTGGGCCTCTAACATTAATAATTTTACATAAACGCCTCCCATTCTTGCTGTTTTGGCTAAATCTTACTCGAAAGCAGTTTTTTAAGACAAAGCGAATTTTTAAAGTAAATTTAAAACCTTTAAAAATATAAGATAAATAATAATTTTGCTGCACACAATTTTAAAATAACTTTTTACAAATAATAAAATTAAAATAAGTATATAAATTATCTTTTAAAAATCCTATAATTATTATTTTATAATAAAAATAGTAAAATTAAGAAGAATTAGTGCTAATATATAAATTTTTTCAATTATAATTACATCATCTTTATTATACATTAAAGTCTCATCAGAAATATTATCAGATATAAACTCTTTTAAAGCTGGTTCAATATCTTCTACGGTTTCCTGTCTTTTGTTTCTAAAAAATCCTAATAATTTTTAAAGTTCTTATATATGAGTTTCATTTAAAGAAGCTGAAGAATTCATTTTTTAAAAATTTTTTTAATAAATTATATTATACTTTTTTTCTATTTTATTTATGATTTATAAATAAATTCAAAATATTATTAATTAGAAATCACAATACCTAAAATTGTTATATCTAATAAGATAGAATATAAATAAGTAATAATATTTGGGAATTTTATACGTTTTATATAAAAAAATTAAGAATATTATTAATTGAAATAATTTTTTATAAAATTAATTGAATACATTTAAAATTATTATAAATTTACAAAGTTGGTTAATTTTTTAATTTTTTAATAAATAAATTATAAAACATCAGTCTTATTCAATTTTTATCTTATAATTAGTTAAAATTTTATCTATTTTTCTAACTTTATTCTTATTTTTCTTATTTACTTGCATTAATTTAATTATTATCATTCAATTAATAAGAGTAAAATGAAAGTGAATCTGATTCACCAAGTTTACTTTTATAATTTTAATTAGCATATAATGTTAAACTTTACTATTCTATTTTTTCGGTATATAATTATAAATAATGTTTATTTTAACTAAACGGGTGGTTTTCTTATTTAAATTTTTAATATAATTTTTTTAAGCCTTTTTTATTTCTTAGTCTATAAAATTAAAACACTGCAAATACACAACAAATAAAATTTAGGATCATGAATATAGAGTAAAAATAGTCATTTCTAACAATATTTCTATCAGTATCTCCACTTAAGGCTATTTAAAAAAAAGCAAAGCCAAATTCACATATATAACCCAAAATATCATAATTTTTTGTATTTATTTCTTAAAAAAAATAGGGGTTTTGTAATTATAATTATTTTATTCTATATAATTCGTCTTGAAATTCTTCTTAATTTTTAATGCAATTTTATTAATTTCCATTATTTTAATGATTTTGGTATTATTACAATAATTAATAAAGAGTTAGATCAAAAGAAGCTTCTTCTTAAATAGTGATTGCGGAAAAAACTTTTACTGGAATCCATGTCAAAGGCAAAAAAAAAATTGCATATTGTGATTACAACAGAAAACAAATAAAAGCATAAATATAACATATGCTAAAAATAATGTAATATTATTCTTATTTTAATTTTCGTAAATCTAATAAAAATATTAGAAAAGCAGAAACAATTCCAACCCCTGCTAAATATCCAGCTAGATCTCTTTCTTTGCTTACTTTTTTTATAAATAATTTAAAATTTAAATTAGTGTTTAAATAAAAAAATAATAAAATAATTTAAATAAAAAAAGAATTTAATATAAAATAAACATTATTTATTATATAAATGTTTTAAAAATTACCTATCGTTAATATGTATAAACCAGTTATATTAATTCCTATATTCATAATTATTATTGAAAATAATTAATAACACCAAAAAGATTTATTTTTCTTTAATAGTTGAAATATTTGAGCTATCGTTCTTTATTTTTTTTGAGGATTTTTATTTTAATTTTTTTGCTTATTCACATATTAAAAATTATTACAGTTGTTAAATTTTAAATCTGCAGAAATTCTGTTCTCATTATTTATATTATTAGAATTTTTTTTTTTTTGTGAATTTTCAAAATTATTATCTACTTCATTTTTATCAATTTATATTTATATTTCACTTTATATCAACTCTTAACTTTAAAAACTTTATGAATTCATTACTTCATTTTATTTTTATTTATTTTTAATTTTATTATTACTTAAATCAAAAGAATTAGACATTTTTATCTCTTTTTGTAAATCTTATTTTTCATTTTATTTAATTTCAATTTAAGGTTTTTATTATTATTCTATACTTATTTCCGGATTTAAATTTATATTATTTTCATTTTCTATTATAAATTAAGGTCTTTTATATAATTATGCATATAATTTTAATATTTGTTCAAAGTTTTCAGGATATATCTTTAATAATAAAAACATTATGAAAGTTAATTTAAAACAAATTAAGTAATATTAATACCTATTAAATATATAATTGAAGTTCAGAAACTTGATTTTATTGAGCGTAATAAGACAGATTTTCGAACTATAGTTTGAATTTTAAATAATAAATTCTATATAAAAAACAGACCTAAATCACAACTAATGACAGAATAAAAGATAATATTGACCTTATAAAAATTCCCAAGATAAAAAAAATTTCTTATACTAATAAAATTCGTTTTTGGTTAATGACTGGAAAATTATCTTGCAAAATTCTATTTATTTAAATTATCAGCTTTATTTTAATCATATTAAATTTGTAAAAATTTTAAAAATTAAAAATATAGAAATTTTTTACCTTTTCTATATTATTATCGTATAGCCATATACCGAGCCAATTAATAAATTGAAAAAGTAAAAATTAACTCCGAAATCTACATTTGACATAAAATTAAGGATAAAAATTGTTACATCACTTATAATAATTTGTTATTTTAGAGTTTTTTATACATATTACTATATAATAAAATAAGATAAAAGACCAATTATTAATCCAGAAAGAAAAAATAAACTTGCATTATAACTATTAAATTCCTTTCCTATTGGCATAGCCATATTAATTCCTAAGAAAATAAATCCGGCCGAATAACAAAACCCATAATTCTTGTAAATTTTTGATAAAACAAACATTAATTATATATAAATTTATATTTAACACTTTTTTTCTTAATCTAATTTACCCTATATCCACAAATTTTTAACCAATATTTTTTTTTTAATTTATTTATTTGTTTATCTTTCTTCTTAGTTTTAATTTCTAATTTATTAATTTTTTAGAATTTTATGATATATTATTTATATAATCAAAAATTATATATTAAAATATTAGGCTCAACACTTATATCTGTACGTGAATATTTATATTATTATTAACTTTATGATTTTTTAAGTTAATATTAACTGGAGTTAAAATACATTTTTAGAATGTTTTTAAATTATAATACTTTTAATGAAAATAAAAAAATATTTTTTATATTTTATTAAATTACAATTTTATTAATTCATTTAACCTTAAATATCTTTAAGTTAATTTTTAATATATAAGATTTCAAATTTGTAATAGGATTTTATAATAAAACCATTTTAATAAAAAAATTTTGTTAAAATTAAATTAATATTTTAGCAAAATGATGATATTATATAAAAGTCAATTTAATATATTTGGGATTCAAAATTGAATATTAAAATCCATTAATTTTTAAATATAAGTAAATATTTATATTTTTATATATTATTTTTATAATTAAAAAACTTGTATATGTTTATAAGTCACTTTAAATTTTAAAATCGATATGTATAATAATTGCCAAATGTAAATTTATATTTAAATTAATAATCAATAAATAGTAACAAGCATATAAATTAATAATTATTATATAAATAAGCTTTTGAAAATACACAATTAAGAAAAACTAATAGTTTATACAAGTTATATTCTATACATCATAGATTAGAATTTTATTATTATAAAATATTTATATATATTTATTTCATTTATTATTGGTATTATATTTTATATATAATTAATTATTTTTCTTGATATTAAATTCAAATTCTTTGTTTACATAAGATATATAAATTTCTGTTATAGATATATATTTTCTAAAAATAATAAAATCCAAAAATAATTTTAAAATGTTTATATTCCAAAGTAATATCTAAAATTAGTTAATTTGAATAACTACTCAAATTTAAAAAATTTTTTGAAAATAATATTTATTGTTAAATGTTTATATTATTTATAGTAGACTGAATGATAATTAATTGAAATTTACAATTTAGGCGTAATTAATTAGGAAGGGAATTTTGTTTTATTTTGCGAATTAAAATAATAAATATTATTTCAATTACGAAATTTAATATTTTATATTTTATTCAGGGAAGGAAGCAATAATTAAAATCAAAAGAAAAACAAAAATATAGTATTTTTATCAATAAAATTAAAAAAATAATGGAGGTGGAAAATACACAAAAAACAAATTAATAAAATTAAGACACTCCTTTCGTAGGTATAAATGGGGAAAATACAGGTTTAGGGTTTTCATAAAGAGATTAATACGGTAAAAGTGAAGAGGAGTAAGGAATTCTAGATTTTAGAGTAATAAAAAATGATAAAACATCTGAAAACTGCAGAAGACTAATCGATTTAAAAAACATATTTTCTAGGTAAATAAAGATAATATATTAAAACAAATTTATAAAAATAAAATATCTTTTCGAAAACAAATAAATAATAATAAAAAAATTACAAGGTAACTACCTAAAATGCCCAAAGAATATATCGTAAAGTTAGTTTTCGATAGAAATCACGAAGCAATGGTAATAATTAAAAACGATAAAAAAGTAATCGGTGGTATTTGTTATAGAAGATACCCAACTTAAAGATTTGCTGAAATTGCTTTTTTAGCTGTAACGGCTTAAGAATAGGTAAAGGGATACGGAACCAGATTAATGAACAAATTTAAAGAATAAATGTAAAAATAAGATATAGAATATTTGCTGACTTATGCAGATAATTTCGCCATTGGTTACTTCAAAAAATAAGGATTTACTAAAGAAGCTAGAATGCCAGAAGAAAGGTGGAAAGGATTTATAAAAGATTACGATGGTGGAACCTAAATGGAGTGTTATGTTCACCCTTTCATTGACTATTCTAATATTTCCACTCTAATTAAAAGATAAAAATAGGTAACAAAATAAAAAATCCTCTATTATACTTTTTTATAGATATTAAAATTGTTATTATAAGCATTTTAAATAAAATCCTTTTTTTTATAAATAAAATAAAGTTTGTGATAGAATAAATAAAGAAACTGAGTTTAAATCACATAAAATTTCCTGGAATAGATATCGAATAAATGGCAAAATAAAAAGGAGATTAAATGAAAAATGAAGACGAACCATTGATTGATCCAATGGAAATCCCAGGAGTTAAACAGTCTGGTTGGCAACCATCAGATTTATAAGAATTAAAAAAATAATAAGAAAAATCATTTAATTTACAATGCTAAAATATAATAGATTTAATGAGAAGACATAAATAAGGGTGGCCTTTTATGGAACCTGTAAACAAAGAAGATGTAGCCGATTATTATGATGTTATTAGCGATCCAATTGATTTAAAAACAGTAGAATAAAAATTAGTATCCAATATTTATTAAGATAAAGACAGTTTTATTGCTGATATAAATAGAATTTTCAATAATTGTAGAAAATATAATTAACCTGACACAATTTATTACAAAGCCGCTAATGATTTAGAAGAATATATTACTCCTCATTTAAATACTTTAAAAGATAATCAAAATTAAGAAGGTAAAAATTAATAAAAATAATAAAAAAAATCTAAAAAAGGATAAAAATAGTGAACAAAATTAAATCTTATATAAAAAAAATATAAAAAAGCTTAAATTTTATATAAATACATATAATATATAATATAATATAATATAATTTTTATTATATTTTATTTTAAGTGTCAAAAATTTTTATTTAATTAATTGTATTTTATTTTTATATACTCAATATTGTTATTAATAAAAGTTATTTTAATTATTACTTTAATAACCAGATTAATAAAAATTATTATTCTGATTATTTGAATTGTATAATTAATTCTGTTATCCATACATATTTTATTACTATTATTATAACAACATTTATCTATAAGATTTTCTTAATGTATCTAATGAAACAGGAGGGCCAGCATCATATTAAAAAAAATGACTCTAAGAATCTTTCATATTTTAGTTTTAGTTTTATTAAAGCAAATTTTAATTGTTTGTATTTAATGTTTGAGACATCTAAAACTGATTTAATTATTATTTTTGTTAGTTTTAACTATTTCCAACAAATGAATTTTGTAAAGGATTTTAATTTTATGATAAATTAAGATTTGGACTTTATAATTAACTTCCTTAATGCTATAAAATATCCCCTTGTTATTTTTAAGCATATATCGGAGAATTTTATTATTACTAATCCTGATAAGAGTTTTATAGATTTTTTTTTTCTTGTTAAAATGAATTTAGATTTAACTAATGTTCATTATCTTCGATGCTAAATTCTTCGTCATATTCTTTATTTAATGAGTGAAATATAAATATAAGACCAAACATAGATATAGGTACTATAAACTGATAATTTCTAAGCACATATCTGATAGGAAAGCAACTGTCATCATATTTATTAATTTTGTCCGAATTAAAATTGTAAAGTACCATAACATAAACCATAAAAAAGGTAGCACATAATAAAACTACGACAAATTTAAGCCCTCTTCTTGCATCTTCATTTACCTACCAAGATTTATAACACAAATTTAAACCAGAAAATAAAATAAAAGCCACAATATTTGTCGCTTAAATACTAAAGACTATAATTTAAGCATTATCACTACAATGTGACTAACTTGGTGAAATGAATAAAATAAAAGCAAAAATACAATTAGAACATATATTTACTTATCTAAGCGTTATATCTTAAAAAAAAAAAAGTTTATAATGTATTAAATTTAAATCATATATAATAATTATTATAAATATTAATATAACTATAGATTTTGTTATATTAAATTTATTTTTGGTGTTTTTAATAATTATTATTTTATAATATTTTTACCTGATATTTCTTTATAAACTGTAAAGCCTATTTCGATTTCTTTTTTAATTGTAATGTAAATAAATGTGTAGTAAAATAAAATTGCTGATTGGCAAACATAAGGGTTTTTAGAATGATCAAGAAATGCAAAAATTAAAATTAATATTGAGAAACTTGAATTTAATGCATATACTATTTTGAACTCAAGTCTGACAAAATTTGGCTACAAATACATATAAACTAAAGAAATTACGTTTAAAAATACCATACCAACACTAACATTAAAAGCCATAGCTATCAAAGATTACCTTATAAAAAATCATTAATTTAATTTCTATATAAAAAATATATAAAAGATATTATAAATTGATACATTAATACATTATTTATTAGTTTTAACAGTATTAATATAATTTTTAGATAAAAGCTATAAAATAAATTATATAATTTATATGCAAATAAATATGTACCCATTTTGGTGATAAGCCATAGTATATTACGAATAGTCTATATTTTATCTTTATTCTCCATCACTTATAAAATGAGACATCAACAATTATCTGTTTTAACCATAATTTTAATTTTTTTAAACATATTCATAATAATTCTAATTTTCTTAATTCAAATTTTAATGCTTAAATTAAGAAAGCGGGCCATCCACATAACAACCTTAATTTTCATAATTTTAAAAAGCAAATTAAGCCGTATATGCGAAAACTATAAGATAAATCGAATGTTTAATCCATAAATAAAATACATTAATAAGAAAATATCTGAAATCTTTATTTAAATGCTCTAAAAACTCATCTCTCATTTATTCAAATTAAGAAGGCAATTAAATCTAAGATTAATAATAACTTTATTTTAATTTCTATTAAGAATTTTTAAGCTAACCATTATTTTATTTATCTGAAATTTAATTTTAAAATTAACCTATGTTATAATGTTAATTATTTTTATTGTTCTTATTATTTTCATCATTTGATATTAAAAGCGGATTAACTGGCTCATTTACTTGTCCATTATTGAAATTTTAATTGAATTGCTAACCTTGTTAATTTTCATGTGAATTTTAACTTTATAACTAATTATTTATCTGATATTATTATTCCATTTTATTATTTAAAATAGATAAATTTTATACTTATTTAAAATTTGTTTATTTTTAGGTTTTTTTTATGTTGTGATAATTAAAGTGTTTATAATTATATTTTATTTATATGGAATAAAATTTTATATAATTTATTTTTGATAAATTAATAAGAATTGGATTTTAACTATACTATTATAAAATTAACAATTTACTAGTTTAATAATCATAAGATTATACAAAAATATAATTATATTTAAATGCTTTCAATTTTATTAAACTACTTAACCATAATTTTAAATTTAATTTTATCTATTATTTTTGGGGGATTAAATCAAAATTTAAGACGAAGCCATATCTACTTATAAATAATTTTAATTATCTGGTTTATAATTATTCGTTGTATTTCTTCTAAATAAAGTTGGGTCCTATTATTATTCTTAACAGTATTATTTTTACTAAAAATAATTAGGCTATTAAAATTATTATGGGAGCTAAACGGGTTGTCTTAACTATTACTATTATTTTTACTATTACAATTAAACAAGTGAATGTTAATTCATTAATAACTATTATTATTACTGTTATTGTTATTGTTGTTAATGTTATAGCTATATTCCTTTTTTATTTTACACTGTATGAATTTTAGGTGACTTTATGAAGTCGGCTAATTAGTTTGGTTACTGATGCATTATTTAAGATTGAAATTTTTAATTATTTACCGAAAATTATCTCTAAGGTGGCATTTATTATTAAAATTACTAGTATTATTATTACTGTTAAATTTTTAAATTACTATTATTGTGTTAATTTTAAATTTATTAAGGTAATTGTTGTTACTTTTTTTAAGTTTATTACAAATTATTTATTTTTTAAGGTATCTTATGATTATGTTAATTTAAATTCTAAAATTATTTTTCAAATCCTAAGTTTCTACTTACTCCTAAAATAGATATCCCTTTAGCATTTTACTAAAGTTTTGCATCAGAAAAATTGGTGCTCATTCTATATTGTCCTTAAAATTAGCTACTTTATTATAAATATTATTATTACATTTATTATTATTATATAGAAATATTATTAATAGGTGTATTTCGGATATTATTATTTTACTGTAAAATATGCAAGCTATTTTATTTAGATATATTTTAATTCTAGTTATTTTAATGCGTTTATCCTTTATCATTTTACAATTTTTAATGTAAGTTTTAATTTTATATCAAATTTTAATTTCTACTGTAATATAATTGTTATTAATTAGAATGGAATTAGTATTGACTTTAAATTTGTTATAATTTACTATTTTAATCCTAAATTTCATTTTGATAGTGCAATCTTTAAACTGATTAATTTAACCTTATACCTTTATTGTCTAAATTTTGATTCTAGTTTTATAAATTTTACATTTGTTGTTAATTTTATAAATTTTTAAGACTTTAAGCTTAATATGACAAATTATTAGCATTATTATGTATATTTTTCGGCGATTTTATTTTTTATATTTAAATTTCTTTTTAAAGGAATTCCAAAATACTGTTAAAATAGATTTTATCCCTAAATGCGTTATGATCACCGTTAAATGTGAAACTTGTATATTTTGAGGAATAATTTTTCATTATATATTAAGAGTGTGAATAATGAATCAATTAATCTTTAACAGAATATGTAAAAACTGCATTTTGTTTGCAATTTTATGCATTTAAATAAGGTTTAAGTGTTTTTAAAAAATCAAAATTTGTTTTTGCTATCAGTCTTTTATTAATACTCTCAATTCCACTTGACGAAAAAAGGGAGCTTACTCCGAATTTTTATTCTGCCAAATCCTGCGCCAATTTTTTAAAAGAAGAAAAAGGACTGTCTAAAATTAAACAGTCAATTTTCTACGATAAAGGGAATTTAAAAGCTTATCCTGCATACATCAAGGCCACAACTGAGCCCATACTTCTTCCGAAAAGTGCGATTTTTCGAAAAATTTACAATTTTTTATGTATATATTACATAATTGCATCTAAGTCGTCTACTTCTTTGCATCCAAGTGTTATATACTATCCCTCTGACATTCCGCATCTATAAAATTTATTTTAATTAATAAAAATATTTCATTAATAATAATAGTCATTCTTTTAAATTTTTAAAAGTTAAAGACACTAAATAAATTTTATTAATATTAATCTAAAACATAAAATTCATATTTTAATATTTACATCCAAATTTATTTATATATCATATATAAATTATAATTCATTTATTTTACCCAGAAAAATCGAAAGTTAAAACAGATAAACCATAAGGAATAAAATAATTCAGCATGGGTGCGGCTTCAAGTCTTGAACCTGCGTTACCATGTAAATAAATAATTAATTAATTTGATTATAATTCTAATGGCTGGTAAATAGAAGCATGAATATTTTAATTATTCTTATTTTTAACTTAAAAATCAGTTCTTTAAATTTATATGCCGTTAATATTTTTTTACACAGGTCCTTTAATAAAAAATTTAAAATATTTAAATTTAAATCACTTATTTTAATTAAAATTATAACTTTTAATTTTATTTTAATCTTTTATTTTTTTATATAAATTTATATTTGTCCATTTAAATATCTGATTTTTGTTTTAATTTTTTACCTAAATCATGTTAAGTATATCCTGATCTAGGTGGCCTGATTATTTAATCTAAAATTTGTTCATCTATTTCTTTTTCCGAGAAAAAAAGTTCCATTATATAAGTTTAATATTTTTTATAAAGTTTATTTATTTATTTTTATTTTATTTTGTTTTAATTTTTATTTTTTATTTATATATTATTTTAATAATGTAAATAAAAATATTATCTATTAAATTTAATTATTAAATTTTTATTATTTAGAAATAGGATTGGTAAAAAAACAATTTAATAATTATATTATTATTAAGTTTGATATAATAAAATAAAATAGAATTGAAAAATAAAACAATAAATTATTGTTATTTATTTTATCATAATACTGACTTATTAATCTAATATATATAAAAAATAAAAAAAATATGAATTTAATTTATAATAATATATTCATAAATATACTAGTGATAAGAATTATATTTATAATTTATAATATAATTTGCATAATATAATCTAATATTAAAAATATACAATTTAATGTTTTATATAAAAATAAAAAATTATGTGTTAAATAAAGTTTTCCAGCTTTTTAAAATTATGGTTTCAATTCTAAATGGCGATAGCTGAAGGTTTTCTCCACATTATAAAATATAATAACATAAATAATAACATTAAATGATATAAATAAATGATATATCTTTGTTTATTATTTTATTGGCTTTCCTCATTTTAAAATTAATCTTCTTAAATTTCATCTTACTCATGATTGCATTTGTAGTAAAAAGTCAAAAAACTAGAGCTAAAAATTTTATAATTTAAATTTATATTTTTATGGTTTTTATATATAAATTTAAAATATTATCTAAGTACCCTATTAAGGCTCCTAAAATATTTATGCATAAACAATTTGGATAACTTATGTAAATTAAATAGAAATACAACATTATCCCAAGCATTTTAAGAAGACCAAAGGTCTGAGTTTATTAATGATTGTGATAATAGAAAAACTGTCCCTTTTAAATATTATAAAGTTAATATATATGAAAAAAAAATTTAATATTAATAAACTTTTTAATTATTTAGTTTTTGTATAAAGTAATGTGTTAATGATTACCGATTTAGGTTAAAATTAACGATATTCCAGATTAAGCCCAAATGATATTACACCTACTCCAGTCTTTTAATTTAAAAATAATAGGTTATTTTTAAACTTTTTTTATTAATTTTTTTAACTTTATTATAATTATATTAAATATATATATTCATATATGATTACCGCCCCTGCAACGCCAAAATCGTCAGAAATTAATGACTAAAATAAAGTGCCAAAAATACATGATTAGAAATAGAGTTTAGCAGTGTTTAAATGGCCTATTTAATTTTCAATGAATTGCAAAAAGTAAACTTTTATGAAAATACTAGAAACAAATTATAAAAAATTGGCGTGCAAAAAAATAGATGTAAAAATCCTAAGATATCCAAAAATTCCACTATTTTTCTAATAATATGGAAAAATTTCTCCTAAATCAAATAAAGCTTTCTAAGTTGGAGCTAAAAATCCATTTGAAATATCAACACTAAATATTAATAAAATATAAATAAAAATATATTTTATAAGAGTTCTTAAAATATCATATTAAAAATATTAATTTATAAATATTTTATTATTGGCTTTAATTAATTTATATTACTTCATATTTTTAATATTTTTTTTTTTAATTTTTTTATATTTAAAATATTTATATTTTTATATAATACATACTTATCATATATATATCATATATTAGAATAAAAAATATAATTAAATTAATATTGTATAAATTTACCCATCATACAGTAAAGAAATAAGATATACGATGGTGTCTATGATTAAAATTATAAACGTAAAAGATTTTGGCTTAAGATAGTAAAAAATTTGTAACTTTATCATGTCAGTAAAGGTTTCATTTCTAGGGTGTTTTTTTGTTTGGTTATTAGGCTGTTTTTTCTTTTTTTATTAATTTTTAAAAAATTAAATAAATTAGTAAAAATAATATTAAAAAAAATTTGAATTTTTTCGGTTTTATTTTAAACAAAAATTGCAAAATATTTAAAAATATATAAGATATTTAATCCCGTAAATCTGATTATATTTTAAATAATTTTTTACCTATGAATTTTCTTTTTCTTCTTGGTCTACCAGAGTTAGCTACATTTTTTTTAATTATTTTATTTGGATTTATTTTAGTTTTTTCTTTTTTAAGAATAAAAAAATATACTATACAGTTCTTGAAAAAATATTTTATTTATATAATATTTACTATAATAGAAAAATTAATATAAATATTTTGATTAAATTAACTTTTATTTAAAATTAGTAAAATCGTACTTAAAACCCTTTATCATAATTTTTTATATGTAGTTACAATATACTAGTTTTAATAAATATTATTAAAACTTTTAATTTTTATCAATATTTATAATAAAAACATATAAATATATTAATTTCAATTTTATTTTTATTATTTTTCTTTAAAAAGATCTTCTAAATAAGGTCCTAATTCATAAGCTTCCAAAGTATATTAAGAAACAAAAAGCTTAACATTAACAGGTTTTTATTGTCCAATTCTATAAGCTCTTCCTATACATTAAGCATAAGTAATTTCCGCTTTTTCTGGCAGCATACCAAAAATCGGATGCAAAAAATAAATATGATTAGCTTCTGTTATATTTATCCCGCTGGCAGCCTTTTATTAAATTTAATTTAAATAAATAAAAAATATAAATTATTTAAAATCATAAATTAATTTAAATAAAAATTATTAATCATTTAAAATTTAAAAACAAAATAAAATTTACTTATTCAATGCTCATTATAAGTATTTTAACATCAAGATTTTTAAATTTATTTAATTTTATGTTAATTTTAGAGGGCTGGCCTGTTAAAATTAAATAATTAAGATTAATTTCATCAAACAATTTTGCAATATGTTCAGTTAAAGAATTAAATTAAGTATAAATAATAATTTTTTCGTCATCTGGAACTTGTTTTATATTTTCTAAAACAATGTCCATTTTAGTTTTTTAAGGAATTTTAGGCTTATTTTTTTCTATTGGTTGCACTAATACTTGATTATCTCCTATAAACTATTTACAAAATGGACAGGTTACATTTTTTTTTTTATTCAATTATTTATAACAAGTGTCGCATAATTGGTGAAGACAGTTTGTTAACACCATTTATTCTTTACCAATTTCTTCAAAACATAAAGGACATTCAAAAACAAAAGCTTAATCCGTCTTTTTTTATTTATTATTTTTTTAAATAAATAAAAAAAAAATTATTAAATTAATATTTAAATAATTACACATTCTATATTATCTTATTCATCATGCATTAAAAAAGCTATATTGAATGGAAACTAAGTGTCATTTTAAATATCCAAAGTGTATGTGGACTTATTATTTATATTTTTGAAAAGTACAAGATTTTCTTGTAAATCGACGTTTACTTATATTTAATCACCTTTTTTAAAATTAAAGTTATTTTAAAACGTTTTATTCAATTTTTCATCATGTTCACTTAATAAATCTCCTTCAGCGGATATCATATAGGCTCCATGTCCTAAATCAAACCCATCAAATACATAAGAATTTAATTATCTTTATTTTTTTGTTTCCAACTAATTATTTTAATTTTAATTTTAATTAAAATTTAATTTATTTAAATAAAATTATTTATATGTTAATTATTTTTTTACTATTTGTATTTCATCTTTATTAGAGTATAATGCGATAAATGGGAACATATTTTATTTATTTTCTACTTTTTCAAGATAAGAAAATTGGAAATATGTTTATTAACTAATATTTTTTATTTTAATGAGACCTAGTTTCGGATTTATTTACATACTTATTGTATCGTTTAAACTGAAATTTATATTTTTGAAGTATTTGTTTATTTTAATATCATGAGAAGAGTAGCTAAAAATATAGTATATTAGTTTATTATTTTAATTTTATTCTAAATTTTGTATTTAATTATTTTTTTTATATTTTAAAAATTAAAGTTTTTACATCATTCCATCAGCTCTAACCATATAAAGACCGTGATTTAAAAGTTTATTTCTATCAAATTTTATAGTTTTTTTTTCATCTTCAAATTCTGGAACCTCTAGATACTTTTCATGTCTGAAATTTGCATTTTCAACAATATTTTTATCGCAAATTCCTATCCCTAAAAAATTTTTACCGTCTTATTAATTAATTCTAAAAATAAATTCATAAATAAATTCATCATCCATTATGTTTTCTTTGAAAAGAATCAACTATTATAAAAAAAATTAATAATATATATTTTTTTTTAATTAAAATTAAACTGTTTAATTATTTCTACCCTTTGATATTTTAAATTGACACCATTTTAGCTTAATTCTTTTATTTCTTCATTTGTATAATAATGGGAATTAACTTTATTATTATTTTGATTAATCATAAGATCATTTTCTTTTGCATTTTTCTGAATAAATATTTTAAAAATTTAATAAATTTTATGATAAAAAATAATAAGGCGTCAATAAATAAACAAATATAAATGATCATAAATAATTTACATCAAGAGCGTTTTTATATTCTTAGTATTTTCTATATATTCTAAAAGTTTAAAAATAAAAATAATTAATGGAATCTGCAATTATTTTAATTATTATACTTAATTATATAAATATTTAAAAAACTTATTAAAAATTTATTTACCCTATTGCCAATTTATTTTGACTATTTAAATTATTAATTTTAAACTTATATTCATATTTATTTCCCATTTTTAAAGATGGTTCCATTAAAGTGAGCTAATAAAATTAAATTTATCATAATATAAAATTAAAAAAATTTTAGCTTTTTTACCTTTGGCTGTTTAATTTATGCTATTTATTTTCCTAAAACATTTTTTTAATTCTCTTAAACTTCTAAATCTTAATGGGTTGATTCTTATTCAAATAAAAATTTCTAATTTAAAAAAAAAAAAATTATTAATGTTTATTAATTATCACTTCATAATATAATTATTTTTTACATCTGTGTTTAGCAATTTAAGGACGTCAGAATAAAAATTATTTTCGCCTAATAAATTTTCATACTTTTATACTATATTTTTATCAATTTAATATGCCGGATTTTTTTCGTGTTTGATATTTTCAAATTCATATTCTTTTTGAGCTTATTCAATATCAGCTTATAATTTACTTGAAATAGTCTATAATTTTTGACAAATAAATGAATAATAAAAGCAATTTATAATAAATTAAAGACTGTAAAAAATATTATAAATTTTTACCTAAATGGCAAATTCAAACTAATTCATATTATAATCATCATTTTAATTGTTATTTAAGTTTTACAAATTTTCTTATATAAACTTATATTCATTCATAAAATAAGAACAAATTTATCTTGCTTTCTCTACTCCCTTACCATTAATTATTCCTCTATATAAAAGATTTTATAAAGTAGATTGTTTACATTAAATAACCTATTTTTATAGTTCAGGTAGTTATATACATCTGGGATTTGATCTTAAAAATAAAAAAAAAACTTTATTTAACTATTATTGTAATTTTTTTGTATCTTTTAATTTTTATAAAATTATTATAACCTTATGCAATTTTTAACAAATTATTTTTTCATTTCTGTAGCAAAAGTTAACCCTTTAGTTTCATAAAGACTTTTAGGCCTTATATTTAGAAAATAAAAATTCATTAAAAATTAAAAATGATAGATAAATAAATAATTATATAAATTAAGTTATATTTAAATTTATTTATAATTATTTTTAAAAATTTTAAGCTGTATTTACAAATTTAATAAAAGGGCCATACTTTTATTATCATCTATATAATCTAGATTTTCAATAGTACCTGTAACCCCCCAGGTAAACTCTCTTTTTATAAGTTTTACTTAATTATACAGTTAACCAATGTTATTAATGTTGAATTAGTTATAGTTATATTCATTATAATTTTTTTAATTTTATTTGTAAGCATTAGTTAATTCATGAAACTCATCGAAAACGACTCTTTTAAAATTCACGTTTTCAATTTTAGAAATAAAATTCTCAATATTTTCTTCCTTTTACCTATTACCGCATATTTTCATATTATACAATTGGCTTAATATTTCCCTGTGGATAATTAATATATCTATATTTTTAAAAACACTGTATTTTTTGCCAGAAATACCACATATTAATTTTAAACAAACGCGCTTTAAATCATTAACTTTTTCTATTACTTTTACATTTAAATGAGGTGCAAATTTTGTATACTCCTAAAAAAAATTAAAACTAAAATTTAATAAAAAAAATAAATTATAAACTATTATTATAAACTATTATAAATAATAAATAATTTTCTTTAACTTTTATTTATTATATTTATTCTATATATATATATTAATTAAAACTCTCTATTTAATTAATATTTTTACTTCTTTCCATTAAAATAGTATATTTTCAGTAACAACTATAAGAGATGGTAAATAAACTGCATCGAAATTTTATTTATAAATGTTAATTTTTTGCTAAAAAATTTGTTTTTATTATCTTTCAATGTGACTTTATTTTTTTTACAAAATAAGGCCTTCTTTTATTTGCTAAAAGGAAACTGTTGATAAATCTTCATTTTTTACTTAATTTTCAAGTTATTTATTCTAAAAAAATGGGTCTTCTGGCTCACTTCTTTCTTATTCTGAACTCAATTCTTAATCTTCATCGCTAAATTAAACTAAATTATTTTAAATTTTTGCATTTTATAATAAACTTTTATTTTAATCTTTTTATTATATATCTTAAAATTAAGTCTTTTCTATATAATCTTCTTTTTTTTCCTCTTCTTCTTCTTCATAATTTTTTACCTCTTCTTCTAAAAAATTTTCTACTTTTTAAGATATCAATTAATTTTGCTGATTTTATATAAAAGAACTATGTTTTATCAACTTTTTGTTATTTTTTGAGTTTTACAATTCTTCATAATTATTGAAACAATTTTAGTACTTTTTATTATTTATTTCATGACCTATAGAAGTAAGCGCAATAATGGATAAAGTTTTACCACTTCCAATTTAACTTCCCAAAATAGCCCCAGGCATTTGATAAGTTTTACTTTTAAGCTAAATTTTAAAAATAATATTTAGTTTTAAAATTGCAATAATTTTTCATATTATATTCATTTTAAAATAATTAAGTTTACTTAGGATTTTTTCAATAATTAAAGAGGTTTATCAGGGTAAAAGTAATAGCCAGAATCTAGTAAGGGAACGGCTTCCAAATCTATAGGAAAAGTAATTTACCTTTAATTTTCAAAAGAAAACATCCAACCTGTTTCTTATTTTTAATGAGAGAACATATTTTTAGAAAAAGGCAAAAGTTCAGAAAAAAAAGGTTCATCATCTTAAGTTGTTTTTATTTTTAACTCTTTTAAAAGCTAATAGTAAAATAAATTTATAATTTAATATATTTTATCTAACAATAAATTTAAAATTGTCAAAAAAGTAAGTTTAACTTACATTTTCATGATTAGATTATTCTTCTTGTTGGAATTCTGCAAAAGTTCTAAATTTTTCTTAAAAAAATTTTTATTTTAGAATATTGAACCAAAAATCTCCCAGATTACCTTAACTATTTTAATAATTTACATTGATTTAAATATAAAATTAAATTTAAAATATCTTATTACTATATATCTTGTAAGGTATTTAAATCTAATAAAAAGCCCCATTTAGAACCATAAATTATAAATTTCCCAATTTAATTTATCTAAATTTAATAAATAAACAAATAACATTAAAAACTAAAATTTATACAATAAATGATAGATTTTTAATTGAAATACATATTTTAAGCTTTCCGGATGCAAACAACTTTTCATTTGATCGTCTAATTCAATACTAGCTCTACCAAAAATAAAAAAAAAATAAAAATTTAACAAAAACAATTTCAACTTATTTTAAAATTTAATTAATAATTAATAATTAAAAAAATAAAGTCAATAAAAATTACATTTCTTCAATAAAATTAGGATCGTCAATAGGGGACCAAAAAGTGCATAATTTTCCGGCCCTCATCTCAGCAAAAACAAACGTATAAACAGTTGCCAAAGCAATTCCAGAGTAGCCCACTCTAAAAAATATAGTCTAATTTTAATTTACAATGTTCGGCCCCTAAAAAGCCCCCGACTCTTTTATGAACTACTTATTTTTCTATAGCTAAATTTACCCCTCTTAAGATAATTCCACTGTCGGCTCTTTTGTCTAATTAGGATTGTCCATAATAAGTTTTAATTACTTTTATAAGTAATCTTACCTTTTTTTATATATATATAAATTAATTAATATGTGTATATATATGTATGTATGCATATTTATATTTATATATATAAAAATAAATATGTGTATATATATGCATATTTTTATTTATAGATATATATATATATTATGATATTCGATTTATTTAATCTTAATTAAATTATATAACTTAAGTATAATTAGGGTAGAAAGTGGAAAAATTACAAGAAATTTTATAAATTTTTTTTATTTAACATAATTTGAAAAAGTTTCAAAATTTTTAATTTCTTGTTACTTTTTTTTGTTTTTTTTAATTGATATTCCAATTAAAACTTCTACTTAAGAATTGTTAATTTAATCAATATTTATTTTTTAAAACTTATACGGAAATCAAATAGGTTAATATAAAAAATAAAAAATTTATAAAAATTTATAAATATTGAACTTTTTCTCTAAATAATATATACATTAAAAATTAGAATTAAAAACTTTTATCTATCATTTTTTTATATACTAATAATTTATATATTTTTTATTTACTTTTCCTATCTTTAAGTTTCAGCCCTTCTTTTTTTATATTCTTCCTCCCTTTCTTTCTTTTGTTATTTCAATAACATACTTTCTTGTTATAAAATTTCTTAACGTTATCTTCTTTCTTGCTTTGTGAGCAAACTCAAAGGCTTAGATAATAAATCTATAGGTTTATCTTATACTCCCATTATTTATATATATTTTGATTTTGTTTACTTGATTTTTTTTTTTTTTTTAGTTTAGAAAAGTTTTAATTTTATTTTATTTATTACTTTTTACACTAAATACCATATTTTTTAAATAGAATTTAACAATATCCCATAAATTGATAAATTCTTTTATAATTTAAAAAAATATCTGATAAATTATAATTACATCAATAAATTTTTCTAGGAGTGGGAATGAATAAAGTTTCACATTTTAAATATAATTTAAAAGACATAAGATATATATATATATTATATAAAAAATGCTAGAAAATAAATTCTAAAAAACAACATATAAATAACCTCTATCATTTCTATCCACTTGATTATTATGATAATTATTATGATTATTATTGTTATTGTTGTTATTATTATTATGATGATTATTATTATTATGATTATTATTAGTTACTAATTCCAAGTTCATACTCTTAAAATTTAGCTTCAACCTACTCATCTTCCATAATTTCATGTCCATAAACGCTTCTAAAGTTATTTTTCCATTTCTTAGCAATTGGGTTAACGTGTTCGGGCTCCACGATTCCGACAATCGTTTTATAAGGATTAGAAGGAATAAAAGAGTATTTTGGCTTTAGTTCGTCCATAACTCTGTCCACGAAATAACTTTATCTGTATTCGTTGAAAATTTCGTCCTTTATTTCTTCTTCGCTCATGTTTCTCAACTCGTGCGCGGTTGAAGTCTTTATCTTCTCCTTTTGGTCTTGCTAAAATACTTTACTCTATTTTAAAAAAATATATATAATTTAATTACATTTTAAAAAAAATTTAATTTTAATCTATTAATCTAAAAAAAATACTTTAAATTTGCCATAATTATTAGAAAATTGAAAAAATTAAAAAAAATTATTTCGATTTAATTTTAATCCATTAATCTAAACTCTAAATTTGCAATAATTATTAGAAAAATTTTGAAAAAATTAATTAAATACTTAATTTTTAACATTTTTGTAATTTTAATTCATAGAATATTTATAAAATTTTTATGAAATGTGCGTATTTTTTAGTTCTTATTTAATTTTTAATATTTTTGTAACTTTAATTTTTTTTATTGTTTACCTCAGATTTAATTTTTTCAGAGTCTTAATAGAGCTTTGAAAGTTCCTCGGGTAAATTTTGTTCATCTTTTGCCAATTTTTGTAACTTTAATTTTGAACTGTACATATTTACTAAATCTTTGTAAGATCTGTCCTGTTTAAAAAATTTTTTATAAATAATTAAATATAACTAATTTTTAATTAATTTTATTAAATAAATTACAGCAAAGATAATTTGGCATTTATTTTTTTTGCAGTAATCTATCATATATAATTTTTCAAGATTTTTAAGTTCTATTTCATTTTCTAATTACTAAAGTTGTTCTTCATCTTTTGCTTTTAAAATTTTTTCAATTTTATTCATTGCTTCTGGGAATTTAGGATTATTTATAACTGGCTAATATTTTCTTTCGTAATCATTTTCACTTAATTGCAGAGCCACCAATTTTGGTTTCGAAATTGATAAAATATCATGTAGCAAAAAGAAAGAATTTGTTTATTCCTGCTAAAACCCTATAAATATTAAATAAACTAAAATAACAAATTTCAAAACAACTTTACTAATAAAATACTTATTTATATATAAAAATCACAACATTTCACATAATCATTTTTATTTAAATTAAATTTTATTTTTTTTATTTATAAACCAATAATTTATTTAATTAAATTACCTTATAAATAAAAGAATGTCATAGTCGAATAAAGAATTCTCATATCTTTTTCCTATAAAATTCTTTCTCTTTTAGCTTAAATTGATTCTTTTGTTTATTTTTCCATAGTTGGATTAAAAATTGTGTAGGCACTGAATCCCCCTACAAATACCAAAGACCCTAAAATACATGCTTTTTCAAAAACTGAAGACATTTTTAAAAAACTAATTTTTCGCTTTTTTTTTTTTTAAATAATTTATATGGTTTTTTTGATTTATTTTCACTAAAAAAAATATTTATTGCAGATATTTGTTTTCTATTTTATTTTAAATTTATTAAATTTATGCAAAAAATCAGTAGTAAGTTGATAGAAAATACCACAAATTAATTTTTTTATTTGATTTAAGAATCAATGCATTTTTTATCCAAATTGTAAAATAATAAAAAAAATTAATAAAAAAATTAATTAACGAAACTATAATTAAGATTTTAAAAATACTAATAAAAAGAAAAATATTTGAAACTGAGAATTTTGTGTCATAATCGACGTATACTGCATAATTAATATTATAATTTATTTATAAAAGAATTAAACAATTAGATATAAATTAAATTTTAAATAAATATAAATTAAATTATTTGATAGAGAAAAATTACTGTATAATTGGAAGTCAATATATAATAATTTTTATTTTTTATTACTTTTAATTAATTTTAACTAATTTCATATTAATATTCAATAAAAACTTTTATATTGCTATTATTATTATTGTTATTATTACTATTTTCATTCTTTTTTGACTTTTTTTTATTTTTTGACTTCGAATTCGCTGTTTCCAGAAGCTTTTCTTTTGTTTCCGTCGTTTAAAGTGTGGTTAGATTTTTTAAATTAGGATTAGAAATCGTTTTTGGATTATATTTATATATCAGCGGCGTCATTGTATTCTTTATTTTATGTATTATTATTATTTCCAGAAGTAGTATATTATTTTTTGGTTTCGAAATTGGTGTTTCCAGATTGGTGTTCCAAATATCTGAGTCTTTTTTCCAAGTAAACTTTGGATTCGACTCCGATTTCGGCTTCTTCATTTTCTCCTAAGGCGTCACATCTGATGCAAAGAGCAGTTTTGGCGGCCAAAGTTCTGGAAATTTTTCCTTTTAATTTGGTGGAAGCTTGTCCGACCAAAGAAGCTTAATAAATAAGTCCGTATTTGGGAGTATTTTTTTTGTTTTTCATGGCTTTGAAAAGAGCTTTTTCGGCTCCTAAAATTTAAACAGTAGAAGCAGGGAATTTAGCTAAATTTACTAAAGATCCGGCGTGGGAAATTAATCTAGCTCCAACTAATTCTCCTAAAACTTGGGTCATGTTGGGGGCAACAGCGTGCATTCTGTTTTTCAAATATTCACTCAAAGATTCTCTGTATTCAGAAAGTCCGACAACCTTTAGTTTTTATAAAAAATTTAATATATTTATTAAAAAAATTAATTAAATTAATAGATAATTCTAAAATTAGAAGAAATGAAAAATTAGATAAAAATCCTCAAATATTAGTAAGTTAGATAAAAAGCATAAATTTAATTACTTATTCGGCTAAGTTTTGGATATATTATTCATCAATGGAGTTGATTTCGGTTCCCATAGAAATTTCAGCAGCTTATCTGACTTCTTTTTCGACATCTTCGGGTAAAATACCGTCAAATTCGCACTAAGAAACTTTTTCTCTGTTTCCAATTTTAAGTACACATTTGGCATAAATGAGATTATCAGTGATAATTTTGCTCATTTCGGGGAAGTGCCATCCGAACCATTCTCTAAGTCTCATCATATAATTATTTAATTCTTTATCTAAATCATCTAACAAAGAAATGGCTTAAACGATCATAGTATCTACTTTATCAGCGGTAAAAGCGACTTTATATCTAGAAAGTCCGTGAGAAAGTCCCAAAGTCATTTATTTCAACTCAGCTTCAGTAAGTCCCTCAATAAGAGTGTTCATCTAAGCTCTAACAGCTCTGAAAAGGTCCAATTCCTAAGTAGAACACTCGATTTCCAACTCTTCGGCGATATTTTTGGCCAATTTTTTGTCCTAAACCAACAATTTCTCCTACACTTCCTAAGAAACTACGTTTTTCTAAAGGAATTTTTTCAATTTTTTAGACATTTTCCCAGAAATCAATTTCACAGAAGACTTAAGGGCCTCAGTGGTGTCTTTGAATTTAGAAAAAGCTTGTAAATCAATTATTTTAGAGGCGTTTTCGGGGTCTTGCAAATAGGTGTAAATATCCTCGATTTTTTTCAATTTTTTCTCGGAAGCCACTCTGAATAAAGCGTATCCGGCACTGGTTTCTAATAAAAGTAACATTTTTTATTTTTTATTTTTTGGAACTTGATTTGATTTTGTTGTTTTTATTTTTTTATTTTTATTTCTTTTAGAGAATTTTTATTATATTTATTTTTATATCCTGTGTTTTTAGCTTGTAATTACTAATTTATTTATTAATTAATTAAATATTACTTTAATAGTGAATACTTATTTTTAAGAATATTAACTCTTTAATTAATTAATAAATTAATTTTATTATTTAGTTTTCTTTCCATTCGCAGAGGTTATAATAGGCAATTCAAAAGACGAGTTAATTAATTAATTTGTTAATTATAGTTTTTTCCTCCTTAAATTTACAGAGTTATACTTGTTCTCAGCTAATTATAAAACCAGTTGGTAATATAGATGAAAAAATAATTTCGCTCTTTTGTTAATCTAAGCTTTGTGTGAATAAAATATCTTAATTAAATAATCATTTGAAATTAAATAAATTTATAAATAATAGCTAAATAACAAATAGGAAATTACTAATTAATTAATTCATTAATTAAAATATAAAATTTATATTTAAATTTACTTTTAAAGCTATACAAATTTTATAATAATTTTCATAATAATGTTTTAATTAAAAATGGAAAAATCTTATAAATATACAAATATTTTATACAACATGATCAATTTATATACATTATTTATTTAAATATAGCTCTATATAAATTTATTATTAATTTTTTCTTATTTCATCATAAATTTTATCTGTTATATGAAGGAATATTTTTTAAAGGATTAGGATTTATTTGATCGCTTTATACTTTTTTAGCATAATCTAAAAAAATCTAATGCTAGTCAAGTCTGTTTTCTTACTCTTTTTCTTCCCATTCAAAAAATTCGTCTAATTTTTTCCCACCCTACTAAACGTTCCTAAAAAAAATTTTAATTGATAAAATTTAAAAATTTGCTAAATTTCTTTTATTATTTATAAAATTTAGATAAACTTTTGCTTTTATTATTAAACATTTAAAATTTATAGATACTTTTCTATCTTTTGTTTTAATATTTGTCTTTATTCAAGTGTTTTTTTAAATTCTTATGCATATTTCATCATTTTTTATTCCTAAGCCAAAGCTAAAAAAATTTTAAAATTTTGATATTTTAAATTTTAAATTTAAAAAATATATAATATATATAAATATTTGGAATTTTTTATAATCAAATAAAAAGTAATTTGCTATATTTAAATTTAAATTAATATTTTTACTTGGATCTTGATTTTTTAAAATTCCATAGTCCATTTATTTTATGTTATTATGCAACTACTCTTCAAACGATGGATGATAAATATTTTACCAATCAACTAATTTTCCGCTTTATAATTCTTTATTTAATTCCTATGATTTTATACAAATCTTTTCTTACTTGTTATTTTTTTCGCTAAACTGTTTTTATTAAAAGCCATTCACTGCCACTTTTACCTCCTAGTCTTTTTACATATACTAAGATTTCAAATACTAAAAATTATTAATAAAATCCTAACTTTAATTATTATTTAAACATTAATCCACTTAATTCCTATATTTTAACTCAGAATTTCCCTCTTTTTAACAATTTTTACTAAAACTTCTGCCAATTTCCTGCGAAAAACCTTCTCTCTACTTCTAAAAATTAAAATTTTCCTTCTAAATTTCTACTTTACCACTTTTACCATCTTCCTTTTAAATTCCTTCCTCAATTTACAAACATAATTTCTAATTCAAATTCAAATTTTAATTTTAATTTTAATTCAAACTAAACTTACTTTCAGGCTCATAAAAATACTTCCTATAAACTCCCTTCCTGTGCTCTTCCACCTACAACTTAGATTTCGGCTCAAAAACCCTCAAATCCATGTGCGAAAACGGACTCTAAACCTGCAAAACGTGCTAATTTTCAAGCTTTTCCCGACTTTTGAACTAAATTTGCCCAGAATTGTCCCTTTTAACCACTTATTTCGCCTCTCTCTTCAAAACTTAATTTGCTAAAGGCCTTTTTTCGTCCTCTATGTGTCCTTTCAGTTTAAAATAGTGGTAAGCCAAATGCGCCTGGTGCTCCGCCCGCTCCACCTCTTTTTACTCTATTCTATTTATATGTGCCTAAGTTATCTTCGTCTCTTTTATTTTTATATTCTTTTTTTTTAGAAATTTAATTTAATTTAATTTAATTTAACTTAATTTTATTTAATTTAATATAAATAATCTAAAAAATTAAGAAACTTCTAAATTATTATGTAAATGATTAAATTACAAAACTGAGTTTAAAAATTTAAAAATTTAAAATTTAATATTTAATTTTTGTAAATGTTAAACAAGTTCAAAAAACTTTCGTATTCCTACTTAAATTTTTGCCAGTTTAAGTAAAATTTTAGCTTAAAAATTAAAGTTAAATAGTTTTTAATTAATTAATTTTTTTATAAAAATATTTTTACCTCTAAAACTTCTAACTCGTCAAAAAGTTGTAATTGGTCTTTTATTTTCATTTTTGGGTCATTAAGCTTTTCCTAAATGTCTTTAAAAGTTAGCTTTGGGTAGTCTGAAGTATTAAAATTGTTAATTTTTTATTACAAATCACTCAGGTCTTTTGCAGAATAGTATTATATAGGAAACTTTTTTTTGTTTCTCGTCATTTTGTAAATAACTTAAATTTTTAAAAATTAAAAATTAAAATAAACATAAAAATAAAACAGATTTATATAGTATATATATCATTTCAAAAAAAATGATTTTAATGTTACTATTCTCAGCAGGAAAATAAGAATTTTAAATCCTAAAGTTTTTGTCAGTAAGCAAATATTCGACCATTTTATTAAATGTTATTGTGTTATTTAGTTTCTGGCAAATTTAGAAAATTATTTACAAAAAAAACAATAAAAGTAATAATTTTAATTTTATACAAATAAATAAAATTATAAATTCTAAAAATTCTAAACTTTACAGTATCCTAAGGCTATTACATAATTTATTTGCACTATTATTTTAACTCTTCACTTTTCTCAATAATCTCTCTAAATTTTTTAAGTTCTTTTTAGTCCACACTAGCTGGATCGAAAATAATTTAGTCTCTGTATTTTTTCAAAAATCCCATTTACTCGGTAGGCAACAAATCACCAAGTTCCATTTTTTCTTCTTTTTTTTCCTCGAGCCAATATTAAAGTTTCTGTTATTTTTTGTACCCTCTCGGAAAAATTACCTCATCTTAATTTAAATTTTAATTTTGCCCTTAAATTTACATTTTTCTCTATTATAAATCAGAAATTTACCCTAAAAATTACTGTTACTACAACTGGTTTTTCTACTTAAAAGAATTCTAGTTGAAAAAACTGTGCTAAGATTTCGAAAATTACTTTGATTTCCTGAAATTCTATTGGCTTTTGTTAAAATAAATATTTTTTTAAATAAAATAAAATTACTATTTTTGTTAAAATAATTTTTTTTTATAATAAAAAATATTAAAATTACTCTTAAAACTCGAGATTTTTTTCTCTATATGAAGGCGAAACTGCTAAATCCATTCCTTAAAACAACTTAAAATCAACTGGCTCTAAACTTGTACCTTTAGATTTTTTTATCTATTTTTTATAATTAGGTTAATTTAATTTCTTTAGTCTATCTATTTCTTTTTTTTCAACTGGTTTTCGGTACATAAAAATTTTGTTTTTAATTCCTTTTGTCTTCAAATTATACTATCTTTAAAGATCTACTTTCTTTTATAAAAATTAACTTTAAACAATTAATTTTATTTTACAGAAAAATCTTTTAAAATAATAATATCAAAAATTTACTTATTTCAAAAAACTTGTCAAATTATCCCTATTTTAATTAAAAGTAATTTCATATTTTCCTAAATTTTTGCTAATTTATCCTTAATTTTTTTCTACTTCATTAAAAAATTGGTTATAATTTTTTTCTAAACAATTTTTTTCATTATCTTCATATAAAGATTCAAAACTTTTAGAATCCATCTATAAACAAGTAACCTTATCATTATTAAAGTTTTCCTATTTTTCATTCTAATTTTAATTTTAATTTTCTAAAAAATCTTTATTTTCCTAAAATTTTCCTTATATTTATTATTATTAATTTTTTTCCGACTATTTTTAGTAAAAAGAATTCTAAAGAGAAGGGTGAGCAGTAGTTTAATTCGCCGATAAATGCTCACTTCCTAATTTAAAATTTCTTACTGATTTTGCAGAATTTTTTCTGGAAATAATCTTGTTTGGCCTAACCATATTTCCTTTTAAAAAGTTTCATTTATTAAAAATAATTTTTAAAATTAAAAATATATATTTATACAAAAAAACATTTAAATTACCCTTTTATTCGCAAGATTAAGGCTTCGACAACTATTTACTCAAAAATTAAGACTAAAATATAACTGACTCTTTAGTTTCCATTTTATCCATTAATTTTTATGGCTTTTAATTTCCTTTTTACAATTAAATATTCTCATACTTATTAGAGTCTAGAGTTATATGTTAATTTTAACTTTAACTTTAATTTTAATCTTAATTAATATTTTTATTTTTATTTTACTCTTAATTTTAATTCTAATTTAAATTCTAAATTTAAGACTAAGACTATTTTTTATCTTATAAAAGTATTTAACCTTAAATTTTAGATTTACGAATATTATTTACATTATTTTATTAAGTCTAATTTTTAGAATAGTTACTAACCGGTGTCTCAATCAATTATTCGCTAAATTTTTTAGACTTTTAAAAAACATTAAGTTAACTATTTAGTTAAGAATTTCGAGAAAAAAGAAACTATTAATTTTTCTAAGAAAAAGAGTTCAAATTTAAATTTAAATTTTAATTCTAAACCAAATTTATATTAGAAATACAGTTTGGCGTATTTTATAAACTACTGTTCTGTAAATTCTAGTTTAGCCCCCTTTTTTAATCATCGTCTTCAATTTCTAAATTTTCTAAAATTTTTATGTTAAAATTTTCTAAATTTTCAGCTTAATTAAGCTTTTCCATTCTTAATTCCTACTTTTTTTAAAAAATTTTTTAGTTTTCTATAGAATTTATTGATAATTATGATTTATTTTCAAGGCTTGAGTTCTTTTCGTCATTTAATTCACTTTTATTCAAATCCTCCGAAAGAAAAGAATAAACCGAGCCTTTTATATATTATTTTAATTAATATATATATATTATTTAAAAAAAATTTTAATTATTTTTTTAAATAACATAAACGAAATAAAAGAATTTTATAAAAATTTCTAAAAATTAATAATAATTTTTTTACTATTAATAGAAGATTCTTCCGATAATTACAAATGTGGCTTCTAAGTTTTAACTTTTTATTTAAAAATCCTTTAAATTTCTATATCACTTTCAATTCCAGAATCATCCGAAATTTCTTAAAATCCAGTCTTTTAAATGGGCTCTACAACAATATTTTCCTTCAAAAGTTTGTTACAAATTTTTTTGTGGTTTTTTTTTTGTCTTTTTAAAATTTTATGCTTCTACTTTTCTTCTATAGCTTTTTTACGCAAAACTTCTTATTTTAACTACTTGTTCAAATTTTCCAATGAAATGTTATATTATGCGTTTTTGTATTTCAAATCTTTTGGCTTGCTCCTATGAATTTATTTTAAAAATTTAAAAAAATTATTCAAATATATAAATTTATAAATCTATTTTTATTTCATATATCGACCTATATTTATCAAATATATTTAATAAATTTTAATTTTTTATTTTCTAAATTATATATATAAAATATTTAAAAAAAAAAAAAATTTACCAAGTGTTGGGTTCGAATTTTTTAAGTGAAATTTTTTTCAAATTAGCATAAAGATTGTACTGTATTTCATCTTCATCGAATTCTTTCCTTTTTAAGTCTTTAATTCTTTTAATTTTTTTAATATATTATTTCAAATATTATTTATGTAGTTCTTTTCCTTTAAAGGATTTTTAGTATAAATTCTAAGATATTTCATTTTCTTCTTTTGATCGAATTAACATCTAAAATAAAAATTTGAAAAATAATTTAAATCCATTTAAAAGTTTTATAAATAAATTATTTATACTATTTAATTTTTAATATCCATTTATATTTTTTACCTAAATGTCATTTATTTTAAATGCTTGTAATATTTCTCCTATAGTTAAAATTTATTAATTCAGATTAATAAGATTAGGAAACCTAGTTTTTCTAGGAGTTGGACAAACTTATTGTTTATTTTTCTCTTCTCTATTATTATATTTAGTAATAAATTTGTTTTGGCTAAATTCTAAACATAAAAAATTTTTACTTATTTTTCAATAAATAATAAAAAAAACCCAAAAAAATATTTATTTTGCATTTATTTTATATTTATTATTAATAAAAAATTTATTTTACTTGTTTCCTAAACTTCTTCTTACTCTAATTAATTTAATTTTTCCTAATTTTATTTTACTTTTTCATATTCTTCAGGACCTAAAGTCGGATTTTTTCTCATCCATTCATCATAAACAGCTAATAATAACCTAACAGGATTATAGTCTTTATATTTTTCAGGATTTAACAATCTTTGTACCTTTTTTTAAAATATAAAAAATAAATAAATAAATAAATATATTAAATAAATTTTAAATAATAAATATAAACAATAAATAAATAAATTATTATTAAAAAATTTTAAATAAATGAAAAAATATTTTGCACAATTTATTTATCTAAAAATTAATAAAATTAAAAATATAAGCTTATTTTTAAATTTAAATTTAATCTTATAATTATTATTTTTTTAGCACTTTTTTTAATTTTTTTAATTTTTTACCAAAATTTATCTTTCTAATACTTTTTCAATCGGGTTATTTTTAAAATCTAAAAGCCATAAATTTTACAAATTGCCAAGTTCGATCAAATCTTCTAAACTTTTAATTTAATTATTTTAAATTTTTAATTATTCTAATTTAGGAATGTAATTAGTAATGTGTTTCGGCTCAAATTTGTCGATATTATTGTTAGAAATATTTAAAATTATAAGATTTCTAGTTAAATCTAGAATTATTTTAGGAGGCAATTAAGGCGCATTTTAATTTTAAAGATCCAATTCTTTCGTTTTTTTATGGTCGAAATCTTTTTGTAAAAAAATCTTCTTTAGTTTTTTATAGTGCCCGAAATCCAATGTTTCGTATTTTAGTATTGTATTTTTATCCGCCATTTTAGGTTTTAATGCGACCAATTTATTTTTGTGTTTTATTATTAATTTTTTAAAATTTAATTAATAAAATTTATTAATTAGAATTTGGAGATATAAATAGTTTTAAAAAACGGAATATTAATTAATTGATTAATGTATTATAATATAATAATATTTAGTTCCACTTTTTTTTGAAACCATTATAAATATATGAACAAATTAAACTAAAAGCACAATATTAAATAACAAAATAAATTATATAACTATTCAAATGTCTAATTTTTTTTTGGCAGATTCTTTTTCGCTATCAAATTATATGGGTGTATAAACATTTTTCAACTCTATATTTTATTGATCTTATGTAATTTCATTTGTTATATTATGTTATTCCATTAAAAGCTCAACTTCCTAATCTAAACCAAAATATTTTATTACAATAAATTACTGAAAAACAAAAACTCCAAATCCAAGAATCAAATAGCCAATCAATTAAACAATAGAAAATTATTCCCAACTTTATTTATAATAAAAAACATTAAAAAACTTTTAAAATTAATCAAATTAATATATTTATCTATTCTTCATAAATACAAAAAAATTTTATTAATTTTTCAAATCTATTTATTTAAATTAAAAAACTAAAAAAAAAAATTTTTTACTGGCCTTTTTGTGGAGGGGGATTAGGAATACATAGTGCTGTAAACCAAACTCCAATTGCTCTTAATTAAAAAATAATTGATCTTGTTAAAGCACTAGAATATTTAGTAAGTAAAATACAGAACAAAGTGTAAAGCATGTCTGAAAAAAGAATCCCAAAAATAGCAAAAATTAAAACCGAAGATTAAAAAATCTGTTCAAAAAAAAGGTCTAAATTGGCCAAATTCGGGTCTATAGAACTAACAACCTTTTTTTAAAATTTAAATTTTTATTTTTAAATAATACTTATTAATTTATTATTTTTTTTTTCTTTTTTACAGGAATCATAAATAAACTTATTAATAAAGCAAATAAACCCTCGAATCCAGCTAAAAGAGTGCCTGGAATTTCATAATTTTTTAACATAATTTCCTCTGAAATCATTAAAAATCCGAAAAATAAAAGAGATAACAAAGTTAAAGTTATCCCTAAAATCGGATTAGCTTCTTCAATAGGTTCTTCGTGACTTAAAGCAGTTAAACCTAATTTTTAATATTTTTATTATTAATTAATCAATATTATAAAAAATATTACATATTTTTTGCTAAAATTTAAAATTTAAAATTACCTAAGAATATACTTCCTACGATAATAATAAACATACCTAATTTTTGATGTTTTAAAATTTTTTTTTAAAAAAAAATAAAACTCAAAACTGCTGTTATTACTGGAAGTGTCCCCGAAAGCATCATAGAAATACTAGCTTTCATGTGAAAATAAGCTGCGAATCCACATATACTGCATAATCCCTTAGTTTTTTATATTTTTTTATATTTTTTTAATTTAAAATTATATAATCTTTTATTAAATTTAATATATAATTAAAAAAACATTAATTCATATAATTAAAATATTGAACAAATTTTAAAAAAAATATTGTATAATTACGTGTAATGTAGCCGGTATGAGTAATTTTAAGTAGAAAGAATAATTGCTCTACGATTTCTATTAGTTTTACGAACTAGATAAATTAATTTCATTTTGAGACTAAATTAAAATAATAGTAATATTAATATATTTATTTGTGGTTTAATATAATTAATTACTAAAATAATAGAATTTAAATTATCAAAAAATGATTAAATAAAAAAATAATGACTCAAAATAAAATTATTTATATCAAAATATTTCAAATAATTATTATAAATGTATTATAATATATAATTACTAGAGAAATATTAGGGTCTTCAATTAAAGGATTAGAATTTATCAATACTTTTTCTTGATTTATTTTTTGTTTTTTATTATTTTATTTTTGGTAGAAATATAGCGCAAAATTAAATGTTTATCCTATAAATGAAACTATAGTTTAAAAATAAGGATGATTAAATGCATTTCCATCAACTGTTTATTTGTACATTAATTTCACAAAAATAGTCAATAATACACCTGTTAACACTTGTAAACCCATAATTCCATATATGGATTTATTTTTTGAAGGTGACATTATTTTTTATTTATAAATATATTTTTTTTGTAAATGTTATTAAAAAAATTATTAATTAGAAAAACTTAGAAATTCTGATTTTTTATTTTTTATTTTTTATTTTTAATATAGACTTAAATTTTTAAATTACTTACTTTTATAGTAAATTTTATAAAATCGCTGAAAAATATAGATTTTAATATAAATTATAAAATAAACTAATAATAACAATACTTTAAAAATTATTTTGCCATTTCTAAAAATAACATTGAATTAAAAATCTATAAAATAAATAAATAGGTTTATACATTTTATACATATTATTATTAATTAATTATTTTTTTATAATTTTATTTTCTATTCTATTCTTTATAAAAAATAATTAATGATAGTATGTAATTTAATTAAAATGATATTTTTAATTTAAATCATAATATTTGCGCAAAAATTCAATTAATTTTTAATATATTTTTTGGTTTTTATATTTTGGAAAATATTATAAAGAAAAATATGAAAAATATAGGAAACTTAATAAAATGGCTACATTTCTTAAAAATAAATAAATTAAAATAATATCTAAAAATCAATTAAATTAATGACATTAACAATATTTATAATTTTGGAAAAACTGGTATAAAATTATATAATAATAAAAATATATATGTTATAATATAGTATAAATAATTTCAATTATATTAATAAAAATTAATTATATAATTATAATTAATTTCCTTCTAATTTTTAAAAAAAAAGTGAATAATTTTATATTTTTATATAAAAAAAAATTATTAATTTAATATTTATTAAATTTATTTAATTTTTTTGCTTCATTTTTTGGCTTTGGATTTTGTAGGCTATTTTTTGGGCTTTTCATCTTCTTCTTCATCTTCTTCTTATTTTTCTTTCTTTTTTTACTGTCTTTCTTTTTTAGCTTCAGATTTCTGCTATTTCTATTTCTTTTCGGCCTTTGATTCTTCAGTATTTCCGTATTTTTCTTCCCACTTCTTGTAGTCAATTTTCCATTATTCCATAGCTTTTTTGTATTCTTCGTTTCTTTTTTCAAATTCCTTGGGATTCTTTTCCTTATATTCGTCGTAGGCTTCTTTCACAGCTTGGGAATTTTCCTTGTTAATCGATTTAAATTCGGGGTGTTCTCTTTTGTATTCACTTGAAAATGACATGTACACATTTAAAGGTCTTTTGGGCTTTTCTTGCGATGAACTCATTTATAATTTTTTATTCTATTTTTGTAAATTTTATTTATTTTATTTATTTATTTTTTATATTTAATTTATTGTTTTTTTTTTTGTTTCTTGATTTTTTTTTAAAGTAAAATTTAAAGCTTTTAATTAAAATTTGTTTATTTTTAATTGTAAAATTAAGCAAAATTTGTTTATTGTAAGTGATTAGTTATTTTTGAATAGATTGGTGAAATTTTTGAGGGATTTTGAATTTAAAAATTCTTAAATAATTGTGAAATTATTTTATTTAATTATTTAATTAAATTAATTTGCTAAATTTTTTATATACCCAATACTAGCCTTAAAAATAAACTAAAATATTAGTTTAAATAAATTTTATTTATTAATTTTATATCTGAAAAACCCACATATATTATTAAATAAAGGTTTTGATTTTAATATACTCATTAAATTTTTTTATAAAATTGAAAAATCTATATTATTCCAAAATATTAAGTTAGGACAATTTATAGAAACTATAAAAATATTTTTAAATTTAAATAAAGTCACTACCAAATAATGATAAAATAATAAATTATAATTATGTAAATAATATTAAATAAGTAATTATCTAATTTTATCTGAGCATACATTTGTAATAAAAAAATAAAACAATCCAAATTTATTAATACAATATATATATTTATTTATCAGACTAAAAATTATACATAAATACATATATATATTAAATTATACATCCATTAAAAAAAAAATAATTTATAACATTTTCTACAATAAATATATAAATTTAATATAAAAAAACCATTTAACACTATAAAAATTATTATCATTATTAAAATAAAAAAAATATATATATTTATAATAAATAAACCATATTATTTAACTCATATATAAAATAATCATATTCACAACCTTCAAACCTTAGCTTTAGATTTCGAATTTCTAGCTCCACTTTTAGATTTCACAGGCAATTTATCAGAAGCTTTCTAAGCAGATCCTTTCCTAGTAGAAGCTTTCTTTTCTCCTTTAACTGTCTATTTTTCTTATTTTTCTTATTTTTAAGTTTCCTATTTTTTTCTGCTATTTTTAGAGACAGAACCTGGCTTTTCCTATTTTTACTCTTGCTTTTCTTCCTTTTATTTTTCCTATTTCTCTTATTTTTACTCCAATTTCTGCTCTTATTTCAAAACAGTCTCCTTTTTCTACCTCGAAGCAGGCTTATCAGACTTGGATTTCGAGCCATTTTCTTAGTTTTTTTGCTCTTTTTTTTCAGTTTTTTAAACTTTTCCGTATTTTTATTCAAAATTTTTTATTTCTTAAAGGTATTTTTGCTGGTCTGAATCCACTTCTTTCTAAAGCTGGTCTTTTTGGGGCCCTTGAAAATTGTTCCAAGCTTCTTTAAATTTCTCCATTTTGTTTTCCGCTTCTTGGTTGTCAGAAAGCCATTATTTTCGGAATCTCATATAGACATTCAAAGGTTTTTAGGGAGGACTAGGTATAACTTAAGACATCTTTATTTAATTATTTTTTTTTATTTTTTTTTATTTTTTTTTTATTTTTTTTAATATTTTTCTTATTTAACTTTTTACTATAGTTAGCATTATATGGCAAGAAAAAAAATATTTAATATTTAAAATCTGGATTTAAAAATAATTTAGCAAAAAATAGGGTTTAACCGGTTTTTTATAAAAAGAAAAATTTTATTATTGGGATTCCTATACAATGCCAAATAAAAAAGTAATAATTTGTTAATACTTTATCATTATAAAATTTTATTTAAAAAAAACTTTAATAAATTTATAAGAAATATGCTAGAAATAAATAAACAAGTTATATAATGCAATAAAAAAACAAAAATAATTAATAAACTAGTATTTTTTTATATATTTATTTTCATTTTTCTTTGAGTCCATTTTTCACTATTTCTCTTTCTGCTCTTGTAACTCCGAAAAGTGCACAAAGCACAGTAGAATATTTTGTATGGTATTTTTAAAGATAATTTTTATAATCAAATTCTTTTACAATTCTGCTTAATTCCTGATCTTCTAAAGTTTTTATTTCCTTTTTTTTATTTTAAATTTTAACATTCAGTTTCCTATGAGCTTAGAAAAACTCTTCCTTGGTTTCATAATTGTTCATTTATTAATCATTATCATAAAGTACAATATTGTGCTGCATTTATTCGCCTTTCGTTTCTTGTAGGTTTTCTACTAAATCCTATACTTATTCCATTGAATCAGAATACTTTTATTTATAAAAATATTTATAATTTTAAATTATATTTAAATTTATTAAAGTTATAAAAATATTTATATATATATTATTATTTTTACATCAGAAAATTCATCTTCTTCTTAAAGATTCGTAGGCTTAGGAACCTAAACTTGTTTTTAAATTCTAAAAGTTTGTCTCATTTTCTTTTTTGTCTTTATTTATAAAAATATATTTTAATTTGAAATTTTAATTTATATTAAAAACTTATATAAAAAAAATAAAAAAAAAATTATATATAAAAAATTTTGTTACCTCATCATAAAAAACATCACTACTTGTTGTTTTTGGATAAAATAGCTAATTCAAAGTTTCATCTACGACTTCCTTTTCTCTATTACTTAAAGTAGAAATCATAGATCTATACTCTTAAACTTAATTTTATTTAGCTTAATGTATTTAAGATAGCTACATTTTAATAAAGATTTATAAATTTTAATTTTAATAAAAATAATATAATTAAATTTATTTTAACTAAAATAAATTTCAAGAAAAATTAATAAAAAAAGGCAACAATTATTACCTTAACTTAAGAAACATTTATAATAGAAAAATTTTATTATTCCACTTGATTTGCTTATTCTATCATTGTATTTATAATAGAAGATTCTAATAAAAATATTATTATATTAATTTTTTAATACTTTTAATACACTTTTAAATATTAAATATTAAATTTAATTTTAATTTTACAGTGATTCTAAATATTATTGTTATTATTATTGTTAAATGAAATGGTGTTATTATTTTAATTATTTAAATTATTTTTATTATTATTATTTGATGGATTGGCCATAGCAGCATCAAGTAAAATAGAGGCTTGCTGATCTAAAATACTAGTCCAGTCATTTTTTGAATTAAAAAAAGTTTTTTAAGGGGATTAAATCGACTAATTTTAAGCTTAAACATTTATTTAATTTCTTAAACTTTATTTATAAACATCTATTTACATTTCTTAAATAGAAACCATTTCCTAAAGTTCCATAATTTTCGAAGTTTTCTAAAAAATAAATTCCCTTGCCTTTTAATCTAAGAAATCTGGAAGTTGTTCCAATTTTACTTTTTCACCCTATTTTTTTAAATAGAGAATAATCCAGACTAAACCTTTATTCCTATCATTTATAATTTATAATTAATTTTTTAAATTTTATTTATAATTTAATATTTAAAAAATAAAAAATATTTCTTTTTTTTTACCTAGTATCTTTTCCAATCTTAAGCAACTCAAAATAAAATAGTTTCTGAGCTCTTTCTAAATCCTTGAACTTTTTCTTTTTTTCGCCCAATTATTCTTCCTGTATATAAATTTGCTCAGAATTATTATTTATTTTTTCCATAAGATCGATTTTTTGCTACTTAGCACTTTAAATGGCATCCTTTTTCAAAAAAATAAAATATTAAAATAAAAAGTAAAAATCTCACTATTTAAATTTTACTTTTTTAGAATTTTCAAAGTTTTTTTAAACCATAATTTTATCTATTAACATTGATCTATTTTCTTAATCAGAACCAATTTTTGAACTTCTTAAAGGAGAAGTAATACTTTGATTACTGCTCATATTCATAATACTTGCACCTAAATTATTGTTAGCAGGTTTTTTGGGACCAGCTTTTAATTCTTTTTGTAAATTTTCAATCTGAAAATAAAAATTAAGAATATATTTTATTAAAAATAAAAAATAATTTAACTAAAATAAAACATTTAATAAATTTATAATATTAATTTGATAAATAATTTAAAAAAACCAAACTTATTTTTGGCTTTATTTTTTACCTAATCATCTAATTTTCTTATTCTTTAAATGTGGGTATGATTTTCAGTTCTAAGTAGTCTTATTGTATTAGTTTTGTTAGCCATATATACTTCTATTTCCCTAATATTTTGGTGCAATTTTGTTTGAAAAATAGTGGTTTATTTTTCGTAAAATTTAACCAATTTTCTCATAGATTCTTATTATGTCTCTAAAGAAAGTCTTTGATAAAGAGAGTGAATTATTTTATCCGCTGATAAATCTACTTATCTATATAATTTATAAAAAATTTTAACATTTTACTAATTAATATTCATTTATAATAAATAACTATATTTACATATCATTTAAATTATCACATTCCCCATTAGGCTCTGCATTAATATAAGAATTTAGTTTTCTTTTGTTAAAATAATATTATAAGATAATACTGACGAATAAATATAAAAATATAATAGCGAAAATAAAATAAATATCTTTAAAAATAGATTACTTTTTAATATCTCTATCTGCTTCTTTTATTTCGCCCAATTTATCAGTTCTAGATTTCATTAATTTTTCAGCATTTAATAAGGCTTACACAAAAGAATTTTATACTATTTAAAAATTAAAAAAAAAATTATTTTATATGAATCAAAGATTTAAATATTTTTTTATTTATTAAATATTATATTTATATTAAAATTATATTTTTTTATATAATATTATATATAAATTAAATATATTTTCTTACTTTCACTTATTTTTGAATTTTCCTTTTATTTAGACTAATTTGTATCTAGAGATGAATTATGCTGAATATTATTTATAGATGGCAATGCTTAACTCGTTTTTCTAGAGGAATTTTCTTATTAAAAATTATGTTTATTTAAATTTACATAAAAAAATAAATATTATTAAATTAATTATTCTACTCAAATTTAAAAGATTTTTAAAACCTCCTCCTGTTGGATTTTCTTAATTGGCAATTTATATACTTCCTTTTCGCGAAAGCATTCCTAAAATTGAATTTCTTACCTTATTTATAGGTTTACTGTTTTAGATACCTTAAAAAAATATTTGATAATCAATTGAAAAAGTTTTTAAAATTTAAAAAATTGCTTTAATATATTAATATATAAATATAAATTAAAAATATTTAAAAATAATACTATATACTGCATATTTTAAAATTATTTTACTATTTTTATATGTGCTTGGTAACTCTCTATTTTATTTTTTCTTTAAAAATGCCGTATTTTTTTAACTCCAAATGTCTAAATCATCTACTTAATCACAATCTTACTTTTCAAGATTTTCTATAACTTTTTTTTTATCATTTTTTGTTACACCTTCTTCATCTAACTTTTAGTATCTGAGTTAAATTAATTTTAAATTTATAAAAAAACAAAATAAACATATTAATAATAAAATTCTGAAATAAATATTATACTTAAAATTACATTTCTTTTAACAATAATTTTTTATCCTAGCTTTGTTTTTTCAATTCTTATCGAGATTATATTTGAAAAGGAGTCATTTTATCCTTTAATAAATTTTGAAAAAATTAAAAATTTATCATTATTATAATTTTAATAATAAATTTTTTATTTATTATATAAAATTTAATATATAAATTAATTATTTTAAAATAAATATCTACATTTATTTATATTAATATATATATAATTACCAATTACTACGGCCTTTAAGAATTAACATCTTTATATTGATACAGTTACAAATTAATAGAAGCAGCCAATGGTTTATCTGTAATATAATGAATTGACCTAAAATTTGTGTTGTTTCTTTTTTTAGCTCTGCTTTTGTCAATTTCTTAAATTTTATAAAAATCAATATCATTTCTTTCTTCCTCAATTAGTTATTTGTGAATCATGTAACGAGACTATCATAAAAAAAATCTTAATTTCACAAATTTATTAAAAATAATTTTATTTATATAACACTTTCTTAAAAATATTAATAAGAATATATTTATAAGAATTAATAAACTTTATTATAACTTAAAAATAAAACTAGAATTTCAATATATAGATAATAATTTTCAATTTTTTAAATAAATTTAATAATTATTTGGCTTAATTAATTATAATTGAACTTTACCAAATTAAAGAAAAAGTTTTTTTTTTTAATTAAATTTTATCTTAAATTTATTTACCTAGTAAAACGGGTCAAACCCTGTATTAGTTGCATTGATAATTTCATTTAAGTTATTTTTTAATTAAAATTTTGGTAGCTAAATTTCAGGCCTACTTTTCGCATGTATATAATTTACTTTTGGCCTAAAATGAGAAACAGTTTTTCTTTACTCTTAATTTAAAAATTATTAAGACTGTGTTTTTTGCATTTATTTATTTATTTATATATATATATTATTTTCAGATATTTTTTGTTTGAAAAATTTGGTTTTTGTATTTTTTTCACTAATTTTATTATATTAGATTATATTATAAGTTTTTTATTTATAATAAATAATTATATTATTGTTTGTGGATTTTTTGATTAATTTAAAAGCTTATTTTTTAATCATGTCGTAAATGAAAGCAATGATGAATTATTAGAATAAGTATTACCATATTGCTTTAATGTTTTTTATTCTTGTGAAATTTTATAAAAAAACTCTAGAATTTTGAATCTTATATTTTAAAATTGATAGGGATTTATTATTTATAAAGATAATAAAAGATTTTTTTTTATTGAAAATAGATTGGAATAGTTTATATTTCATCTGTAGAAATTGAATATGTTATAATATTTAGTTGGATGATTATTACTAGAGTTATTCAGAATAATTTAGGTTAAAATAATTAAGAAATGAGGGAATTTTAAATAGAGAGAAGTAATTTTATTATTTTGACTATTTTCACATAAATTTGATTATGATTATATTAATTTGGTTTAACTTTTTTAATTAAAAAAAGTAGTTTATAATTTTTTATTGGTAAAAATAAAATAAAAAAAGAAAAAATAAAAAGGTTTTTATAAAATATTAAAAAAATTTATATATTCAAATGGAAATAGTTGAAAATAATTAGGAATAAATTAAAAATAATTAATAAGAAAATTTAGAAATTGAAGATTAAAAAGTAAATAAAGATTTTGATGGAGAAGGTTTCGAAGAAAATTAGGATACCAATATTGTATTAGAAAAAATTGATTAATTTAGTAAAAATATTGAAATTTCTTAACAAGAAGAAGTAATTTTCATTTTAAATTAATAATTAAATTCTTAAAAATTATATTTAACAACTATAATTTGAGGTACAAATTTAAAAACAAATTATTATATTATTTTTTTTTAATTTTATAGAATAAAAAGAAATATGAATTAAGAAGAATTCCCATTCCTCCCCACAGAATGACTCCTTTGAGAAATTCTTGGGAAAAAATTGTTACAACAATTGTTGAAAATTTAAAATTATAAATAAGAATGAATACCAAAAGAAAATCAATTGAAATTAAAACCTCTGATTTTACTGAAGAAAATAATGCAATTTCCAGAGCAACTGATTTTTTAAAAGCTTTTTGTTTAGGTAGCTAATTTTTCTAATAAAAATATAACAAAAAATAATAATATATAAAAAAAATTGTTTAAAAATTAACAATTTTACCTATTTTTTTTATATTTACTTAATTTTTTATTATAAAGGATTTGAATTAAATGATGCCGTTGCCTTGTTGAGATTAGATGATTTATATATTGAAACTTTTGAAATTAAAGATGGTAATAAAAATAAAAACAAAATAAAAATAAACATAAAATTTGTTTCATATTAAAATTTGCCCTGTTTTTAATAAATTATTTTTTTTTTATAGTTAAAAACTTACACGGAGATCATTTATCCAGATGTATTGGAAGAATTTCAGGAGAAAAAGGAAAAACTAAATTCGCCATTGAAAATGCTACTAGAACTAGAATTTGTTTAGCCGACTAAAAAGTCCATTTATTAGGTATTTTAAAATTTAAATAAAAATCATATATATAAAAGAATACAAAAATTTAAAAATAAAATAAAATATTAATTATAATTAAAATAATTATAGGAAGTTATGCCAATATAAAATAAGCTAGAGATGCTATTTGTGCCTTAATTTTGGGTTCTCCTCCAGGAAAAGTTTACAGTTCATTAAGATATATTTCAAAAAGATATACTGAAAAATTCTGAAAAAAATAATTTCTAAAGTTTTTTTAAAAAAAATTAAATTCAAAGTATAACTACTAAAACAAAAATTTAATTATAATAATAATAAAATGACTAACTAAATAGTTTGATAAAATACTAAATAATTCAAAAAATAAAAATAAATGGTAGGAAATTTTAATTTTTACAAGATTTCATTTAAAAATTGATATTTGAAAAGTATATTTAGTATAATTTAATTATATTAAAAAGTTTATATAATTTTGACTTTTAATATAAAATTTTAATTTATAATGTGTGTGTGCTATTAACTATTGTATTTATGTCAACATTTATAATTAATTTTTGGAACTAAGTTATATGATTTTTAAATCAAAAAATATTTATATATCATAATGATAAAGTCTTTTTTTTATATTAATATTATTGTTAATATTAATTTTTAAATTCTTTTATTATGCAAGAATATGGTTTTAATTTTTCAAATTTAGAATATGAGGAATTCCTAAAACAAAATTATATTTTCATTTAATTTTGATAAATTCTAAATAGCATAATAAATAAAAAATTACAGAAATTTATAAAAATACTATTTGTGAATCTTTTAATATGGAATAAAATTAACAAAAATAAAAAGAAGAACAATAAGAAATTAAATAGGATTCTTAACAAAAATAGGAATAAACTAAAGAATTGGCTAAAAAATAAATAAAAACTGTCAAAAAATTTGTTAATTAGGTATTAATTTAAAAAATAGTATATATATATATGATTGTAATATACAATTAACCATATATAATGTATATTTATTTTATTTAAAATTTTAAAAATATAATAAAATTAGGTTCCAGATGAAATATTATAAAACCAATTATTAAATCATGCTATTAAAATATTACCAGCACATTACAATTTTGAAATCCATAAAACAATTTGGAGAATTTAGAATTATAAAGAAGAAATAAATAAAAAAGTAAAATAAAACTTAAAAGCAAATACATTTATATATTATTTATAAAATAAAATAATAATTATTATTAATAATATTTATAGGATCTGACCGTTTGCCTTTAGTTCCCTGAGGTTATTAATATAAATCTTATTTAAACTATATAATAAAAATAATTTACTTTTTTAATTAAAATTTATTCAATAAATTATATTACAATTTTTTATTTTCTTAAATATTTTATAACCTAAAATAAATTTATAAAAAATTAAAAAAATTAATAAATTTATGTTTATATCTTAAATTTATTTAAAAACTCAATTAAAAAATTTATATAGGGGTTAATGTTATTTGCCTGTATTTTGGCTGATATAATTTCTACTTTTGCTGAAGTAGAATGTGTTATTATGGGAGATGTTACTTATGGAGCTTGTTGTGTAGATGATCAAACTACAAAACATTTGTAGGCTGACTTTTTAGTTCATTATGGTAAGAATATAAATTTAAATTTTCAAAAATTTTAATTCAACTAATTAACCCAAACTCTATCATTTCTATAATAAATTAAAAATAAGGACATTCTTGCTTAGTCCCAATAACTGAGACATGTGTTAAAACTTTATATGTTTTTGTAGAAATCTCAATTGACATGGAACATTTCAAAAAAACAGTTCATTTAAATTTTCCTGATAAAACTTAAATGTAATTAATTATACATATATAAATTTATATATTTATATATTAAATTATTTTTAAAAAATATCAATAATTAATTTAATTAAATTAGCATATATTTGATGGGAACAGTTTAATTTAACACCGTTATGTTTGAGGCAAAAAAATAATTAACTGAAGAAGGATACTTAAACATAAGAATTCCTTAAGAAAAACCGAGATCTTAAGGAGAAGTTTTAGGATGTACTTCTCCTTCTTTGGACGTTTAAATTGACTCCAAAAATGTTATGTTATTTATTGCAGATGGAAGATTTCATATGGAAGCCGCTATGATAGCTAATACTGATTTCACTTCTTACCAGTATAATCCTTATGCTAAAGTAAAAATAACAATAAAAAAAAAAAGCAACTTAAAAATAAACTTATATTAAAATTAATTAAAAATAAAATCCACATGAATACAATAAATTTTATATGTATATCACTTTTAAATAAATAATCAATATTTAAATAAGGAATTAACAATAGAAAAATATGATATCGAAATGATGAAAGAAATCAGATATAAAGAAATTTAAACAGCTTAAAAAAAACATAACAGAGTCGGAGTTTTGTTTGGTACTTTGGGAAGACAAGGATCTTCACACATTTTGAAGGTAAAAAAAATTAAAAAATCCATCTATTATACAATTTTTTTTAATTATTAATTTTATTTTAAAATTATAAAATATTAACTATTTATAATCTTCATATTATAATTAATAATTTTTTAATTAGAGAATAGAACAGCTCCTCACTGAAAAAAATATAGAATACTTTGTTTTATTGATTTCTGAAATTAATTTTGATTAACTTTCACTGGTAGCAGAGTAATTTTAATTTAAATTTTAACATTATATAAAAATTTCATAATTTTTTTTAAAATTAATGATATAATATTTAATAATTTTTTAATATTTACTATTCTAATTATTAGCGAAGTTGATTACTTTGTCTAGATTTCGTGCCCCAGGTTGTCCATAGATTGGGGAAGTTAATTTTAAAAACCATTATTAAATCCATATGAATTATTTGTTACTTTGTAAAAAGCTGAGTGGAGAGAAAGATATCCTATGGATTATTATTCTAATAATGGAGAGGTTTGGACAAATTATTATCATAAAAAAAATGGTATATATTTAATAAAAATTAGTTTTATTTTAAAATTCTAAAAAAAAATATATATATTAAATCTCATATAGTATAATATTTATATTTTTTGTAGATTAACCTAAAAAAGCAAGAGCGAAAGTTAGATTATAATACGAAAAAACACAGGAGGCTTAATGATAAAAATATTTATATTACTTTTTAAAATAAATATTTAATATTATACAATAACATAAAAATATCATTATATTATTATATTATTAATATTTTTTATATATAATAGTATATTTTTAATTATAAGGTTTTATCATATTTGATTGATTTATTAATATTTTAATTATTTTTAAACAATAATTGATAAGATTATTTGCTATAAAAATTTATAAAATATTAAAAAACAAAGTATAAGGTAGATATATAATTATATAAGATTTTTAAATAAAATGGAATTAAATTTAAATAAACTTTAAAGTTAAGAGTCAAATAAAAGTTAAAAAAAATAAAAAATGGAAGTGAAATAATAATAGATAAAATAAATTTAAAAAGAAATCAAAGATAACTAATAATAATTATTAGACAGAGTATAAAATTTAATAAATAGTTCTATAAAGTTTGGGCTATATAAAGATGAAATTAGCGATGAATAAATTTGGGAAAATTTTACGTAAATTTTTTAATAAGAAATTTTAGAGTATGATTACAAAGTATACAGTTAGTTATAAAATTAAAAAGAAAAAGAAAAAAAACTTATTTTTTAATTTCATTTTGACGATTAAATTTTAGAAAGCGTACTTAATTGTAATAGTTAAACAGAAAATATAAGAGATATTTTAGTAAAATACTAAAGATATTAGGTTATGTAGGAATATACTAGGTTTTTAAAAGCATAAGAATAATTAGATTAAGTTCTAAAATTTGAATTAAAACTGCAGAAAATTCCTGAAATAATGAAATAAAATATAGTAAAAACTTTTTTGAGATAATAATAAGTAGACGAAATTAAAGCAGAGGAAAAGTTTTACAATTTAGTTGAGGAAAAAAAATTGTAAAAAATTCAGCTGGAAAATGAAATTCTAAATTTAAAAAAAGTATTAGATGCTGATCAAAATCATTAGTAATATTTAAAGTTAAGAGAAAATTTGGAAAATTAATTGAATTTATTTCAAAAAGCTAAATAATAGTTAGATCCTAAAAATATAGGTAAATCGCACGAAAAAAATACATAATTATATATTTTACCCTACATTTTGGAGAAATTTGGGCTTAATGAAGATAAAATTGAGGTTTTTTAAAATATAAAGTGGCTAGATTTTCAATAAAAAAATGAGATACCAATAAAGAATACTAATAATATATAAATTCATTTAGATGCAAAAAATTTAAACATTCAAGAAAATGATTAAAAACAGGAGAAATTATTACAATATTACCAATAACTTGATTTTTCATAAGTGGATGAAAATGAAGAAATTTGCATGAATTAAAACCAAAATCAAACAATAGGAGAAATTGATATGGTAATATTTTAAAATGGAAAAGTAAAATTAATAATAGAATGTAAATCCAATGTTTTTGACTGTTAGGCTGGCTTTTTATAGTCTGGTAATATAAGAAATGAAAAAAAAAAATATATAAATATCGGTAAAAAAATTATATAAGTAGGCTTCGAAGTCCCAGTTTGCGTTGTTTTGTCAATTGAAAAAAAAATATTAGATTATAAAGCCGAGGTAATTATTAAATAATATTTAATTTTAATTATGTAAATAAAAAATAAAAATAATCAAATTTTTAAATAAATAATAAATTTATACAAATAACTAAATAATATTTAAAAATTTTTAACACTAGTAAAAGAATTATCGAATAAAATATGCTTTTTTAATAATTCCTGTCTAATTTTTTTTTTTATTTCTTATTTTATAATAAGTTTTATCTAATTTTTAATTATTAGGATATAGATATTTAGTATTGTTAAAAGTATTAAGAAAATTTAAATGGAATTTATAGTGAAAATTAGATTTCTTTTATGGAATCTAGGTGTAAAGAAGAAATAAATAAAGCTGTTAATGGATTAACAAAAGATGAAATCGACTTTTAAAAAATAAAAAAAGACTTAAAAACCAAATTTTAAGATTTCTAGAGCCCTCAAACTTATTTCAATGAAAACAAAGATAAAAATATTTTTATATTATATAGAGACCTGTGAAAAATTTTATAAATATAAATGTTTTTAATTAAAACTTGCTATATAAAAATTAAAAACTAAATATCTTTGCAAAATTTTAACCTATTTATATATTATAAGACAATTGCATTTTATTCCTATAAAATTTTTAAAATTATTTACATTTTATACTTAAAATGGATTGGTATTGCTTTTTTATTTTAACCCAAACTAAGAATTTTACAATTAATTCAATAATTTTTCTCTCAAAGTATATAAATTAATATAATAATAGTTTTAATTATTAAATTATATTGAATTTTTTATTTGTAATAAGTCGTAAATATATTTTATTTTATCAGTATATTTTTTATTTATTTTTATTATCCCAATACACTTCAAATTTTAAGAATTTTTATTTATAGGATATTAATTATTATGGTATTAAAATTTGGCTATTCCTAATTAATTTTCTCATTTTAAATTACTCATTCAGTTTTTATAATCTTTTTCTTAAACATCACCATCATATTCGTCATAATAGGGTCTGAATCCTTAAAAAATTATTATGATATAAATTATTTTATATAATATAAACTTTAGTATTTTTGCTATTTATAATAAATTTTTATATTATTCCACTTATGGTCATTTATAATTATATTGTAATTTTCATAATTAATCGCATTATTTATGTGAGAATTTTTTTTTGCAATGTTTTCGTAATTAATTATATTTCCTCATATTTATTTTTGAATTTCGAATTTTATAAGTATTTTATTATTATTTACCAGATTAAGCTACAACTGCGGTATATAAGGGAACACAAATTAAAACTGGATAATATAACAATTTAGGGGGAGCTAATTTGAAAATAGGTAACCCTACAAAAGCTTCTTTGAAATTCCAGAAAATTCTTCTCATTTAAATTTATTTATTTTACTAATTTTTCTAATATTATTTTTTTGATAGATTTATTTATTGATTTATTAAAAGTTTTAATTGATTCCATATATTGAATTTTTAATTAATTATAAAAGAAGTACTTTGTTATAATAGAAAAAAATAAAAAATTTATAAGCAGATGGTGAAGTATTATCTATATTTCATAATTCATATTTCAATTGTTTTTAATAAGCAATTGATATTTAAAATTTATTAACATTTTTGTTTACGAATTTTTAAAAAATAAAGCAAAATTTTATTTTGATATTTGAATTTATATATAAATTTGCTATATTAAAATTCATTTCATTATTTTTTTAGATATATAGAATTATTCCATATATTTTATAAACGCCTATATAATTAATGTTTTATTTCAAACATTTAAGTATAATTAAGTTTATTTATAAAGAATAGTAAAAAATTTGTAATATTTGTAATATTTGTAAAGAGAAAATGATAAAATCTTTATTTTAAATTTCACTTATTTTGTGGCAAAGTTGGATTAATAAGTTTTAAATAATTTCAAGATTTCATTTTTAACAAACAAATATAACTTCATAAAAATTTTTAAATAGTATAAGATAATAATTATAAGAATTTATAAGAATCAGATTTTTAAAAAAGGATAATAAAATCTGTAATGATTTGATAAAACTTAATACTTAAAAAATTTATTCATCAAATAAAATAAATACATAAAATAAAAAAATTCTAAAAAAAAAATATAATAGCCTAAAACCTATATTTTCTTTATAGTAAAAATAGAAAAATATTAGTTAAAATTTTAAAAAAAATAAATGGAAGAAGAAAAAGAATTAAACCAAAAAATTTTTGACCGGTAAATAAGAATAAAAGACTGGGACCAAGAAAAATTGGAAAACTAAAAAGTTTTAATTTTAGGAATGGGAGGACTGGGAACAGTTGTCTTAATTCAACTTTTGAGATTAGGCGTCAAAGAAATCCATTTTTTAGATTTCGATACCATAGATTTAAGTAACTTGCCTCGTCAGTTTTTATTTGGAAAGTAAAAAATTCAAAAATTTAATAAAAATTTAAATTCACTATCAATATCTTTATTAAATTTATCTTTCAAATAAATAACTCAATAAAAATTAAAACTAATTATTTAAATATACATTATATCTATTTTGTACACATTTTATTTTTTTTTATTTTATTTACAGAGAAGATGTGGGTAAAAAAAAAGTTGATGTCGCGTTAAAAAATGCCTAAATTCATAATATTTCTAACAGTTAACTGTATGGTTATCATATGGATGCGATAAAAGAATTTTAAAAAGTTATAGAATTAGCTAAAAAATGTGATTTCGTATTTAATTTAATAGATCACGGCGATTATTGGGATCTAGCTGTTTGTTCACTATGTTTATCTTTGAAAATACCTCACATATCTGGAGGTATTCAAATATATATAAAATAAATAATTAATTATATTTTTTTTATATATTAATAAAATAACTTTATAAAATAAATAAAAAATACATATAATACTTTTACTATAGGTAATTTTGCCAGTAGTATGATGTTAGACTTTTACATGAGGACAGGTGAACCTTGTTATTTATGTTTAACTCCTGATTTAAAAGAAAAAGAAATAGTTGAAAAATTTCACCCAGATTTAATTTAAAATTATAGAGATATTTCTTTTATTCCCGCTAATGATAATCCCATCAGTTAAAGTTCCGCTACTTTGTGTACAAGTTGCGGGGTTTTCTTAGCAAATATGTTTAAATGCGCAATTATGACTCCCGAAAAAGATTAAAAATCAAGGTATATAAATTTTATAAAATTTTTTTATCATTTTATAAATTTTAATTAAAAAAAAAATTAAAAAAAAAAAATTATTGCTTAAAAATTTATCACTTATTAGGAGGGTTATGATTTATCTAGATAATATAGAGACTTTGGATTTTGGAGTCGTTGCAGAACCTAAATGCAAGTATTGTAACAAGTAAAAAAATAATTATTAATTATTTTAAGTAGTAGATTTTAAAAAAATTGTAATTATTATGATATTTTTTATTACCAAATTTTAAAATTTAAATCATTTTTAGAAATCCTATTGCTATTAAATTTACAGATTCAGGAATAATTTAAAAGGAGTCTGAATAGGTTTGGGAAGATATAAAAGGAATGAATTTTAAAAATTTTGACGAAATCTTTTTTTAATAAATTGAAAAATAAGAAGTAGAAAAATAAGAAGGAGAGAAAATAAAAAAAGAGACAATTTACTAAATAAAATTATTGGATAATACAATACAGTAATAAAATATATTTTATTAAATTTATTTAATTTAAATATAAATAATTAAAATAATGTTTATGTGATTTTTAAAATATTTATATTTGAAAAGTGAACTAGAAATAAAATAACTAAATGATAAGGAGTAAATTATAGAATTTGATTGGAAAATATTGTTAAAATAGTAAAATCTTGATTAAAATAATGAATTAAATGAAAATTTGGAAGATAATGAAAAAATTATTGAAATAAATAAACTTGAAAAAAAAGAAGAGCTGCAAGATAAAATGGAAGAATTAAGTGAAAATAATAAATTATAAGAATATAAAAAAAATGAAATAATTTTAATAAAAAATAAAATATAAATAAAAAATATTTCCTTATAAAAATGGACTTTTATGGAATGGGAGTGGGAATTTCCTGATGAACAAGAAATAAAATATATTGAAAAATTTAGAAAAATAATCAAATAAGTGTTTTAAATTTGAAGATTTTAAATAAATACTATAACCTATTAATTTTAAGTTTATATTTATAATAATACAAAATATTATCAAAATTAAATAAATTTATTTATTAGTATAATAATTACAATATATAAAAAATCAAATAGTTGATTATTTAAATAATTTTACATTTAAAGATATATTTTATATAATGATATTCAATAATGTAAATTTAATTATATATATATTAATTTAAAATCTTTAAACATCAAATAAAAATTTAAATTTCTGTTTAATTATTAATTTTAATATTTTATTTCTGGAACATAAATATGGATAAGAACTTTTTCTGCAAAATATTAATTATAATTAGCATCAGAATTTTATATTTAGCTTTATAATTTTAGAAGGGAAATAGAATCATATGAGGTCCTGTATATAAAGGGCATTTTAATTTAATTAGCACATATTCGATTAAATATAATTAGAAATATATAAAATTACTTATATTGATAATAAGTATCCTTCAGATACTATAAGAGAAAGTAAAGCATCTCCAGAAAAATGATGATAATTTATTTATTTATGATAAAATTAAAAAAAAACACTCTAATACCAACTATAATAAAAAAAAAGCAAAAAAAATAAAAAAAATTAATTTAAATAAATAATCAAATAAAAATAAAAACAAATAACATAATAAATGGCCGAAAAACAAGAAAACCAAGAAAAATTTCAACAAAAAAAAGAAGGAAAACCTTTTATACAACTAGAAAACACACTTAAAAAACTGCTTTAAATTTAAAAGTGTGAAATTTTAGATAAAAAACACAATTCTTGTAAACATAAAAACGGATGTGTAAGTTAAATAGTTGATATAGGAATTAGAGGATTTTTAATAGGAATAGGTTTAAAAGGCACAATTAAAATACTAATGTTTATTTTAAAAAATAAAACTTTAAATCCAATCAAAATTTTACACCAATTTTTCTCCAAAGATGTTATATAATTCGCTCTCACCCCCGCTGTCTATAATATAGTTTTATAAGGTAAAATTTTCTATTTTATTTTTATTTTATTTTGTTTTTAATTTAAAAATAAAATAAATCATATTAAAATCGCTTCGGTTCAATTTTATTAATTAAATTATTAAAAGAGAATATTAATTTATTATTATTTTTTAATTTTAATCTTGTATTCACATTTTTCTATTTGATTCCCATAAATCGATTTTGATTTTAATTTGAAGTTAAAATAAACTAATCTCAATATTCTTTTTCAAAAATATAATAAAAACATTATATATACTTTAAATAAATATAATAATTTCATGTTTTTTATTAATATTATATAAAATTCTTGTCATTAATTAAATATAAGTTAGTAACAAAAAAATTTATTTATATTTTATAATAATTAATTATTTATATTTTATTATAAATAATTATTTATTTTTTTAAAGGAACAACTTGCCTTATGAGATGGTTTAAAAATGGGGAAACCAAAAAAGACGCTTTTATTTCCGGATTTATGGCAGGATTTTTATGTTTATTGACCAAGCCTAAAAAAGACAGATAAATTTGGGCTGTTTTTTTATTAACAAGAGCTTTTTAATTTTATTATAACAGTTTAGTGAATAAAAATTATATTCCCAAAACAAAATTTGACTATGTAATAATTTTCAGTTTAATGTGGTTTTTTTTGGGAAGCTAGTGTGGAGCAGAGTAACCAAATTGCGCAAAATCTTTAAATAGTTTTAAAAATAACATAACATTTATGAATGAAGGAGATATTGGACTGTATAGTACAATGATGTTTAGAAAAAATAGAAAAATGTACTTGAAAAATGGACCCGAAATCATGTAAGATCCTGCTAATTTTCATATCAAACCAGCTAAATAAGTTTAAATGTTTGGCCTGGGTAAAAAATGAAAAATAATGAATTTTCATTGAAAAAAATAAATAAGTATTTTATATAATAATATCTTAATAAAATATTTATTTTCTTATTTAATTTAATGTTTTAATAATAATTTTTTAAAAGCTACGTATAATTTTATATATATAAAAAATTTAATTTTTTTAATTTTAATTTATATTTATAGATACATTAATATATATATATAAATTACTAATTTTTGGGAAAAGTAATATTTAATAGTAAAAATCTTAGCAAAAGAACATGAATAATATATAATTAAAAATACTATTATTGGCTTATTAATTTATAAAAATAATTCCATTTATTTTAATTAATTATAAAAAAAAACTTATTTTAGAATAAACTGCAAATATTTTTTAAAATAAAAACATAAAAATTCAGAATAAATTCAAATATAAAAGTGAAAAATTAAACGATAATGAGTTAAAATTCTTTAAAATACCCATAGATTTAAGACAGATCTTTAAATAATTCATAAAACATAATTAATAATTAATAAGAATTAATGAATTCTTAAGCTAGTTATATAAATTAAAGTTATTTAAAATAATAGTAATAGTTATTTTTATAGCAATAATAAAGTCGAAATGGTTTATTTACTTAGGGTTCATAAAGTATAATAAATTAAAATAGTAAAACATTGAATGATCCTGAAAATTATGCAAGTTCATAATTTATGCATGGCTCTAAAATCCCTGCAGTTACCGAAATAATTAACTTAAAATTTAAGTAAAAAAAAACTACAATTTATTCATATATAAACTTTTTTATTTTATTTTTTAACAATATTTTAAATTATTATTCTATAATTTAAAGGCCTGAATAAAAAGAATTGCATAAGAATTTGATAGAAATGGTCAAAAATTTTTAAAATTTAGAAAATATTGTTAAATATAAAAATAGGGAAATTGAGAAACTTCACCATTTGATTAATTATTTACAAAACGGTTTACAAAAAAGAGACGAAATTTTAGCTAATATCCAAGAAGAAAATAGAAAATTAAAAGAATAATTTGTTTAATAGGAAATGGAGATTAAAAATTTAAAATTTTAATTGAAATATACTAATAAAGATGAAAATATTTTTAAAAAATCCGCTAAAAATACGGGTGTTTTTAAACAAAAATTTAGAATAAAGTAGGAGGAAGAAGAAATGAAAAAAGTATAATAAAAATTAAAATTCATGGAAAAAGAAAAATAATCAGTTGATAAGTCTCTGTTAAGGCCCAAAGATTACTCAGTAACAGAAGATAAAGCTTTTTGTGTAATGAACAAAGATTTAAGTAATTATAAATTAATTTATAAATAAATAATTATTTATACTTTACTTTTAATTTTTAATTTTTGCAAAAATATAACAATTTTTATGAAAAAGATTTGGATGTTAATAAAGAGTATTTTGGAAAACCGCATATTAATTATTTTTAAGAGAAATTAAGAGATGAACAGTTTTTTATTGATAAAATTTAAGAAATGGATTACGAATAAAGTATATAATTATACGATAATACTCTCAGATTGCAAGTGGAACACAAAAATTTATATTATTTAGTTTTTAGGTAAAATTAATAATAATTTAAAAATAAAAATTGACTAAAAAATTCACATAATATTAAGAAATATAATTTATTTAAAATAATAATAAGTTATAAAATAAAAATTTATATAGATTAAGAAAATTATTATAGTCTTCTGTAAGTATGAGTTAATAAATGGTTTTAACAGATGCTTTAGAAGTAATGAAAAATTTTAATTATTTTTTTTTTTTTATATAAATACTTTTTATATAAATTTTTAATAAAATTAAATATAATTTCTTAATTTATTTCAAAATATTTTTTAAATTATAATTTTTTAATGGAAATTTTTTTTAGCTTATAGTGGAATAAGGATGCGAAATTATAGAATGTGATAGGTGTTCTGTATTTATTTATGATTAGGAATCAGAAAAACTATGGACAAAGGTAATAAATTTTACTTTATTATTTTATTAATTATTAAAAAATATGGTATCTATTTATTTATAACATATAAAATAATTTATTAGGTCGCAAAAGGAAGCTAAAAAACTATAAGAATTCCGTATAATTAGGGAGTAGCTGGATTGGTTTTCACAAGTGGAAAAGGAGTTAATATTTTAAATGCTTATAGAGATGAAAGATTTAATAAAGAAGTAGATAAAATTACGCATTATAAAACCAATACTATACTTTGTTATCCAATTTTTGATTAAAATGGACAAACCGTAAATGGTAAAAAAAATTTTCAATATATAATAATATTTTTATTAATCAATAAAATATTAAAATAAATGAAAAAATAAAATATTAAATATTATTTTAGGAGTTTTATAATGTGTAAATAAGTGCAAAGGTTATTTTACGTAAGACGACTAATAATTAATTTAAGTTATTTGTTAAGTTGCATCTATGACTTTAAGAAACGCAAAATAATTTGATGATAATATACTGGTTCATAATAATTTAAGACAAGCTTTAAAGGTGAAATTTTTTATTATTAATATTATTTTCAAATTTAATATTGTAATAAAAAAAAAATATTTAAAAATAACTTACAAACAATAATTTTAATAAAAGAGTGGAATTTTACTTAATGGTAAATTGGATGAAGTTGATCTATTATTGGAGGGCGAAAAATAGTTGAGAGAAAACTTTAATGTGCAGAAAGTTAAAATTTATTATATAGACGACGAAGAGTAACAATTTTATACCTATAACATAGCAAAAGAGAAAAATTGTTTCCCTATAACTCTGGGTTTAGCGGGGTATTCCATAATTATAAAAATAAAAAATAATTATAAATAATTATAAATATTTATTTTTTTAAAAAATTATTAAATTTAATTTTAGAGATGCTTTGAAATGGGGAGATATAATTCACGTTAATAATGCATATAATCATCCATCTTTTAATGTTAAAATTGACATTGACACAGCTATGCCCGTAATTGTTTTACCAGTCAAAAGAGTAAAATTAATTAAATAAATGCTGAATTTTAAATTAAATAAAATTCAATAATTTAAAAAAAGTATACATATATTTAGCAATTTTACTATATAATATTTGTTTATTTACTTATTTTTTTACAGGAAAAAGGGGATAAAATATAGGCCATATTGGAAATCATTAATTAAAGGGGAATAACAGGAATTGTAAATTTTAATTATTAAAAAAATTAATAAATATTTTAAATTTTGTTAAAATTATAAAGGCTTCAGAATAGAAATTAGATATTGATGGCGTTGATTTGGAAGCTTTGGACTTTTTTTCGAAATAATTTTGTTAAGCTCTAATTAATGCAAGAACATTTCAAAAAAATAGAAATAACTATTTAGAAAAATTATAAAATATTTAAGATAATTACTGAAAAAATTTAAATATAAATTATTATTTTTATATTTACATATAAGAATATATTTTTTTATTTGTTAATTAATAGTAATTATTTTATAGATATCCAGTTATTACTATAATTATTGCGAAAATTTAAATAATTATTATTTTTTTTTTATTTCAAAAAAAATAATATATTAAAAATATTATTAAAATAAATTAAAAATTATATATCATAATACTATTATAATATAAAGATAAAATGGTTAAACTGAAAAAATTAGTAATTTTAGCAATTTTGATATAAATTTATTTTGCATTTGAAGTTTCAAAATTAGGAGTAAAGGTAAAATAAATTAACTATTCATTATTTATTTAAGCTTTAAATTTCAATTATTAAATATATAAATTTTTAAAATTATTTATTAAAACCAGTACTATAATTAAACAAGTGAAATAAATGTTTATGCCAATGAATTAACTTCATAAAAAACTTAGTTACCTTTCGATTATTTTTATTTAAATTTTTGTCCTACAGAAAAAAAAATTGTATAAGATGAAAATCTAGGATCCTTGATTTTGGGTGACGTGTAATAAATTACAAGTTATGACGTAAAATATAAGAAATTTTAATATAATTTGCAATTTTTTATGCATTTATAGCTATCTAAAATTTAAATATAATATAATACAGGTAGAGATGTTAGAAAATGAAGAGTGTAAAATATAATGCATTCAAAAAATGAAAAAATAATAACTAAATGACTTTAAATGGATGATTGAAAGAGAATATAAATAAACATTGTAAAATAAATTTTAAAATAATCAAATTAATATATTAAAATTTAATAACTGATATTTTAAAAATTCAAAGAGTTATTGATAACTTACCAAATTTATTTGAAAATTTGGAAGGAAACTTTGAAGTCGGAGTTCCTTTAGGTTACTACGTAAATAATTATATTTTTATTAATATTTTATTTATAAAATCTAAAAATTCTAGGAAAAAGAAGATGGGAAAAAAAAATATTATCTGTATAATCATTTAACATTTACAATTAAATACCATAAAAAGGCTGTTCAATAACAAAATTTAAAAAAAAATGAGAAATAATAAGAATAAATACAACAATATTATGTAGTAGAATTTTTTGTAGATCCAGAATCTTCATACACAAATAATATTGATGGATAAATTATTCCCGCTTGTGAACTATATAATGAGTCTCCCGATAATTTAAAATAAGAAATAAATGTAGGCGAAGATGATACATATATTGCTTTTACATATGACATAGTCTTTGAAGAATCTGATATTGTAAATTTTATACTAAAATTAATTTAATTTTTAAAAATTTATGATCAAATTTATCTTTAATTTAAAATTAAAAATGAATAAACTTTTATAAATATTATATATATGAATATAATTATTTTTAAAAATTATATTAGATTTTTATTTTTATTAATTATTAATAACTTAATATAGGATTACACAACGAGATGGGATATTTATAAGAAAACTTTGGGGGAAGACGAAATTCACTGGTTTAGTTTAATGAATAGTATGTTAATTATTTTATTTTTGACTATAATTTTGGGATAAGTATTAAAAAGAACTTTGAGTAGAGATATATAAAGATATTCATAAGTAAAATAAATATCAATAAAATTTAAATCTCAAAAATATAATAAATCATTGCATTTCATGTTAAATATATTTCCACTTCAATAAATTTTTTAATTCTCTATAAATATTGTATTATAAAATCTATATAAATAATATGATAATTTATTTTATACATATTTTTAATAATAATTAGGTAGATTAACAAGAAGATTTATAATAAGATTTAGGTTGGAAACAACTATAAAGAGAAGTTTTCAGGTCCCCCAAAAGAGCCATTTTTATGAGTACTTTTACCGGCGTAGGAATTCAAATTTTTTGCATGACTTTTATAACCTTAACATTTACAGTTATTGGCATCGATTAAGAAACAGTTAGAGGGTCATTTTTAAATTCCTTGATTATTTGTTACGTATTTATGGGAACCGTTTCAGGATATTGGAGTGCTAGAATATATAAAATGTTAGGAGTAATATAAAAATTATATATATATATTATAATTTAATATAAATAAATATATATATGTATAAAAGTATAAAATATTAAATTGATATTTTTCAAAATTTAAGGGAGTTTATTGGCTAAGATCTACTTTACTAGTTAGTTTATTATATCCTAGTATTGTTTTTGGTATTTTATTTGCAGTAGACTTTTTACTCAGTTTGGAAGGGTCTATGTCAATGGGATTTGTAGTTATAATTGAGTTAATTACTTTGTGGCTAGGTGTTTCTACTCCACTAGTATTTATAGGAGCATTTTTCGGATTCAGAAGGTAATCATACTAAAAAATAAAAACTAAATTAAAAATTAATTTATCATATTTAACTTATCTTAAACATATGATTTTTATTAATAATAAAAAAATTATTAAAAAGAGAAAAAATAGAAAATCCTTGCTCTGTCAATCCTGTCCCTAATTATATACCACCTCAACCTTGGTATTTATAAAAAAAAGTAATATATATCGTTGGTGGTTTACTTCCATTTGCGTAATTTTCATTTTTAAACTAATTATTTTTGAATATTAAAAAAATAAATTTCTTTATTTAAAACTATTATTTTATTAATTTATTTTGAAAATTTATCTCATAAAAAAAAATACTTCATTATTTAGATCTATGTTGATGGAATTTAGCTACATAATGTAATCTATATGGCACCATAATTAATATTATCTATTTTTGTTTTTGTTTTTGGTTTTAATCAT
>LDAU01000256.1:0-44468 GCA_001447515.1 Pseudocohnilembus persalinus
TAAATAATAACTATAATTTTTCAATTTATATTAATTTAATACTGATAAATAATAAAAGGGTTTTTTTTTGATAATCATAGTAGAATTTTAAAAATAAAATAATTTTTTTAATTTAAAGAAAAAATAAAAATAAAGAAAAATAAAAATAGAAAAGTTAAATGGCCGAAAAAATTTATATAACTTAGAAGGCGCAAAAAGATTTATAAGCATACTTAGAGTATGATTAATTAGTAGGAGATAGAAAAGGAGAAAAGTTGTTATCAGAAAAAGAATATGATAAATTTAAAAAAGAACTATAACAAAAATAAAAAGATAGACTTTTTGTTACTTGGCGAAATACTAAAGATTATGAATGTAAATATGTTGGCCCAGGTAAAAGTTTTATAGATAAAAATCTTATTGTAGTTAAATATTAAAATATAAAATTATATTTATTAAATATATATACAAAGCTACCAAATGTTTTTGTAATCATAGAATGAAAGACCATGAGTATTATTTGAATCTTAAAAATAAAGATACAAAAAATGTATTTTGTAAAGTAAAAGGTTGTTCATGTCAATGTTTTTATTATATTCCTACTCATGGATCTTATGATTTTAAATGTTTGTGTAAACATTCTTTTAAGGAACACGATCCTGTAACAAAAAAATGTAAAAGGTTATAATGCCATGGTTGTGTAAGAGGCTTTTCTAGTACCTGGAGTTGTAGTTGTGGTCTATAATTTAATGATCATAGAACAATAGTAGAAACAAAAGCTGAAAGAATTTAAAATGGTAAAAAATTACAAATTAATATAAAAATTAAAAAAAAGTTATAGACTAGTTTAATTGAATTCTAATTTACCACGGTTTTTAATAATAGGAAGAACTGTAGATGATTAATTTGCATTGGGCTAATAAGTTTAAGCCTATGGAGGAATTTAAAAATTTTCAGATATGATTGATGTAAATTATTTAATTTTATTATTTTTTATTAATTTTTTTATTAAATAATTATTTTTCATAGTATGAAGATGGTTACAATAAATAAATCGATAATATGATAAGCCAACCTGACAAATCTTTTGCTCCTAATGGTTATAAAAAAATGTAACCTATTTAAACACATGATGAATAAATAATGTAAGATTAATAATTAGATCCTAATTAATTTTAATAGGCTTAAAGAAAAAAAAACTTATTAGCTAACTTAAATAAAAAGTTGAAATAAGAAAAACATATAGATTAATATAACCATGCTGAATTTTAATAATATCAGGAAGATGATTATTCAAACTACCTTAATCAAAATTAAGATTAAAATTAAAACAAAAGTATAAATATATAACCATAAAATAAATACCAAGATCCAGAAAAAGAAAGATAAGAAGGGTATTTAAGATAATTTAATCAAAAAGTTGACATAAATTAGGGTGGTTAAAGCGCATATGAATTATTTTATAAACCTCATTAATTTAAAAGAGTAAATTAAAAATTATACTTATATAAAAATGAAGAATATTGAATTCAATAAATAAGATTTAATATCGATTCTTAATTTATAATTTATTCAATTTTATTCAATTAGTTTTCAATAAAAAATATCAAAAATTATAATCTACTTTACATCAACTATAAAATAATTAGAAATCTTAATTATTATTTACATATAAAATGAATATTTTTTTTTTTATTTTCAAAAATCGTTCAAAATATCATCAAATCTATTAGGGTTGTCTAAATCATGTTAAGCTTATATAGTATTACTATTATTTATTAATTTTATTTCCAAATTTTATATAAATAATTAGGGATTATCATTGTAATTAAAAAAATGTCTTAGATCTTTTATTAATGAATTTAATTTCACATTATATAACATTTTATCTTCCTATTAATCGTCATTATTGTACTAAATTATACTTTTTATAATTACTTGCATCTATTTTTCAGTAAAAGTAAGGCAGTAATATTACAGTTATTACATTTAGTTTAACATGATTTATAGTATAATAGACTCTTTTAAAGAGTAAATTATTAATATGCATGAAATAATCTGGCTTAGCTCTGCAATTAAATGTATATTTATATCTTTTATAAGTTTGAATATAACATATACTAGTTTTTAAACAAATGCATTTATCTAATCATTAACAATTATATTTCTATTAATTATTTTTAATACTGTTTTTAAGTATTTAAGTATATTTTTTTAGCTTTCACTATTATTAACAGTTTCCAAAAGTTATATTGATATATTCAATACGTTTTAATATGGCTCTGTGTCCAGGTATTAGAAATTTGATTTTATTATATAATTGTTTATTCTTATATATTTTGAAACTAAATCAGGATCCTGTTAAGATTCATCCTACAATATACTAAGCATAAAATTATTGAAGCTATCAAAATTTTATTAAATCCAATCTGAAACCATTAAATTATCTGATGAAGTGTCTTCTAAAACGTAAAGTAGAACTTTTAAAAATTCATAATTTTTCAAAGGATTAACTTAAAAAAACTCCATTGATTTGTTTATAATTAAAATAAATTTAGATGGTAAATTATCTTCCAACAATTAAATAAACTATCTAAATAGTACTATAAAAGTATGAGAAACTTGCTAATTATACAGAGCAAGATTTGAAAATAATTCATAAAGAATGTCGAAATTAGTATTTACAAATTATTTAATATAATTGTCGATTAAATCTTTTTTATTTTTATTTTCTATTTATTACAAGCCATTGAATTGAGATTAAATTATTTTTAATATTTTTATTAACTATTCTATTTAAACTTACTAGTTATTTTGAGCCAAAAATTACTTTAATAAAGAATCAAACAAATTGTATATTTAGGATAAAATTTGTTATTGCTTTAATTCTTCCGTACCATTGTAATTAAAAATTAAATTCATAACCCCTGTAATTATTTGGCTTAAAGATTCTTGTTCTTATGTATTTTTAATAATGTCTTATAAAAAATTATAACAAACAGAAAGAACCTATATATTCTGGTGTATTTATGTACTAAATGTACTGTTTAAAATTTAGGCTGCAAAATTACCAATATCTTTATCATATACTTATTATATAACATATTCCTTTTAAATAAATTAAAATTTAACAAATATAAAATTATATTTACCAAATATAAATTTAAATTTATATATGAAAAATTACTATCGATTTAAGGAACAGTTCATCACTGATGCCTTAAAGTTGAAGAATGAAATCATTCATAAATTTCAGTATAGAAATTATTATGATTCTACTTTATGGCATTTATTATTCCAATGAAATTTAAAGTATATATTTAAAATAATTTTATTAATTTTCTTGTTTATTTTCTATTTAAATATTACTTAGGAAAAAAAATGCAGCTTCTATTTGTAAAATATGTTCTTCCTTTATTTTCTACTAATTTTTTTCAGAATTTTAATTTTAATCAATTATTATTTTATCACAAATATTTTTAAAAAATAATTGCATTCCTTAGTCTTTTTTAAAATGATAAAGACCTTAATATATACACTAAATCAAATCATCCATAAGCAATCTATAACTTGAATTAGATAAATTGTCTTGATATTCATCTTCACTTATATTATTCATTAAAAGGTCAGCTATACGATTTTCATTCAATTTTTAAAACTATGATTTTTCTAATAATATTTTTTAAAGTTCAATAAATATCTAAACTATTAATTCAGAACTGTCGTTATATTCATCTGGTGATAAATTTTTATAAATTTTCATATAACATTCATAATAATTTTTCCAACTAATAAAGGAATCTGAAGAAATTTCTCTTATAAAGGGAAAAGTATTAATTTCTGAAATATAATATAAAATATAGTTTGATAAAAAATATTTACTTATTTTAATGTTTTGTGCAATCCAATAATATCTAAAGTAATCTTTTGTTTCGAAATAGTAAGACAGGAAAATTATTTGAAAAAGATATAATAACAGAATAATAATTTAATTAAACATTGATGTTATCATTTTGTATACTAGATATTATTTATTAGTAGGATAAAAGTATTTTATCAATATTTGTAATTTCAGTCTAATCAAAGTTTTTTTATAAATTTTATATGTCTATATTTTCCTGTTCAAGCATTTCTGCTTTGTCTGAATTTGCAAATGCTTCTTTGAAAATTTTACAAATTTCTATAAAATAGCTCTCTTTTAAAGACTTCAAGCTCAATAATGTATCTATTAATTAAGTTTACTACAATAACTATAATTTAAAATTTATACTTATCCAGGTATGCAAACATGACAAAGCTTGATATGTTAAATTTTCATTTTTAAGAGCAAATACACTTAAAAAAATTTCTATAATTACTTCCTAATTACTCTTTAGTTTAGACTTAAGAAATATATATGTTTTTCTATTAAAATAAATTAATATAACTTAAAAATAAAGTATAAGATCTGAAAAACTTATATAATTACTTATCTATATTTGACTACATTTCTTCACAAATGCATTTTAGTATTTCTATTCCAATTTCTGTATTTATTAATGATATTTTCATAAATTCAATAATATCTTATAAAGCACTTTACCATGAATATAAAATCTCTTTTAAAACTTTCATTTTAAATTATAATTTAATATAAATATTGGTTATTGAAATATTTAATTTTTATTTTTATAATTACATATGATGGCGATTGTAAAAGCTATCATTTTAATAGTTTTTTAATCTAATCTATGAAATAATAATATTTTATTTTTAAAGTTTTTTAAGTAAAATTTTAAGATAGATAAATTATGCATATATATGTACACAATTATTTACTTTAATTAATTTAGACATTATTTTTCTAAAATTTTAAACATCAATTATCTTAGTTCTATTTTTGAATTATCATCTAAAGAATTAAAATCAGAATTTATTTTTCTTTAAATTAATTATATTCCTAAAAACTATAGATCTTAATTAGATTCAAATATTAACTCTTTAGATATGCTCCAAATTTAATTAGATTTTTAAATTTCTATCAAATATTAATTAGCTTATTTTCTAAGATTTTAATCAATAACTCCTAAATTATAATATTAAGTAACAAAGTTTTCTTTACTAAATTCCATAATATTTTTATTTTATTTTTTTATTAAAAAATAATTATTTATCAAAATTTATTTATAGATTATTAAGTAATTAAAATCTAAAAGAATATTTGTTACTATTAAATCATATTAAATTATTTTTAACTTAAAAGAAACACAAATTGATAAATTATAAATAAACACTTAATAATTTTAAAAGCTTTTATATTAAAATAAACACATTTTAAAAATTTATGTAATACTCAAATTTTTAAATTTTTTATTAATAGTTTTTAGGTTTAACTTTTATCCCAAGGTTTTAACCTATTTTCTCTTTTTTGTCTCTTTTATTCTAAAGTTTAATTATCAATATTAAAATAATTTTCAGTAATGTATAATGGAACATTGGGCTTTAAATTTTTTCTTGAATCGACTTCATTTTATATAGTTTGTTTTTATTTAAGTTCACTTATTTTATCTCTCTATTCAATATCTATATTATCACAATCTTATTTTTTTTATTCTAATATTTTTTGATGTTATAATGGCTTATTTATCTTTATATGTGAAGAATTTTTTTGAATTTTTTATTTGTTATCCTTAATTTATACTGGTTTAATGTTTTCTTTATCTTAATTCTCTATATCTAAGCATTTTTAATATCTTATCTTTTTTTCGCTTTTATTATTGTTAACTTAATCATTTTTATTCTTTATATTTTATTATTAAATATGCTTATGAATTATATTTTTATTCATGTTTATAAGACTTTCATTTTTTTTAGGAGGCAACTTTTAAAATGCTTAATTTTTATGATCTATTTTACATTCTTTTTTGACTTCTGACTTTTTTTATTTTTATTCCATTTTCATTTTTACAATTGTTTGGTCGAGATTTTTTACCCCTATCGAAGATCGTGATCTGATTTTTTCAAATTATTTAATTGTTCTGGTTTATTATGAAAGTTATTTGCATTAAGGGTTTTCTAATAATCTTTCAATTTATTAAACATTATTTACAGTTTTTTCTAAATTTAAATTAAAATTTTTAAAGTATAAATGGTTTATAAACATACTTTTTATATTTTACAAACAATATTTTATATGTCTTATATTTAGGATAACATAAATAGCTTTGATTTCGTTTCTTTTGTTTAAAATGTTCTTTAAGAGTTTGATTTTTTCATTATTTTTCAATATAATATTCAAATGAATGGTAAGTATATTTTTTTTTTTAATGTATTTTTAATTTTAAAGGGTTATTTTATTAATAAAATTATTGTTCAGAATTTATTATGAATTAGAAATTAACCGAATTGCAAACTTTAAAAACTTATTAATTTATATGATTAAAAATTTATAATGAATTTTATATTCTAAAAATTCTGGGTAATTTTTTGATAAGTGACTATGATTATTTTTATTTAATAATTAATTTTATAGATAAATGTTTTATGAAGAAATATAAAAATTAATTAAAAATTTTAATATCTAAAGCTATATTTATTTAACTGTTTTTCATAGGGCCCTAATATTTGAATAAAGTTATTCAATCTACCAAGTTTATAATGTAACTAAAGGTTTGTTATTAATTAATTTGAATTAATAAATATTATAATTATATCAATTATTATAATTGATTGGCATTTTATATAGAGCTTCTTAAATTGATTTAATTAAATAATTATATTTTTGAAAAGAAACTTAAATATAAATAACAAAGTATGTAAAACTTAAACTATAAATAAATATTTTAAAAAGAATAAAAATAAAATATTTTTTAATATATTTTATAAATTATACTGACTAAGATAATGAATTTTGAAATTAACTTTTATATTTAATATAGGTTATTATTAATTATAAATTTGCATTTAAGTAAATATTTAATTTATTTTGATTTTATTTCAAATTAACAAACTTTGTTTTAAAAATAAATCATTCTAATTAATTTTCATAGTCAGGGTTTTATTTAGAAAATCTTTTAACAATTGTAGAAATTAAAGCAAGTGCTAAAATAGAGAATATAACATATGTGACAACCAAGAAAAGTTCAGTAAAATATGCGTGAACAGGGGCAGATTAATAACAGGTGGCGAATTCCTTTCCTCTGTATAAAACATTAGCGAAAATGAAAAGTGAAAAAATGAAAATTCCGAAGCAAATGTCAAGGAAATTGAAAAAAATTTTGATAGCTGAGTTTTAATATCTAGGAATGATAGAAATCAACAAATAGGTTCCCCATATTATTAATCCGTAGAAAAGTAAATTTACTAATAATCCTAAATTTTATCCGCAGGTTTCATCTGAATATCTGCTTTCAATGATTCCAGTCGCAGATAAAAATATTAAAGTAAAGAATATGTGAGCTCCTTCAGTAGCTCTTAATTTTTTTTTTGCCTCAATTTCTTACATTTTCTCCTATTTTTTTTTTTTTTTTTATGTATATTTTTATTAAATTTTATTTATTTAATAGAGAAAAATAAAAAAAGTAATGATTAATTATTTGTTAGCAGTTGTTGGTTTTAAACTTTTAATTAATATTTCTATAAAATATATAACATTAAGTACTTTTTATTATGATAACAAATCATAAAGTAAATTTATAAATTTTATATATTTCTTTGGTTAACAAATTCTCATATACCTGAAACTTTTAAAAGTATTTAAAAATATTAAATAATATTCATTTTCTATATACCTATTCAATTAAGTAATTTTCTTACTTTGCAAATATTTAAATAAATATTTAAAAAATACTTATATTGAATTTGATAGCACATGCTTTTTAATGTAATGTTTTTCTAAATTAAATATTATCTTCTACATTTAATTCTCAAATTCCAAGAATTAAAATATTAAATTAAAGCATAAATATAATTAAAAACTAAAAAAAAAAAAAAAATTATTGAAATGAGTCACAAACTTTCCAATCTCATAAAATCTACTTTTGTTAATAGAGTTAAAATGAGTAGATAAGAATTAATTAGCCAAATTATGAGAATATAATAATATGGAACAAAACCAATTATAGAAGTAAAAAGATTGATACTTTATTTATAAATTTAAATATTTAGATTCTAATATTATTCATCATTTAAAATAAAAATTAAAAAAGGGCGAACACGTCGTAAGTCCCCCTTTAACAGTTCCTAAACATATTGTAAGACCTGATTATGTTGATAATCCTAATCCTGTATTTGGCATTTATAATGGCAAACCTGTTGTTCATAACAAAGAAATGCAATAAAGTAAATACACTATAAAATTTTCCTTTTATTAAAAAAATTTTTTATAATTATAATTTTAAACACTTTATTTATTTAATTGTAGAAATGAGAAAAGCCGGAAAAGTAGGAGCCAAAGTTTTAAAATATATTATGGGATAAGTTAAGGTAATAATTAGAATAATAAAGCTATATAGATAGATATATATTTTATTTTAAATAAATATAATGTTTCTTTTAAATATTTTTTAATTTTGTATAAATATAAATTTAATATTTAGGAAGGTGTAAGTACTAATGATTTGGACGTACTGATCCACAATTATATTATTGAATAAGGTGCATATCCAACTCCTTTAGGATTTATGCATTTCCCTAAAAGTGTTTGTTCATCAGTAAATGAAGTTTTATGTCATGGAATTCCTAATTCAAGAAAATTATAAAATGGGGACTGGATTAATTTAGATGTAACTTTATTTATAGACGGCGTACATGGAGATAATTCTGGAATGGTTTGTGTTGGAGATGTGCACCCAGACGTTTAAAATTTGATCAAAGTTACCCAAAAAGCAGTTTACGAATCAATAAAAATATGCAGACCCGGAACACCTATAAAATAGATTGGAGAAGTTTGCTAGTGAAATTTTAACAAATTTTTAAAATTTTGGTAAATAAAATATAATATTTATACATTTTTTTTTAGGTAAGTAGCTGAAGATAATGGTTATATCAATTGTGAATTATTTACAGGACATGGAGTTGGTGAAAAATTGCATATGCCCCCTATTGTTTAACATTAAAAGAATGATTCCCCTCATATCATGGAACCAGGTATGGTATTTACAATTGAACCTATATTTATGATGAAACCAGGGCCTTATGTTATGTGGTAAGATGATTTTACAATTTTGAGTCCTGGAGTTCCAAGTGCTTAATGGGAACACATGGTAATGATAACTGAAGATGGACATGAAGTGTTAACAAAAAGAGATGACGAAGATATTGAATGAATAAAAAAAAAAATTTTAAAAATAATTTTTGTATTATAATTTTTTATAATGTACTAATAATTTAAATTCTTTAGAAAATATATTGGTATTTATTTAATTCCTATTTTGTTTTTCACATATTTTTTTATCTTGTAGTATTTTTAATAATCTTTAGGTTTACTTAGTATTTATGCCAATAGTTTTTATCAATATTTGCTACATTTTTAACAGTAAATAAATTTTATTTATAATTTGATCTTTTTAAATAATCAATAAATTTTATTCTATCGAATTAATTAATAAATATAAATTAATAATAGAAAAAATTTGGATATAAAAATATGGGAAACCAAAATTCAGTTAACTCAAAAAACTTTTCTGATAAAAGTTTGGAGAATTTTTATGAGGTTACTACATTCGAAAGAAATTCCAATGATCCTTGTTTCGGGGAGATTTAAATTTATAGAAGAAGCCAAAATAGACACCCTGTTCCTGAGGAACAATTGGTATTTTGTAAACAAAAATAAGAAAATACAAAATAAGATTATTAGGAACTATACCGAGAAGCAGATTTGAGACTTTCTTATAAACATGAAAATTTATTAAATTTTTTAGGGTATGATTTCCAATGTTCTGAAAATATTTGTGGAACTTCCAATAAAGCTTACTTGTATTATTAGTATTATGACCTTGACTTAGAATATGAAATAAAAAAAAGATCCAAGGAATAAGTAAAAATTAACAAATTTATTCTTATTAATTTTTATAATTTTTTTTTATTATTAGGCACATTTTACTGAAAAAGAAGTTCTATACATATTAGATTCACTTATAAATGTTTGTGCTTATATGCAAAACAATAATATTTATCATGGTGATTTAAGACCATAAAATATTTTACTGTCATCCAACGGAAAAGTTAAAATAGGCGATCATCTACTCTTAAATAATTACAGAAATAACTATTTAAAGGCGCTTTTAGCTGGTGATGAAGAGGTTTATATATCACCAGAGTTAATGAATTATTTAAAACATAAGTAAGCAAATAATAATAATTAAAAAATTTAAACATTTTTTTTAATAACAATTATTATAAATAAAATGATAATATTTATAGAGATTAAGATCCTGATTACAACGAATTTAAATCCGATGTATGGTCTTTAGGTATGACTATGCTAGAAATATGTACTTTAAACCCTTCTATATAATGTTATGATTATGAAAGTTTTAACATATCATTTCAAGTAATTTAAAATCTTCTTAGTAGAGCAGGATAATTTTATTCATTTTAAACAATTGCAAGAATTAAATCACTTTTGATTGAAGATGAAAGATTAAGACCAGATTTTTTATAATTAAGAAATTCAAACTTAAATTCCAATTTAACTTCAGAGTATCCTAGTGGATATAATTCATAATATATTAGTCCAGAAAAAAAAAGATAAATTTCTCAATCAGGATAAAGTTAAAAATTAAATTTAATGTAAACTGTTTAGTATAGGGATTAAAATCAATTAAACAGGCATCCTATGTTGAATTAGCAGGTTAATTCAATAATCATACCTAGTTAGAATTTAAATAGTTTCGTACAATCTCGGGTGTAACCTATCTAATATAATACATTATAGTCTTAATAAAGTAAAATAAAGCATTAAAAAAATATTTACAATCCAAATTTTATTTTTTATTGTTGTTTATAATTTTATCTTATCATATTTAAAATTTTAGTGCATTTACCACAATAATAACAGTATCATTTTTAATCCCAGAATTAACTTAATTAAAATGAATAAATATAATAGTATCAGTTTAATTAGTAGTATTCGGAATAAAAATATCCACAATAACAAAATGAATAGTAAAATGAATAAGAAAATGAATTAAATGTAAAAATCGAATAAGCATTAGCAGAAACCAAAAAAGTGTTATAATAAAACGAAAATGTATAAATTTGATATAGCCTAGGTCTTATAATAAATTTATATATATAATGAAAAAAATTTATTTTTATTTTAATAAATTTATACATTTATTTTAAAACTTAAAACTCTAATTTATAAATTAATAATTATATTAATTAATTTATAACTTTTTATTATTTATATATATAATAAGATATATAAACACTAAAATATCAAAGATTTTCATCAATTGTATCTAACAATGTATTTAATTCATCGTCGTTAATTATATCTAAATCATCATGTTAATTTTGCTACTCTTCTTGTTTTTAATTCGACTATGTATTTTTCTCAGCTTATTAATCCATTTATTTTTCTTCACTTTTATCTTAATTAGCTTTATTTTGGTTAAAAGGCTCTAATTCATTCAAGTCCATGTCTGGTCTATATTCTTAATCTTCTTAAATTTTATAACTTTATTCATTTTTTTAAGTTGCAGAGCCTTACAAGTTTAATAATTACTAAAGACTTTTATTGGCATTAAGTGCTTTTATTTCCTAAACGAAAGCAATCATTTCCGACTAGTCATCAGCCAAATTACATATTAAATCAGATTCTTTACTTCTAGGAATTACATATATATTATAATTTTCGGCTTAAATATAACCGGCTTCTTAAGAGTCTTCCAATTTTTTGGCCAATATTTTAAACCCGTCTAAATATAATCCATTAGAAGGAATAAGCAAAGCTTATAAAATAGTTTACTTTTTAAACGCCTATTCAATAGGAACTTATTTTATTATTTACATATGGTAGTCATTTATTTATACTTCTTTAATATAAGATAAAGTTTTCAAATCTACACCTACTTTTTATATATCAGCTTTCGCTATAAATCCTGACCATATTGCGTCTTAATCTTCCAGTAAATCTGATTATTTTTTAGATTTAGTATTATCGTCATCTTATTATTGATCTTAATTTTATTGTTTTTTATTGGAATTTTAATCCTTATCAATTTCAGTAATAATTTCATCAATTGCGCCAATAAAATCTTTATTTTAAGTTTTTTTTGTGTCACTTACTGTCTAATTAGATAACAAGTCTACTTTCTGTAAATTGTTATATTAATTCTAAATAGGTTATTAATTCGCATTTTATGCTATATAATTTATATCATTATTTACATTTTATAAATTATTTTCATAATTTCTTGGCCCACCCATTTTATTAATGTTATCCTAAAACCTAGAATTAAAATTTTAATTATTATTTGGGTAGTTTTGACCATAATTTTTTTAATTATAGTTATTGTTATTTCTGAAATTATTATTATTAAATTAATTTTATTAATTGTAGTTATTGTTTCCCTACTAAGAAATATATCCCTGTTAATTTTTATTATAATAATTATTATTATAATTTCTATCATTATTATATTTATTATTAAATTAATTTTAATTAGGATTGTTATATGCATTATTATATGGTCTGTTTTAATTAAAATTCTAGTTTTGTAAATGATGACTTTTTAAGGGTTAAAATTGTGATTTATCTCTTCCCTTAATAATGTTTTCTGCTTTTAGCAATATTGCTATTTCACAAGTTTCATCTTATAGTTTATATTTTTTATGACTTAAACTTTTATAAGCTTTTTTAACATCTTCAACTCTTTCATATTCAACCAAATAAAAGGATTTTAAAGGAGTATTTTTAAAAGAATTAAAATTAACTCTGAGTACTTTCCCATATTCATCACAAACTTATTTTATTTTATCATCTGTGGGAACTTTGTGTGAATTTGGATGGTAATTTACGTATAAAATGTTGGACAAATCCTCAGTTTTCATTTCCTTTTCATTGTCCCCCACTATATTTGATCTTCTTTGATGGTCTGAAAATTGAATTTTCAGACTTTAGTTTAATAGTAAGCCAATATTTTAATGATTAAAAAAAGCCTTAGTTGCCTTAATAATATTAATTATTAAAATTTAGTAAAACTATAAATAATAATTTTAAATTTTTATTACATCCTGGATTTTATAATATTTGACAAAGGCATATTAAACATTATTTTGAGATTTTAATTCTAATTCCTCGATTTTGCCATAAACTTCTAATGTCTTTAAAAGCTATTTTTCAGTAATTTCCATGCTTATATTGCCAATAAAAAGTTCCCTTACTAGTATTTATTCAGTAATTATCTATGTTAAAATAAATTTTTACATTAGATATTTTTATATATAAGAAAATAATATTTAATTTATGCTACCTAATTTGTATTATTGCTAGATTCTAGCTTTTTATTTAATTCTTCAGAAGACAAAAATAACAAATTTGCAAAATTTTCTTCTTATAGCTACTATCCACTTTGTCCCTCATTTTGCTCACTTTTAAAATTGCCCTAAGCATTATGATCTCTATGTCTTTAAGAACCTTAATAATTTTAATTATACCCTCCTCTATTATTATTGTTATTGTAATTTCCTCTAGGACCTTAGTTATAATTACTGCTATGGTTATTATTATTATTGTACGGTTGTCTTCTTTAATATGGTTTATCGTTACTGTAGTTCCTATTGTTGTAGTTGCTATTGTAACTATTATTACTGTTATTATTATTATAATTGGGATTATTTCCTTTGAAATGATGCGGTTATTAATTTCTAAAACCTTATTACTATTGGTAATTTCTGCCGTTGTTATAATTATGTGGCTTTTCATAAGAACCTTGCTAGTAATGGTTATATTTTTATTTTTATTTTTCTCTTTCTCTTTCCTATATAGATTTTTTGAAATTTACATTCCATTGATGGTTTTAAAAAGCCTAAACTATATTTTAAGCATCTTGCTGAGACTCTAAAGTAGCAAAAGCATAAAAACTGTGCTATAAAGGATTTCCATCAGGGGATTCTTTGATCAGTTTTAAATGTTCAATTTTTCCATATGGTTTCATTTCTTATTATATTTATTCTTCATTTACAGTTGTGGGAAGATTGGCAATATGAATCATTTTTTTGAAATTATTTTAATTTTAATTATAATGATTTTTTTATTATCTGTCGTATGACCTAGACCTTGATCTAGAATTAGATTAGTAATTATTTGGGCTTGGATAGCCTGTTTATTTTGGTTAACTCATTTATATTATTTTGTTTAAATTTATTATTTTATTATTTCAATTTGATATATTTTTATTTTCTTCTTGATTTCGAAATAAAATATATGGCTATAAAATATTTATTTTTTTATAATTTGTAGGAATTCGTTTATTATTTTTTAAAAAAATTAAGAATTTATCTTCTTTTTGACTTATTATAATTAAAAATAATAGTTTTAGAAAAAAATTTTTATTTGTTTTATTTGAATTATAATGTTTATTCAGATTCTTTAAATAAGCGTAAAAAATTAATTTAATTAGTTTTCCCCTTTTAATTACAGAATCAAATTTTATATAGTCAACATAATAATAGTAAAAAATAAATATTTAATTAATTAATTAAAATATACATTAATGAAGATAAACTAACAAATTAAATTCAAAATTTAAATTAATAAAATAAATATTATAAATAAAATAAAATAAAATAAAATAAAAAATCTATAAGGAAGAATTAATTTATCACAAAAACAAGTTTTTTAACAACAAAATTTAAATATTATCTTGTTGCTTTCGAACCCCTTCGAATTTTGAAATTAAACGATGATAAATTAATTTAAATATAGAAACCAATTTCTTTTTTATTATATATTAAATAAATAATAGTATAAATGAAAATTTAAAATATTTAATTCAATTTAATTCAATTCAAATTATAAAATAACATTTAAAATAAATAAAAACTAAATAATAAATGAATACCATTTAAAATTAAAATATTTATTAAAAAATTAGCAAATAAATAATTAAAATATAAATAACTTTTAAATATTTAAAAATATTATTAAAATCTAATCTAAAACAGTGTAAAAAATGTATTTACATATCATTGTTTTAATATAAATTCTTTTATTCAATTTTATATTATATGTAACTAACATTTATGAATAATTAAGTTTTTCAAAAATTTTAATGTTATATTATATATTTAATAGCTAAAAAATTTTATATTTTAAAGCTCTTAAATTTTATAATAATAAATATTGCTTTAAAAAAGTATATTTCATATTTGTTTTAATTTCTTATTTGTTTAATTAAGAAAAAATATGTTGGTATAAAGTCTTATAATTAAAACCATAAATTAAATTTATTTATAATCGTTTGATTACATATTAGAAAAATTAAAAAATCTTATTAAAAATTGTAATGCAAATTATAAACTGAAAAAAATAAAAAAAATGAATAATAATGTAGAGAGTGATAAATAAGTAACTAATATTTAAGGCAAATAAAAAAAAGAACAAGCAAGTATTTTTAAAACTATTTAGTTGAGCATAATAATTTCATTTTTGGTATAGCCATTTGAAGTACTTAGAACAACTTCAATTATAAGAAATAATGACATAAAAAACATAAATTTTAAAGGTTTTTTTTATCTCGTTAATAAAGTTTATAAAGAAGATGGTTTGAAAGGCTTTTTTAGGGGTTCCACTTTTTCTCTTTATAGAAATTTGGGGTAAAAATTTTATTAATAATAAAAATAATTTGTAATAATTTTAAAGTCATTTATTTCATTTATTTTAGGTCATATTCAGTATTTTTTACCTCATTATAATAGTTTTAATACATTTATTAGAATAAATATAAATAGAATAATTTGATTTTGGAAAGTTCATTCAATTTTATAAATGCTGCATTTTGTAGATTATTATCAACATTATTGGTTAGTCCGATAACTGTGTTGAAAACAAGATTTGAAATTGCGGGGCAAAATGAATACTAGGGTATTTTCTAATCAACAAATAAAATTTATTAGAGTGAAGGAATAAAGGGATTTTATACCGGTATTGTATCAACACTTTTAAGAGATACACCCGCATCTGGGTTATAATTTTCAATGTACCAAAATCTGTTAATAGCACATAAATATTTTCATAAGCATATTCATCGTGAGCACCCAAATTTAGATAAAAATGAATTATATTTATAATAATGTGATAAATAGATGGAATATTAACCAAATACATTTGTAATTTCTGCATGTGGTTCTATTTCTGGTATATTTTCACTTATTATCGTATAACCATTTGACAATATTAGAGTAAGATAATAGTGTTCAAAAGTTCGATAGAATATGATAGAAGTATCTAAAATTATATATAAAAATAATGGGATAAAAGGATTTTACGTCGGCTATTTACCTAGAGTTATTAAAAAAGCCGTGGGTGGTAGTATAATTTGGCCTATGTATGAATCATTTAAAACTAAAGATAATCAAAATAATTGAATTTTATTATTTATTAATTTTAATGGTTTTATTAAATAATTTTTATTTTTAATTATGTTTAAAAATTTTTCCTATTTTTTTATAGATAATTTATAATGTCATTAAAATGTATAATTTTATATATATTAAAATTAACTTACTTGTATTATTTTTTTTACAAAGTTATAAATTATATCAAAATTAATTAATTAAATTTAATTGTGTTTTATTCCTTATATATAATATAGATTATTATTAACTTGATTTATTTATCAAATTCCGCAAAAATCTAGATTATCTATTTCGTATGCGTTTTATTAATTCTAAATTAAAATTCCTTTTAAAAATAAATAATATTATCAAAATTCTGCACTATTTAGTAATTAACAAAAACGAATGGAAAAAAAAAACTTTAAAACTCTAATTACCAAAAAAAAAAGGCATTAATATTTTATTAGATATAAAAATATTTCAAATTTTACATATTTTATTTTTATTAAAAAATATTTTAGTAGAATTTTTGCATTTAAATTATAAAAACTACTTTTTTATAATAAGTCAGGGTGATTTAGATTATTTATTTTAACTAAAATTATTTTAAATGTAAAAATTTGGTAAATTTAATAATTTGATATATTTATTTATTATAAATATGATAGCCGATTTTTAATACTCATTCAATTATAAAGTAATAATAAATTAAATGTATAGTGCATAAAAATAAGCTAAATATTAAAGAAAAAACAAATGAAAAGTATTTTTTGTATGTTAAGTTATTTTATAAACTGATAATCATCTTATAAATTAAATTAATTTTAGTACAATTATATTAATATCTATATAATTTATATATATTTATTTAATTTATATATAGTTTAATCCATTTTAAATAAGAATAAGAAATTATAGATTTTATATTATTATAAAAAAATTAAGTAAAATTATTTCAATCTAAAGAATAAAATTTAAATGGGTCAGTAATTTTTTATAGCAATCTATTTCTAACATATATATGTGCGTTTTTAGCTTTCATTTTTTTACTACTTAATATTTTTTAAATACATTATTATTATAGGTATATTTTAGAGTGAATTCTTATCAATGAGTGATATGATTTATTTAATTTATTATCTTCTCCAGTCCAAATTGTTCTTAAATTGTCGATATTCAAAATTTTGTTTGACCAACTCTATAAATAATTTTAAATTAGCTTCATTTCACTTAATGAGATGAATTTTTATGGATGATTCTAATTATCTTAGGTGTATCTGCCAGTTTAATTAGAGAAATTTAGGGAACTATTATTCGAAAACTTATCAAATGAAAGTTTTGATATATATTATATTATTTGATTCCCTATATTTTTTACTGCATTTCTTCTTGGATTTTCCTTTTACTTTTTTTTATTATATTTTTATTTTTATTTTTTATTAAAAAAATTCTCTTCGTTCTCATTTTTTAACTTATAATTATTTTTCGTTTTACTTATACTTTTCTTTTTTAAATTAGAATAATTGTTTTATTTATTAGGTTAGTTTAAATTATTTGTTAATTTTTATTTATTTATATTCTCCTATGAGTCATATTCAAGTTTCTATATTTAAACAGGCTATTTGTAAGAATTGTTATTAAAGCATTTTTCAAATGCCTGTGGATTAATAAAATCCATATTATATTCATTTATTCTTAAATTAATTTCATCAAAATTATTTACTTTTGAAGTATTTATTTGATTTTTTTGCTATAAAAATTAGTCTTAGTCAAAACCCAAATTGGAAAATTATTATAAATTATTATTTATATCTAAATATTGATTATTGTTGGCATTTTAGACCAGTTTATATTCTTTATTAATTTAAAAATCTTGTTAATTTTGATAGTCTATTTATGTTTCTATATAGTTACCATTTTACTATTATTAAATATCATTATTTTAGAATTAATTGTAGTTTAAATTAAAATTTTCTTATTCTTCAATTTTCTATAAATTGTCATTAAAATTTGTTTGATCATTAAATATGGTCTATGGATGGTAATCATTTATAAGTTTGTCAAAAATATCTTCATCAAATAAAATTTCTTCCTAATTATTAATTAAAGTTAAAATGCTTAATTATTAATTGTTATAATATTATAAATTTTATAATTAAATAATATAATAAATATATAGTATATAAATACCTTGGATTAATTGCAAGAAAATGTGGTGCTAGAAATTGTAGATTATAATCCCATTCCAATTTTTTATTAATTGTTTATAATTGAAAAAGAAGAATTAAATTGTTAGGTAGAGTTTTAATTATTTTCTAAAAAATTTTTTGACTCCTTAGAATTCCAATAGGACTATTAATAATTATAATTTTATATAATTTCTTCCTTTTCAGTTACTATTTATTATCTTTATTATTATTTTTTCATTATAATGATTCAAAATTTTTATTTATATTAAAATATATTGGAAATATATATATAATTTTTTTTTTTTATTTTTTTATTTTTTTATTTTTTTTTAATTTTGAATTTTAGATCTGATAAATTAATGCATACTGTACTAATATATCAATTTTTTTTTTTGGAAAATTATTAATTTAAATTGAAGAGCTAATTTAATAAATATAAGTAAAAACCAAAATTTTTAATAAAATGAATTTAGAAGCAAAATAAGTTAAATTTACCAAAGAAATTAAGACATATAGTAGATTATATATTAATTCACCTTTAATTAACAAAAACTCTACTTTTCTATTTAAATATATACAAATTTTATTAAATATTATTTTAAAAAAAAAAGAAGAAATTCCAATCAAAAATGATTCAAATAATAAATTTCAAAATTATATTAAAAATTAGTATATTTTTATATTTCAGTTTATATAATTGTAATTTTTATCATTTATTTAAATAAAAATTTAAGAAAAAATTTATTATATTAATAATTAACTTTTTACTATACATAAAATAATTTTTATATGACATAAAGTATAATCTAAAACCATAATTTAACCAACCTAAAACGCATATCAAATGAAAATTCTAGTATCAATATTTTATAAATTTAAAAAATATAAATTAATATAATATTTAAATTACAATTATTAACAAAGCATACATTTTTGTAATTATGATACTGAATAAGTAAAAGGATCAGTGTTTTTTTATAAACTTTTAATGTTTATAATCTTACATTTTATTCTAACAACAATATAATAAGGAATTTTGTTTTATAAAATATACACAGTAATATTTATTCCACATTTAATGTATTTTAGATAAACTTACAAATAAGATTTTTAAATATTTCAATTATTTAATTATAAAACTGTAATGTTTTATTTTATTTTATATAAGATTTTATTTTTATAGTAGACAAAATTTAGAATAAGATTAAAAAAATCTAATTATTATATTTATATTCATTTTAATAATAAACTTTTTAACATTTTTAAAATGAATTTTAATTAAATAAAATTTATTCCCTTAATTCTAATATAAATTATAATAGAATTTATTATTAACCTATAATATTTTATTTACAAAACTTTAAAATTTGATTACATAATAAAAATGATATTAAAAAAAATATTATAGGTTTAAATAAATAATTCAATTTTTAACCAATAATTCTTGATTGTATAAAATTTTTAATTATTTATAAGAATTAATTATTCAATAAATATATTTATAATTTAAAAGAAAATCTTTTTATTGATTTTTTTCTATTGCAATGAAATTAATTTAAATACTATTTTTCAATTTATGGAGATTATTTTTGTAAGTTATTATCAAAAATTGTGCTGATTAATATTTTATTTTATTTTTAGAGTTTAGTTATTTTCTAATAATTAATTAAAAATAAAAATATAGCTCTATATGTTATTGTTATAAATAAATATAATAAATTCCAAAGTTTTCAAATATATAGTTCAACCATAATAATTCGAATTAATACCACATTAATTAAATAAAATATATAAATCCAGATATTTTTATATTAAAAATAATAAATAAATTACATATTCTTTTTATATTTTAAAAAATATTCTAAATATTTTTTATTTTATTTATATTTGATAGTAAATATTTTACTTTCTTCGGCCATTCAACGATATATCATAATTTTTTTTTAATCATCATAGAATAAAATATAAAATCTATTTTTTAAGATATATTTATTCTAATACAATCGAATTACTTACATACACTTATTAATAAAATAATTTAATTGAAAAATTATAATCATAATTTAATTTTAACATATTTAATGAATGAATAAATGTTTAATTTTATAAAAATATATGGAATTTTAAAGTTAAAATACTATTATTAAATAAATTTTTTAGTATTTAATAAATATTACAATATTGCCTTTAAATTTTATTTCAAAAGAATATATAGATTTATTAATATAAAAACTTTTTGATATAAAATTTACATTCCAATTTTATTCTGAAAATGATGTATTACTCATTAATTTACTTTAACTTTTAAAATTTTTTTTTTAGTCAAATTGATTATTGAGGTATATGCAATTATAAAAAAATAAAAGATATTTAATTCTGTTATAAATTTATATTCTAATTGTGATAAATATGTTTTCATTGAACTTAATAAAAACTATTTTATTTATTTTATACAAATTTAATTATAATATAAATAAAAAAGTTTTTAGTATATATTTTTAATAATTTAATATAGAGATTAGTAAATGATCAGAATTATATATGTAAATTATTCTAAGTTATGCATTTTTAATGAAATTATAACATTACAATACATTCTCCAATATATAATTTTTATCACTATTCAAACCATTTTCATTAAAAAAATATACAAATGTATATCCAAATATATTAATTATATTTTAATGAACAGAATTTAATATATTTTTATTATTGTTATTTTATCAAATTTTAATATTCCATTTATAAATATATATTAATTATAAGAAAAATAAATTTAATACTGAATAAATAAGTTATCATATTCAATTCTTAAAATTAAAAAATACCGATTTAATTTTTATTATTACTATTAGAAAACTAACTAAATAAATAAAAATAATTATAAATATTTTTTTTCAATGAAGCAAAATAGAAAAACTAAATCATTTATACCCCCAAGGCCATCTTCTGGTTCGTCTTTTTAATCATAATAATCTAATTAATAAAATTAAAGAATCAAAAAATATACTGAATCTGATTATTCGGCTAAAAATTTGATGGATGAATTGAAAGGGGCATTTAATACGATGGACATCTATAATAATAATATTGATAATAATGATTTTAGTTCATCTTATAAAAGTAGTGTAAGAGGATTTAATGATAGTTACGAAAACAGCTTAGAAAGCAATCATTATAATAATTTAGAATAAAAATCGCGATTATAAAAAAAATAATTAAGTACTATATCTAATACTCCATTAAATGGATAGGATATTCTTGCAAAAGCTAAAAGTTTGGTAATTTATATATGGAATGCAATTTGTATTTAAAACATGAACTTATTTATATTGATCAATTGTTAATAAATTAATAGAATTAAATTTTTTTTTTTTATAAATACTAAACATTATTTTTTCAAAACTTGTTAACTAACTTATTTTAATATTTTATTTTAAATAATTCAGTTGTATGATTAAAAGGCTAATATAGAAGAAATAAAATTGAGATAAAAAAAATCTTCAAAATATAAAACAAAGGTGCCAAAAGATGGTGCGTTTTTAACCGGAATTAATGTATATAAAGAAGAAGAAATTGACAATGAAATAAAATAAGAAGAGTATAAAGAAAATGAAGATGAAGACAGAGATGAAGAAGGACACATATTTAATGTAGAAGATTATATGAAAGAATTGGTATTTGAGGAAAAGTAAAGAACTGAGGATTACTCAGATATTTGGAAATTAATACATGCTGCCAAAAAAGAGTGTTCTGAATATGGGGAGGAACTTTACTAATTAAAAAATATTACAAGTGATACAAATTCGTAATTAAATACTATATAAAGAGGTGTAAAGTAATAGGTTATAGTAGATTTAGATTAAGGACTAGAAAGAGCTATTCCGGGAGGAGTTAAATAAAATGTATTTAGACAAAGGTAGTAGTACGAAAATATAAGCAATAGTAGTAGCTCTCTAATGACTCAAAATAAATAATAAAGAAAAAAACTACCGAGTATGAATTATAATTCTAGTTAAAAAATTATAAGACCCCAAAATCAATCAATTCCTACTAGCCAAACAGAATAAGTTAAAGGGAAAAAAGATAGCTTTAAAAATAATTAGTAAAAAATTAGTAGCAGAATATAAAAAAAGCATTCTACAATAGATACAAGAGATGATTATATTTGAAAATAAAATACTTCTTATAATAAAATTTTATATATATATTTTAATGTAAATAAAAATATCTTTATATAAAAACTTAAATTTAACTTACTCCGATATTGATATTTTTACTTAAATATAAAAGAAAGATAAATACATAATTAAACTAAATAATAGAATAGAATAAATTAAAATAAAAAAAATTAAGCAAAATCAAGATTTTCGGGTGGAATCTTAAAATTTATTTTTTTGTTTATTTTTATTAAAATACCATAGTTTATAAATCATCAGATTATAAATCCCTAATGAATAACATAAATTTAAAGTTTTTAATATTTTTAGAAAAGAAAATAAAATAATTAAAATAAAATAAAAATAAATATAAATATTTTAAATTATTTAGAATGTCGTAAAAAAAGGAAACCAGTCTTATATCTAATTAAAAAGTTTTTATTTCCTCTTTAACTATACAGTAAATTGAAAAAAATTATCATAAATATTTTTTTTCATTATTTAAAAATTAATAGGCTGTTCAAAATAATTTCTAAGAGTTTTTTTAGAAGTATTAAATTAATTGGAGTAGAAAATATACCAAAAGTAAAAAATTTTAGTTGTATATTGTTATATTCGAAAATGTTTAAAAAATTAAAATTTAATAGGATGAACCTGTTATTTTATGTGCCAATCATTAAAATTAATTTATGGATGCTGTTGTAATTATATTTCTCAGATTAATTATATTATTTATTTATTTTATACTATATTCAATAAATTTAAATTTAATTTAATAGAATATATACACACATGTTTCAACTGGAAAAAGACCTGTGAGATTTTTGATAGCCGGAAAATCATTTAGAAAACCAGTAATCGGACATTGTGCTAGTGTAATTTCAGTGTTTATTATAATTAAAAAACTTAAAATTAAAATATTTTTTTAAATATTAAAAGGCATGTCATGCTATTCCAGTTGAAAGAGCACAAGATTTTGCCAAAAATGGAAAAGGAAAAATAATATCAATTGTAAATGACAGAGTTAGGGTAATAATTATCTTTTTAAAAGAGCTTTTATAAATGCTTAAACATAATATTTTTAAAATATAGGGTGAAAATACTTAATTTAAAAACGAAATAAAAGTGAACGAATCCATATCTATTAAAGGAGTAATTTATTAAATAATTATTTAATCTTTTTAATAGATTTAATTAAATTTATTTAAATTTATTTTAGATTGATTTCCCTATCGTTGTTAAAGAGATAATTTCTGATCAAGAGCTAATAGTAGCAGATACTAAAATGGACAAAAAAAGCTGCGAATTTAATTATAAAATATAACCAAAAATCGATCAATCTTTTATTTATAATGCAGTCAGTGACTGTTTAAATAATAATGATTTAATTGGGATATTCCCAGAGGGAGGCTCATCTGACAGAACTGAATTGTTACCTTTAAAAGCTGGTGTATGTATTATGGCCATGGAAGCAATGACAAAATATAATAAGCCAGTAAAATAAGAAATTAAGAAATTAAAATAATTATTATATTTTAAAAATAATTTTCTAAAACAAATATATTATTTATTAAGGTAAATATTGTATGTTGTGGGATAAATTATTTTAAAGGACACAAATTTAGATCAAAAGTTACAATGGAATTTGGTATTCCCTATAAAATCCCTTTAGAATTTGTTGACGAATACAAAAAATCTAAAAGAGAAACTATTGCAAAATTATTAAAAAGAATAAATGAGGTAAAAGATTGTTTTTATTTTAATAAATATGATAACTAATATTATTTTTAAAAATTATAATATTAATTTAGGATATGAAAGAGGTATTGTATACTGCACCCTCATATTAAGATTTGCAAGGAATTTTAATGGCTAAAAGAATATACACTCCTATTGGAAGATTTTTAACTCCTTAAGAAGATAAAGAATTGACAAAGAGGTTTTCTAAAGGATATATTTAATTTAAAGATAAAGCAGAAATTTAATAAGTTATGTAATAAGTTTTACTCTATAGAGATGATTTAAAACTAGTCGGAATTTCTGACAGAGAAATTAAAAAAATTAGAAAATCTATTATCAATGACTTTTTAGTTTTTTTAAAAAGTTTTGTTGTTTTTTTAGTTACTTTCTCTTTTGCCTTACCTGGAGTTATTTTTAACGGTCCGGTCGGATATGTCGTCTCTACATTGAGTGTCAAAGAAAGACAAAAAGTAAAATTATTATTATAATAATTATTTTATTATATATTTTAGTTTTTACTAAAAATATATATATAAATTTATTAAAATATAGTGCTTAAAAGAGTCAAGCGTTAAAATTAAAGGAAATGATGTAGTTGCCTCTTATTAAGTAAAACTAGGTTTGGTAGCTTTACCTTTATATCATGTAAAATAAAATTTGAAATTAATTTAATATTCTAAAATACAGTTTTATTAAATTACTTATAAATTAGAAAAAAAAATTAATTAATTATTTAATTTGGGTATAAATTTCATAAAATACTATTTGTATAATATTTTTTTGTATTTTATTAGTTATTCTTTAGTTCTATGCTTTATTTTGTCTAAACTGGATACTTTAAATAGTCTAAAAATCTATCTTTGTTATATACTATATTATTTTTTATTTTGTACCCTTTCTATGCTTACAGTAAATATTTATAAGAGATTAATTTTAAATTTTTTTAATACATGATTCTAAAATTTATTTATAAAAGTGATGTTAAAATCTAGAGATAGATTCATTAGATGTTTTAAAAATATGAAATCTAGAATATTATTACTTTTCAGTTACGATTAAATTAAAGGTCTTAGAGAAAAAAGAAGAAGATTAAAATAATAAGTAAAAATATTAATTATTATATTTTTTTAATATATTTAAAATATAGATAAGAGGTTTAGTCAAAAAACACTTTAACGAAGTATGTGGGGAAGATAATGACAGAATATGTGAAGATGATTCAGATGAAGACAGAAAAGTTTAATAAACACAAAAAGGGAAACACAAATTCATTAATGTACTAGAAGGGTCTATTGATAATAAAAAATTCAAAGAAGAAACTTTTAAATATTTAGAAGAATTAGGGATTTGAAATTTATAATTCTTGTAAAAAAAAAATAAACTGGATCTAATTTTATTATATAAATTAAATTAAATTTCTTGAAAATTTTATGTAATTAATATTTATTAATTTTGAGTTGAATACAATGTTATAAAATTTTTTCTTTAAAATTATGCAAATTTATATTATATAATAAATAAAAGAGACTTTATACTATATATAATGAAATGTTGAATATTTATTGTATATAAGGTTTTATCATTTAATTTATTGCTATTGATATTTACATTATTATTGAAAATAAAAATAATTCTTTTTACTTTTCAGATAAAATTCTAAAAAAATATTCGCAAATAGAAAAAAATAAAAAATTATTTTGAATGTTTGTTAAATAAGATTTTAAAGCAAATAACCCTTGGGACGATGATGTAATCTCAGATGAGGATGAAGTAGATTAAGGACTTAAATAAAAAATTTAAAACTAATTACAGGCATGTAAAATATTGGCATATTTAACTATTCAATAGAATTATATCTAAAAATTATAAAAATTTAATACTTTTTAAATATATTATACACTTATATGTAATAATTTATTTTTATTTTAAATAATAATAAGCTAAACCATATGAAGAAGAATTTGATAAATTTTCTACATGGTATAATGATTATTTTATAAAGGCCACTGATTTTGAAGATGAAAAACTTTAGTTAAAAGGCAGGAGAGAACAATAAATTTTAAAAATAAATAACCTAGTAAAATATATTTTTATTCTTTTACTTAGTATTTTTAATATTTAAATTTAAAAAGAGCAATGTATAAGACGTATCGCTATTTGATATTACTAACACAAAATACACCAACTTAAATAAGATATCACAGATATTTACATATCTCTAAATTGAGCTCGAAGACACATAAAATAAGGTGAGATTAAATAATTAAATTTTAATTTTTAATTACCTATATTCAAAATTTTGCAATTAAATAATAATTTAATTTTGAATTATTTAATAGTTTTAAGATGTATATTTAGGGGCAATAAGTATGTATGGAGAAAGGCCAGAAGATGAAGAAGATGAAGAGATTTAAGATGGGTAAAAAGAAAACGAATTGGCAAGAATTTTAAAAAATCTGAACGAATTATTTCACCTTTTTAAAAAGCTTATGGCTTTTTCATTTAATATTATAAATCAGTTGAACTTTTTAATGAACAAGAAAGAAGCTTTTTATAAAACTTTTAAAAATATAGAAATATATACTCCCTTATAAATTATTGGAAAAATTGTTTCAATGGTCTACACTTTAGATCAAATTATAATCAATAACGATGTTTTATTAAGTGATTGGAATTAATATAAAAAAATGTTAAAAATTGTAAAAACCGAACCCGAGAAATTTGGTGTCACCGAAAAACAACTTAAGTAATATCTTATTATTTAATATTTATTATTTTATTAATTTTTAAATAACTATTAAATTTATTTAGGGCAACTGAAAAAACTTTAATAAAATTAGAAAGAACAATTTTAAGCGGCAGATGTAGTTAAGGATTTTTAAGCTAGTAATGGGAAGTCCCTTCGTAATATGTAGCTAATAATAAAGCATATGTGACAATAGCCAAAAATAAAGAATTAAATGCATTTTTTAATAAATATTTTTAACATGAAATTAATAGAATCAGTGAAAAACTAACAAGTACCGACGAAACAAATGAAAGACAAGACTATTTAAATGTAAAAAGCTATATAATTTAATACAGATACTTTTTTTTTAAAAAAATTTTATTTTTTTTATTCTTTTTTTAGCTTTTAGGAACTTATGCGTTTTATAGAACTTTATATCCAAACGATGAGGATAAAAAATTATATAAATAATTGTGGCAAATTTAAAGAAAATGTCCAGTCGTGATCACATTTAATCACGTTGTTTGCTATATTTATAAATTTTTAACTGATGTGTGTCCAATTTCTAAAAAATGTACCTTAGATCCTAAAGATCCGGAAGGATTTATAGGTTAATATTTACATTTTATAGACGGAGAGTTCCAAGACAATATGAGTTTAATGTATACAAGTTTTTGTACTTGGATTGGAAGAATGGAATCAAATTCTACATCCAATTAAGGTACTTTATTATATTAATTTTTTAAATAATTAAATAAAATCATCAAACTTTTATAAACTTTTATAAAATTTATTGTATAGATTTTGAAAATTTAAATGGAGCTTCTATTTAACAAATATATAATTTAATTATGGATAAATACACCAAAAGAAGAAAATTAGCTTTAAATGGTATTAGTATTGCATCTAAAGTGAAAATTGTAATAACAAATTGTTTATTCTTACATCTAGACTAAGGAGCTGAAATACCGAATTCTATATTAGACCCATTGAGATAGGGAATAGAAATATTACAATCTATTAAATATGTTTTTACATAATCTATGGAAAGTTTTGATTCTACTTTCTTTTCAAAAGTTATATATAAAAAGGTTGAGCCAGTGCTTAGATAAAAATTAGAGTAGTTAAAGTAAGAATTAATCAAACATAACAATATAAATAACTATAATATTTATTAAAAAACTAAAAATTTTATAAAAATTTTAGTTCATAAAAATTAAATAAAATAAAATCAATTTAGTAATTTTATTTTAAGAATTATTAATTTTTTATTAATATTTAAGAAAAGAAGATTAGTAAAATAAAAAATAAGACTACCTAGACGTTATTGGCGCCATTGAGTTGGTTTTAAAAATTATGAGGCATCCCGTAAATTCTACTCATTTAAAAGTTTTAGAGTTTGCTCAATAAATATTTTTACAACCTAAATTATTTTAACCTAAAGAATATTAAGATTTAAAATCAGAATTTTCTGATTTCGTTACCTTTAACAGGCTTTTGAATTAAGTAGAAGAAGCCACAAACTGTAGTTTTTTATACTAAGCGAGAGATTTGATTCCTATTATGGTTTCCTAAACCTATCAAAATCCCAATATTGCAAAAAGATTACCTTTATTATTAATGGCTATACAGGATACTACCATTTTATTAAAATAAGTAGCTCATTTACCTGATCCCAATACAATGTATAAATGGTTCAAAAATCACATTATAGATATTTTTTATTAGGTAAGCACTTTTTTATAAAAACTATACTTTAAATTAAATAAACAATGAATAAAAATTTTATTTTTTAGGAATATTTATCTAAAACTTGCGAATCTTTAGAAGATTTTTTAAGACTTACTATTCATACCATGTTAATTTAATAGATTGAAAATAAAAATCCTTATAAAGAAGATGTCAAATAAATTAATAAACTGCTTAATATTGGAAAAGTAGTTATATTTGGAAGTATTATAGATATAAGAAGTGAAATTTAATAGAAATTAAATGAAAATTTTTACAATATAAATGTTCTAAATTTACATGATATGGAAACATATGAAGTAAATTATAATTTATAATAAAATGTATGAAATTATTTTTTAATCATTTTATAAATTAAGGAAATGAGAACATTAGCAGATTAATAATTTGGATTAAAACTTATTCATGTCTATATACCTTCTTAAACTATAGAATAAGGTAAATAATTTTGATTTATTTATTTTATTAATGAAAATATATCATGAATTATAGGGTCTACAAAAGGTATGTTAGATATATTAAGTATTATTAGAAATATCCCCGATTTTATTTAAAAGTATAGTTACAATTTGTATAATTAAACGTTTTTTGAAATTACAAGTGAAAATAAGCAAATTACTAGTGTTGGAATATCTTAATTTTCGGATTCAATAAAAACACATGGACTGGGAATTTTAAATACAACTATAAATTTTGCATATAAATATATTTAAAAGTAAATTATTTGTCAATAATTAATAAATTTTTAATTTTCCTTTAAAATTGTGGGAATTAAATATTTTTATTTTAATAAATTAGGAAGATCAGCGCATTTAGTCAATTCTTATATGATGATTACATTTAAGCCCCTTTACAAAAAGAATAAAAATGGTTCAAAGAACATAATGAAAGCCTTGATGGAAAGTATCCGTTTTAAAGAGCAGAGAAATTTTTAAAACAAATTAAAAAATTAGGTAAATTCGAAGATGGAACTACATACATAGATAGATTTAGGAAATTAATATCTGAAGTCGGAAATGCACTAGGGTAATATTATAATATTATAGTGGAGTAGTATAAGTTATAACCATCAATTTTTAAGTTTTAAATTTAAATCTTGATGTTAAATTTAAATTTTTCATTTAAATTTAGATTCATAAGATTAGTAAGATCAGCTAGTTTGAATTATTGTTCTTAGCTGTTAGAATATTTACCCTCTTCAATTAATACAGAGGACACGTTTACTGATATGGCAAGAAATGCTAGATTTGGAGATACGACTGTTTAAGCTGCTTAATAATTAGATGACGTTTTTGAATTTATTACTTCTTCGTTTGGATCTAGATCTGACTATATTAGAATAATGGTATAAACTGTGTAAAAAAAAATAAATGTCCCAGAAAACGCCCATTTATAATTATTTTATTTATTAATTCCTGCTTTGACGATTAATTTTGTTGATACCATTCTCATGGCTAAGGACAGGCTCACTAAGGCCCAGCCATTTAACGCTTATTTTTCGGTAAAATAAATTTAAATAATAATAATATTAATTAATTATGAATTTAAATTATTAAAAAGGATGATGGTTTGGTGATGGGAATAAGTTATTTCCTAAAATTATTAAAATAAAATGAGCTATTTGGGTCATTGCATTGGAAAGATGAAATAAAATCTTATTTTACTAGACAAAAAAAGGAAATTGATGAAATTAGTGAACAGTAGAAGAATGTCAAAATGACGGCCACTTAACAAAGAAAAGCAGAAGAAGTAAACTATATTTATAAGGCTAATTTTATATATATTTTTTTATAATTATATAATAAAATATAGGTGGATATGCACAGAGGTTTATCTGTAAGAAAAATATAAAGTTAAATCGCAGAATTTGAAATGTTTTTCTTTTCTTTTAGTTCCTGTTAAGTTATTTTTAGGGATGATCCATAGTGATTAAATTAACAACTTAAATTTTATGATTTATACAGTTTTTTTATATTATTTAATTTTAGTTTCCAATAAATATTTTACTATTATAATAAAGGCTATGCTTATAAATAAGTTTTTTTATATTATTTTATTACTTTAAATAACTACTATAAATTAACATATTTTTTTTTTGAATAAATTTTATTATTTAGGGAAAAAAAAAAAAAAAAAACAAATAAAATAAATTAAAATATTTGTTTTTATTAGATTTATAAAATCAATATATATAATGCAAAAAGAGCTTTCAACAGATAATTTAATTTTTATAGTAAAAAAATTTTAAAAATAAGGTTTTGAAGGATTATCTTTATCAGACTTAGCTGTAGCTGTTAGTATTCCTGAATTTAGACAATATTTTACAAGGTATACTGGTAAAGATTGGGCTACAATTTACGAAATTAAAGCTTTAGAAAAATTATAAAAAGCACATTTTGACATGTAATGGATGCTCGAGAAAGAGCAATAATATTAAAAACCATTTTTTTTAGCCTGTAATAGTGGAGACCTTTAAAAGGTGTATATTTATATATATAAAATAATTTCATTTAAATGTTTTATAATTTGAAAATTTAGAATTCTATAAAAAATAATAGCTTTAATTTTTTTTTTGTAAAATATAAAAGGTCAAGGATATATTAAAAAAAAGCAATGATTAAAGTTATAAAAGTGCAGTGGATAGAAACCATAAAAATGGTTTGCACATAGCTTCAGAATAAGGGCATAATGTTTTGGTAGAATTTCTCTTAATGTAGGGTTTTAACCCAAATGCTAGAGATAAGGCTTTAAAAACACCTTTACATTACGCATGCACTAAAGGACACGAATATATTGTAAATTTATTAATATAGTAAGGGGCTGATTATTAAGCATGTGATGGGTATAATAGAACTTGTTTGCATTATGCATGTTGTAGTCCAAATAGTCATGTCGTTATATTGCTGGTGGGTATGTGTCCGGATTTAGTAAATTAAGTAGATAATAATAATTTAACGCCCATACATTATGCTGTTTTAAACAATTCCGTAAAGTAAATAGAAATATTGAGAACTTTGTTAGAAAATGGTGGTAATGTAAATGCTAGAGATAATGAGGGTAAATGCTAAATTCAATTTCTAGATATTTTATTTATATATATAAAATATTCATTCAATTAGGGAAGACTTGTTTGTGGTACGCATCACATTAAGGAAAATCTAGAATAATTCCTATACTATTAAAAAATAATGCAGATATTAATATTAGTGATTATGAAAATTTGCAAACACCTTTAGATGTGGCTGCAAATTAAAGAACAAGGGAACTTTTAATTGTTTATTCCTAAAATTAAACAGCAGGTTCAAATTTAAAGTAGGAAGATATAAATTGGATGAATAAAGCCATAAAAGTAAACATTACAATTTAAATATTTAAAATTAAAGAAATAATTTCTGACGATTTTTATAAAGGGCGAAAAAGTGGACAAAAAAAATTTATTTGATCCCAAATTAATCGAAACATAAACGCTCGATAAAACATACAAAGACGATGATAACTTAAAAAATTAGTAAACTTTATTATAAACAAATAAAACAATGGGTTTGACTCAGTATAAGGACTCTATGTCCTCTTTATCTAGGGAAAGATTTTTTTAGGTAAAAATTTTGATAAATAAAGTATATATTATATAAGTTAAAATTAATTTATATAGATGATGAAGAAAATCCAAGAAGAAGGAATAAGGGTATTTTAACATGTTAAAAAGCCCTACATATACACAGGGAGCTGGATGGAAGGTGTGTAAAAATTAGGTGATTTATATACAGTTATGGCAGATTTGCAAGCTACAGGTAAGAAAATTAAATTAAATAAAAAATATTAAATTAACTTTAGTTTTAATTTAAATATTAATTATTATGGAAAAAAAATAAAAAAAAATAAATTAAATTATTAGAGGCTGTTTTATGCGTATTTAATTTACTATGTCCGTATGATAAACCTTTACCTGAAGCTGAAAACCAGGAAGTTATAGATGGATTTTACGGGGACCCATGGAAAATGACTCTGAAGTCGCCATTAGAAGAAAAATTGGAAAAAGAAAGAAAATTATAAGCGTAAAATTTAAATTTTATCTTTTAATTAACTTAAACTTTACATTTTATTAAAATTAAAAGATAATTAACTAACATCGATCAACTCAAAAAGAAACTTTAAGACAAAGAAAAGGCATTAACTAATACAGTTTTTGAGATGAATGAAATAAAATTAGATAATTAGAATTTAAGGGAATAATTAGAGAAATTATAAAATTAGTAGGAAAATCATTTTTCTAAGGCTTCTTAATAAGAGTAATAAATATAATAGTAATTTTTAATTTATGAAATTAAAAATAATATTTTAAATTTTTATTTAGTTTATAATTGAAAGAAAATGAAGTCATAAAACTGAAAAAATAAATGGCTGAACTTAAATAGGAACTTAAGGAAAAAAACTTGATTATTGCAACTTTAGAGTCTTAATAAAATGGAGATGAAGAAATGTAGGATAATGCATAAAACTTAGAGAAAATAATTCATCTAGAGGGTAAATAATAAATTGTTTTTTTTAATTATTTTCTATAAAACTACTCAAATTACCTTAATTAAAGAGGAATTAAGAATAGAGAAATAAAAAAATAAAGTTTAAAGATTCAAAGCTGGGCAAATATTTTTGAAATCCCTTACCAATTAAGGAGTTTTGCCTAAAAAAAAAGGTATATAAAATTAATAATAAGGTGCTGAACTAGATAATTTACAAGATGACGAGGCAATAATTAGAATGTTTAATGCACTTAAAGATAACCCTCCTAATTTTGTATAAAGATTATAATTAGCTGATAAAAATGGGGACAATAAAGTACTATTAATTATATTAATAATATATAGGTCAATAAATTAAATTTTTTATTAATATTTAATTGGAAATCTAATAATTTTAATATATTAGTTGGAAAATTATTGTGAATTAATCAGTCTATAATAAAATTTAATCAAAAAATATTATTAATCGTAGTATGGAAATAATATAAATCGAAATTTATTTCATATTTTTGACCTATATAATAAAGATATTACTTATTTTAAATGATTTTACTCATCGATAAATAAACAAATAATAAATAATTTTAGAATTTGCAAAATTTATGCTATTATTATTGCATGGAATATTTATAACTTTTTAAAAATCATTTTATAATATATTTAATTTTTATATTAAAAATATCAAGATAACAAGAGATGAATTCATTGACTTTTGTAAAAAGCTAAAATTGGCAAATTAAGATATTCTGAGTTTACAGAGAATTGTTGGATTTTAAAGTGGTAAGAACTTGCTAGGCATAAATGAGTTCCAATAAATTTTAAAATAAAGGTAAAAATTTGATACTTTATTAAGAAAATATAATAAAATTTATTTATATTTATGTAAATTAGGCCATAACAAAGATAAGTAGCTGAAGAAAGGTTATTTTAAAAAATTTTAGATGCATTTGCCTCTAAAAAAAAAACAGTAGAATAAGTATTTAATGAATTAGATATTGACGGAAATGGTGAATTGTCATTAACAGAATTTAGAAAAGGTCTTGAAAGCCTAAAAATTATTCTTAGTCCTAAGGATTTAAATAACATATTTTGCATATTTGACAAAGATAAATCTAATTCAATTTCCTTATTAGAGATGAAAGTAGTTTATTATACTAAATTTTTTCATTTTTTTAACTATATAATAATTTGATAAACTTAAAAAAGGAAGTAATGGATACCTATTTAAAAAAATAAGATAATTAAGATGAAGAGGAGGAAAATGATGAAGATTTCAATGATGAATAAAATAATGCATAATAAATTGATTACGAACAAATTAATAGGAATGAAAATTTTTAAAATTTATAAGAAGGGGAGCAAATAAATAAAAAAAATAATTTAATAAATGGATAAATTAAACTATAAATACCTAAAATAAGGAAATTATAACTAAATTAAAATAAAATTTTCATACAAGTAAGTGATGTTGAAACAAACAAGTAATTTAACTCATAATTACAATAGCAAGAAATTAATGACAAAGGGGAATTAATATTTGCAGTTAGATTGCCAATAAAGATCAAAAAAATCGTAAGATAGTATATTTACATATCATATTATGATATTTATTTAATAGTATAAATTTAAATTTATTTATTTTAGTAAGAATTGGCAGATTATATAGTTATTAAACTATTTAATAGTGACGAATAAACCTAAGATGAGTATCTAGGAGAGGTTAAAGTAGCTTGGAAATGTTGTATTAATCACCCAGATGAGTTTTACATTTCAAGAGAATTCACCAACACAAATTTATCATTTCCTGAAAAATAGGTTTAAGGTTTTATAGGAGTTCAATTAAAATATAACCCACTTTAAAGTAATTTAAATAAAATTATTTGTATCTCCTAATTATCTATTATATTTAAATAGAGAAAAAGAAAAAAAATATGATACAAATAAATAAGTTTAAGTTAAAATAATTTATTTATGTATTCCAATTTCAATGTAATTTAACATAGATATAAATTTAATATTTTATTTTTTTAAACAGTACAAAAAATGGACGATTTGCCTCAAATAATATCAGAAGTAAAAGATTTAGATAATAAATAAGAATTAAATAGTTAAGATTATCCTACTTAAAATTACAAAACATAATTTGAATAATAATAGAAATCTCGAATAAATATAAGTAAAAAATCTTTTTATTTGTATAAAATTCATATATTTATAAAAATCATTTATTTTATTTTTAAAATTTTTAGATAAAAATAAGCCAATAGCAGAACATGAAGAACTAAAGCCAAATTTTGAAAATATGAATGAAATGTTAAGAAAATCTAGTCAATATTTTGATAAAAATGATAATGATTATTATAAAAATGCAGATTCTGATATAAGCCCGCAAATAAATAATAATTAAATTAAAAATAAGAATTAAAATAAATTAAAAAAAATAGATTCCAATATAAGTGATTACATGGATTAAAATGAGTTCGCTAATTTTTAAAGCGAGTTGGAAAATAGTGATATATTGAAATTTTTAAACTAATCAGATATCAATTATGATGGAAGTAAAAATATAGATGATTTTGATTCTAATATAGGATCATTATTGGAATAATGAATTTTTTTTATTATTTTTATTACAATTAATTATATTTTGTACAAAATATATTAATAAATATAAATATGGTATAATAAAGTTAATTAATTTAAATTTAAATTTAAATATATATATACATGAATATAAATTCTTTTTATTATTTAATTTTATAAAAGGTATTAAAAACTTATTACAATTCCATTTAAATTTTTTTTACAAATTATTAATTTTGATATTAAAGTTTTAGTTTAGGTGGGATAAAATTATTCTCAAATTAGTATTTTTACTAGCCCTTACTTTTTAATTTTATTTAATTATGATGCGCACTTAAATTAAGACAAATAGCATAAGAATACACAAATATAAATTATTATTTTATGATTTTATATTTCTAAATGCTTAAATTAAACATAATAATATTGGCTAAACATTTTTTATTTTCAGTTTTTTTAAGTTTTTGATGATTATGAAAGGGATATTAATGTATGAGATTTTATATGCCGACTAATAGATTAATCATTTAATTTCTTGGAAATACTTGTAGAGAGTTGCTTTTCCTCAAATCTTAGCTCTGATAAATCTAAAAATTAAAAATCAAAATTTCTTTTTTTTATGATATTACTATTTTTTATTGGTTATAATTAAAAACCATTGTTTTTTTTTTTCTAAACAAATTTTTCTATACTAGAACAATTATTTTTTAATTTTTAACTGTCTTACTCTTTTTATGATTCTGTGTAATTGGTTTTTGACTTAGCTCTTATTTTGGTTTATTCTATTAAAGAAGGTTAGTTGAAAAAACTAATGTTATTTTCATAATTTTAAGTTATGTTTTTATTTTTAGAACAAATATTTGTTACTTCTAGCTTTTTATTATTATTACTTTAAGGGTATTGATATGATTAATTTGTTTCTTCCTAAGTTTTTAATGAATTCATTTATTTGTAACTCGAATTTTAATTTTCATTTAATTAAGGAGACATTTCTAAAAAATTTATTTGCTGCTTTAGTGTTTACTGCTTTTATTTTTTATTTTATAATTATTCCTTCAAATTATTATTTTTAATTTCTTATTACTATCTTAAAAAACTCTATTTTTAACTTTGTCTAACTTTGCTTTGCAATTATGCCTTTTCCAATTTATATAAATAATTTTAAAGAAATTTTTATTTGATATCCTCTTAAGATTTGCTTGATTTCGAACTACATTAACCCATTTTTTTTTTTATTTTATTTTTATATATATTTTATTTTTCTTTTAAATAAATAGAAATTTTTATGAAATAATATTCTTAGCTAATTTTTTATTTAATTAGTGTGCTATGAAAATACAAAGAAAAATGTAATTAATGTAGTTAGCCCATCTATTTATAATATGCTAATTTCCTCTTACAAAATATAAACATACAATAAAACCTAATTAAAGTTTATAAAAAAATGAAAAAATTAATTTTTTGAAAAAAGGAAATTAAATTATATTTTAGCTAATAAATTTTATTGAATTGATTAGATATTAAATAGAATATAAAAATAATAAGCAATAGTTATATAGAATAAATCGTTAAAAGTTAATCTTACTTTTAAAATAAAATAAGTTTTATCGTAACATGATGTTAATTACTCAAATAGATAAAAAATGAATATAAATTATTGAACAAATTATTAAATATAAATTATTAAAATTATATATAGGTTAAATACCATTTTATATCATTAAAATAAATTAGACACTTATTAAATTATTATTTTAATTTTTTCACAAATCTAAAATTTGTTTTTATTTACCTGTTTTCAAATTATTTGGTAATTTTTTATTTTAATTGATTGAAATTATTTTAATACTAATTATATTATTATTATTTTTATTTCTTTAATTACAAAGAATTTTAGATAGAAAAAAATAAATTTATAGGATATTTTTTCTAAGAAAATAACATCATCTATCTATTTTAGAATTATTATTATTATTTTATTTTTTTATGGTAAAAATTTTGCTTCTATCATTTTCATTATTTTTATTTTTTTCATTCAAATTAAAATTTTTTTGCTATTTTAAAGGGGCTTAAATTTGTATTTAGGACTTTCCAATCATCTGAGTATGTTTTTCTAATTTTTCTTCATGTATATAACTTTGGTTATTATTGTTTTAATTTATTGAAATACTACTTGCTAAAGCAGGAACATAGTTTGTTTAACCACTTTATTGTTGCCGCGTTGAAATATTATTATTAGATTAAATTGTTTATTTTCTTTTTGATATTATTGAACTTTCAGATACGTTAGTGAGTCGAAATTCATTTTTTTATTCTTTAAACCTTTATCTTATAGAATTAATATCTTGCCTTTCTTGTCTTTATTCCCACTGTTACTGCTTCTATAAATATTTATCATAATTCTAATAAAATAATTTTTTTTCCTTTATTTCTTCCTCAAGTTTTTCTGTTAATTTTTATAATTTTTTATATTTTTCTAGTCTTTTTTATTAATCTGTTTCTAAACCAATTTTTTTTTTATGCTACTCAATCAATTTTCTAATTTCTTTTTCTCTTTATTTTGTTATCAGAAAAGAACCATACTATTTTTTCTTTTCTATATCTACCGTTTAGGCTTTTTATCCCGCACAGTTGCCCATCGGTAATTTATTTCTTTAGATTTTATTTTTTAATATTTATTCAGAAATTTATTAAAATTAATTTGCAATCATAACTTTTAAGAACAAATAAAGTAAATTATATTAAAACATATAATAATTTTTAGTAAAAAAAGTTAATTCAAATTATTTTTACTGAATTCAACTTAAAAGTGAATTTTCGAAATACTCATAAAATTTTGATAAAGAAAAACTAAAATATGAAATCCTATAAAAGTTCATATCGTTTAAAATGATAATATAATTATTGTTTATATGAATTCTTAATGTAATTTTATCAAAAATATAAAACATGTAATTATTTCAATAATAGTACATATAGTATATTAATAAAAGAAAAATGTATAGTATAGATTATACAAATTTAGAGAGAAATATTTCCTTGAAATTAATTTTTTTATTTTAAAATTGATAAAATTTAAATATAACTGATTATAATAAAAGCAAAAAATAAATCTATTTTCCAAAAATTAAAAAAGCTATTGGAAATATTATTATTTTTTGATATTTATTATAAACTCGGTAAATACGCACTTTATTCCTATTAATATTAAATAATAATAGTATAATTAGATTGTCTTTATATATTTGATGCATATTGGTGAAAATTCATATAAAATATAAAAAATAAATGCATTCAAATTTATTTTCATATCTTAATCACCTAAAAATACACTTTTTATTTTATATTTTTAAACATAAAATACTATTGTTAATTAAAATAATTCTGATTTATTTTTTTTTATATTTCTTATATTTTTTATATTATAATCAATTTAAATTTCTTTTATTATTTAGTTCTTCAAAATATTATCATATTAAAAATACTATAGTAAAATAGTTTAAGATAAATTTGGTGTTTAAAACATAAATTTATAAAATTTCACAAAAATAAAATAAACTCATAAATTAGAAGAAAAGCTAAAATTTTTAAATGTAAACAGGAGTAAAAAGTTCTTTTACTAAAATTACTAAGAATAATAAAGATAGAATATTTTTTGGCCACCCAGAATTAGATGGAATTCTGGGAAATAACATTAAAAAAGGTACAATGATATTATTGGAAGAAGATATGCCCACTTCAATTCATATTCAATTGCTAAGATATTATATAGGTGTAGGAGTTTAATTAGAGGAAAACTGTATGATTTATGATGTTTTTAACAAAAAATGGGAAAATGTTATTCCGGCAAAACTAAATGAAGCAAGACTAAAAAAAAAGGAAGAAGGTAATAATTTATCTTTTATACAAATTTCAAAAAATAACCCCTTTATTTATTAATTTGATAAATATTTTAGAAAAAGGAGAATAAAAGTCTACAAACTAAATTGCATGGAGATATGATAATTAGAAAATTAAATTAAAAGAGTTAGATACCATGGTAAGCAAAGATATTCCTAGGTTGGATTTATCTAAAACTACTCCAAATGATAAAAATTTAGTTACCTCAAAAAATATTAATGAGTATAGTAATTTAAGAGAACTCTTCGATGATATTTGTATGGAACTGTAAAATACTTTGTAAGATGAAAATGATACTAAATTAAGAAGGATTTTAATTACAAATTTATTCGGTCATTTTTCCAAACTAAAGTTCAAATAGTCGGAATTAACTAAATTTCTGTAGGCATTAAAATCATTTGCAAGAGCATCTCATATTTTATTGGTTATTTCTATTCCATAGAGCATTGATTTAGAAAAAAAAAATTTATTACATTTCTACAGCGACATAGTTTTAAGAATTTAACCCTTATTTGAAAGAGAAGAATTAGAGCATTTTCATGGAATTCTTCATTTCGTTAAATTAGCTCATTTATAGAATTTTTCTAACTTCAAACTGGAAACTTTATCGTGGGGAATCAAAGCTAGTAGTAAAAGAAAATTAGAAATAGATAGATTGTACCTGGCTCCAGAAAGAGAATAAAATAATAATTAAGAATAAGATAAGCAAGAAGGATAAAATAATAAAGAACATGACCATGAACATGAGGGAAATTCTGGAAAAGTTGATTTTTGAATATTTAATTAAATTTATTAAATTCCACGTTTTATGTATATTTATAATATATAATATATAATATATATATGTAGTTTCTTTATATTTAAAATTCACACAAATGATAGTATAAAGATGCAAGCATACAATATAGAGAGAGTTTAAAGACTAAATATTTTAATACTCATTATTAATACTAAATTTCATTTAAATTATTTTTTTGAAAATTATAGAATTTAATTAATTTTCAAATGAACATAAATTGATTAAAAATTTAAATATTCTTATTTATTGACTAAATAAATTTCATAAAAAATAAACGGTATAAAAAATAAATAAAATTGTAGAAAATGTATTCTAGTAATTTAGGTAGTTAAATAAAAAAAACAAATTAAGCTAGTTAAATTTAAAATTAAAGTCATTTAGCATCTAGCTTATTACATAATTCTTCATAAAATAAATTTTCGTATATAAATGAAATATATCTGGCATTCTACAGAGGTACATCTGAAAATTATTCCAAATATCCTGAAATATAAGCATTGAATTAACTCATTAAAGAAAATTGTAATAAAAAAGTTAACTATAAATAAATAATTATAATTCATTGTCTTTATACTATATTAAACAAATTTAAAAATTTTCAAGAAACTTTACACTAATTATTTGAATTGGTTATTAGTAATCAATAAAGTCACTTTTATCAAAATGCTATTTTTTTTGCAGATAAATTATTAACTTTGATTGAATAAAATGAAGCAAAAATAGTGGTAGTTTATTTATTAGGAGAATGTTATTTTTTTAACTAAGATTACAAAAAAGTGCATACTTTATTTATTAAATACAAATTGTTGAATTTTAATTAGAGCTTTTAATTATTAGCTGCAAAATCACTTTTATAAAATAAGCAATTCGAACTTTGTTTAAATATTCTGGTAAAATTACAATAATTGCATTTTGATAGTTGTATTTAATTTTTTTTGTAAACTTTTTAACCATCTTTTAGGAGTAACCAATAGAATCTACTTATCATTTTAATAAATTAGAAGCTACAAATTATTTACTAAAAGCTTAATGTCATGAAGCAAATGAAAACAAAATAGGCGCTATAGATAATTATAGATCTTGCTTGAAAAAGGACCCTACATGTTTTGAGGTAAGAAGTTGGTTAATGTTTATATTTTTCAAATAAAATATTTTAAACAAATTTTTCATTAGGCATTTAATAGATTATTGGATTGTTATTTGATGACTAGTATTGAAAAAGAATAATTATTGAGTCTTTTAAATTTTAATCCTGAAGATATATGGATTAAAAAATATTATTAATCGATTATAAAAAATGAATAACTAGAGGAGGTTAAATCGCCATAAAAAGGTGTGGATAATTATGATAATAACACTCTTAATTAAATACACCCTATGACGCCAAACTAATTTTAATTATCTCCTAATCTTAACACTCCTTAATAAAATAGAAGACTTATAAATTAAAACTCTTAATAAAATTAACAAAAAATAATTAATAGATATAATAACAGCGGAGATAGAATTTAAGAGGAAGTTAATGATAGAAATATAAATAGTGAAAATGTTTTTAGTATTTTGATTTAATAAGATAATATCGATATCTTATGTAATTATATACTAAAGTAAATACAAAAAGACATAATTATTTAATTAATAAACATAATTAATTAGGTATAAAAGCGAAAAATGCCCATTAAAACAAAGACATTTAGTTAGCCTATGAGTATTGTGTAAAGGCGATAAAAAAAGATCCCCTTTATTTCTAAATTATTCCTATTTATTGTGCTTGTTTACTGGACTTAAATTATATAGGAGAACTTTATTATTGCGCTCATAATTTAATTGAAAATTATCCAAATAATTCGCTAAGTTGGTTTGCAATCGGGACTTATTATTATTTAACAAAAAAATATGAGGTTAAATATTTAATTGTTTAAAATAATTTCTAATTTAAATTAAAATTAACCTGATTTTTAAATTTCAATTAGATTGCTAGAAAATATTTTTAAAAATCAATACAAATTGATAGAAATTTTATATATTCTTGGATTGGTATGGCACATTCATTCGCAATTTAAGTAAACATATTAATCCATTTAATATTATAAAATAATTAATTATATTTCAAAAGGATGAAAGTGATTAAGCTATGAGTGTTTACAGAACAGTATCAAGGCTCTTCCCTGGTTGTTATTTAGCAGTAAAGATAAAATAATATATAAATTATTTTATTTTATCTATTTTATTATTAATAAAGCATATTTACATGGGCATGGAATACTTGAGAACAAATAATTTAAAAACAGCGTAACTTTGCTTTAAGCAAGCAAAAGAAATTAATTAATTAGATCCATTAATATACAATGAAATAGGTGTGATATATTTTAAATAAAAATTATATAATGAAGCTAAAGAGCACTACGAACAAGGACTAAAATTATGCTAAATTTAAGTATACATATATTTTTGTATTTATATTACTTTTATAACGATTTATATTACAATGATAGGTGTCGCGCCCCCCCCAAAAAAAATTTTTTTCGCTCTTGGAATATTCCAAGGTGTAATTTAAAATTCCAATTTTTAGTACCCACCTCGGAAAAATTTCCAGGGTAGAAAAATTTTTAAATGTTTTTTTTTTTAATTTTTAAAATAAACATTATTCAATTCAAAATTTATAAATAAATTGAATAATTAAATAAATAAAAATTAATTTAAAAATTTTTATTAGATTATAATTTATCTTTATTTTTATATTTATTTTTAATAAAAGTATTTTTACACATCAAATAATAATTATCTTCATTTTTTTAATTATTTTTAGTAAACCATTTTTATCATTTTTATGATTGTTTTATATATTAAAATTCTGCATATATAAATGTATCTAGTATTTTACTAATAAAATTTTTGTTAAAACAATATTATATTCCAAGGTGGACTTATTATTTCATACTAAAACCAGGGTACCCCCCCCTAAACCGAGGGCGTGTCACCCGTGATTACAATTATAATCATTTTTATTATATTAAAATTAGGGCTCTGTGGAATGGATTATTGAAACAATACTTAGTAATCTTGCTCATACACACAGAAAATTAAAAGACTGGAAGAATGCAATTTAGACGTACTTAATTATTTTCATATATTTAAATAATTATTAATTTAAAATTTTTAAAAGATATGAAAGGTGTATTACTTTAAATCCTAAAAACCCATAAACATTTTTTTCTTTAGCATATACTTATCATATATCAAATTAATTAAATAAAGCAATTTGTTATTATCATAAATCTTTACACTATAAGCATGATAACCCTTTTGTTTTAGATATGTTAAATAAATGTTTATAAGATGCAAGTGATTTACCTTGGGATAGTGTTTATAATGTATGATACATATATATATAAATTTTAATCTATATTATTTAATTAAAACTATATATGTAAATTCAATTCAATAAATATAAAACTTGTATATTACATTAGAACTTCTTTTATAATAGCATAAATAAATAGATAAATTAATTCATTTAGATATAAAATGAAAACGAAAAAAATATTTAAAATATTAATCATTTAAAGTAATTAA
>LDAU01000066.1:0-19002 GCA_001447515.1 Pseudocohnilembus persalinus
AAAAAAATAATATAAGACTAGAAATTTTAAGCTAAAATGAGTTATATTTTTAATAGAATAAAAAATCATTATATATGTGAAAGTATTTTTTTTTATGGCTAAAAATTAAAAATATTAACTTTTTATAGTGTGGTATATATTTTTAATATATATATTTTAACGAGAATACTTATTTATTATATTAGATACAAATTAAAATAATTTTAGCCATTTTTTAATTTATCTATTTATATTAATATAAATAAAGTTTTAATTTATAAATATTTATTTCAGTTTATATTTGTTTCATTATGTTTAATTTTTGTTACATAAAGGTCATTTTAATTACTAAAATATTTGAAAATTAAATTTTATGTAATTTCATTTTCATCTGCATTTTAATACTCTATTTTCGCTTACCTAGAATAGCTACATGCAGTCTTATTTTAAATTAATATTTTGTCTTCAAAACGTCCATAAAATATTGTTCTAAATTATGAATATCTAAGAGATTAAATTGTGACAAAAATAAACATAAAACTATATGCAAATATACTAATTGGAAAAGAATGTTTGCTGAACCCATTTATAAATAGCCATACAATTTCTCCGAAAAGTAAGCCAATAAAACCATTTAATGCTAGCTTTTATTTCATTACAAAATCGAATCTTCTACAATATGCCATAAAAATGCCTGGAAATGCAACAACTGTTAATGGAACCCAGCTGCATTTTTTAAGAGGCTATTATTTAAATATTATAGTTTCCAGAATCAATGGATCGTTGTAATATTAAAGTGTATAACTATTATATGAAAATTCTGGAAATAAATAATGAATAGATACTACAGTTGTTATTTCTACAAAAACAGTTATCAAAAGCACTATAAACATTATTTTTCCTGATTTAACTTTGAATACTTTAACAAAAGTTTATATTATACAAAATGAAATTAAATCATTCATAAAAAATGGATTTTCAAAAATAATTTATAATATAACAATCAAAGCCGTAAAAAATAGAGCCACTAAATGTCTTATCCTTAGAATTAATTTTTTGTATTAGTAGAATTTTTTTTAAAACCTTGTTTTTTCCCATAAATATAAGAATTCACAAAAAAAGAAAAAAACTGCAAATAATTCAATTGGATAAACAGTAAGAATATTAAACCATTTAATAATGTTCTTATTTTTACATAAAAATAATCCAACTCGTAAGCCTAAAATACAAAGATAAATTATGCTGTACTTCCAATCTATAAAAAAGCCATTCCATGATGATTTGAAAGAATTTATATTTTGTTAGCTATAAAATTATTAACAGTTATTATTAAAAATTGCTATAAATTTATAAAAATGTTTTAATATTTACTAAGCAGTTAAATAAACTAAAAGTGTGGAAATTAAAATTAAAATTAGTAAAGATACGTCAAAATTAGAGAATCTTAAATTTTTTTAACAGATGTATTTATAGGTAATTTCTACCTAATCAGTATCTTATACTTAAATTAAAATAGTTATATAAGACCAATAATTACTTATATCTAAATTATTCTAACAAGCGCATTCAATATTATATTCTATTTAGTTTTAGGCATCTATTATAATCTAAAATACAATTTATTTATTATAATTCTATAAATATTTTAGTCAATAAAATACTTACTTCTTCAGTATTTATAATTAAATCTTATATCTGCCTTAGATATGGCTTAAAAGCATCATTGGAAGAATAAATTTGTGGCTACTATAATATTAATTTTTATTACATTGATATATTTTTAATAACAATTTTATTATTATGATTTTAATCATTATAAATAATTTCTAATTAGGGGCTAATGCAATTTAAACAAGATTTTTATTTTAAATTAAATTCTGGCAATAAATTGCCTTCTTTTATAATATTCTTTTTAACTCCATTATTGCTTAAATAAATATTTAGTATATTAGGTATCTTTGATTGAAAAGCTACTTAAATTAGAAGAGCTATAATTATAAAATTTATTTTCATTTTTTAGTTTTTTATACTTATTATATTATCTGAAAATAATTTATATTTGCAAATATGATAAGAATTAAACAAATTTTTTTTTCTTTGATTAATAAAGTAATAAAATAAAATTATATAATAATATAGTCATTTGCTAAGATAATTTGAAATATTTTTATAAAGTTTATCGAACGAAGGGTTATTCAGATTTTGTTCATAGATATATTTCATATCTATTTAATCAAATTTATCAATATCAAAATGGGAGTACAATTCAGAGAAAATTATTAGAGAATAAAGAGCTTTTAATTCATTTTTATTTTTTAATAGATCCAAATTTATGCTTTTTATCTAGTCCATTAAAAACTCACTGAAAACTCTTTAATATTCGTTATAATCATCTGTTTATCTTTCTACAAACTTTAAAAAGTTGCTTATCATACTTTATTTTCCATCACTATCAGTAAAAATATTTAAAATTTAGTCTTAAAATACACAAAATTTATTTTTACCTTTTTTGTAAATTTTTTTAAGCCTCTTAAATAACACTTTTTTTTATATCAGTGAAAAAATCTAATGAAGCTTTGGCATCCTAATTAATCTTCTACATAGTTACTTTAATATTTGTTGAATTAAAATATAACTTCATTTCATTTTGCTTTACATTACCATTAAAGTCATAAAACTTTTACTCTTATAATAAATTTTATAAAAATTTTAGCATATGGCAATAAAAGCCACCTAATAAATATACAATCATATGATAAATATAGGTTTCTAATTTATATTAGTGTCTTACTCCCCTGAAATAATTAAATTAGTATTATATTATTAAGAAGCCGAAATTATTTTTAAGTCGAAATTATTAGAAGTAAATTAGTGAAAATCAAATATTGCATATATTATTCCTTTCGATATTTGGATCAAAAGTTTATTATTCAAAGAGTATTTTAATTTACTTTATATACGTATGATAAAATAACACTAATTGATATTAATATTCAATGAAGATTAAAATACTCCCTGGGTAATAAAATTTTGATTAAAAATAGACAAGTGAATAATAACAAAACTTATTTAATTTAGTAATTTTAATAATGTATAACATTTAAAAGATGTTTAATATTAAAGAACTAGGCACTGACTCTAAAATTTATTTATACTATAGCTCATTTTATAAAGATTTTTAATATAATTTTGGTTTCCGAACAATTATGTTTAAAACTTAAATTTATACGCTATTATTAAAATTATATAATTATAAATGTAAAAATACCAAAAATTTTGCATTGTTATACTAGCAAATATGCCCAAATTTCTGTAGAACAAAACAATTTTATCAACCTTATTGCAAATTTACTGTTATTACTCTTAATTTATCAATTCATTCTAAAAAATTAATTTATTTATTTTTATTAAAATTTATTAAATTGGTTGATTTTTTTATATAAATTTTACTATACAGGAAGTATCTTAATTAAAATTAATTATTTAGATAAACTAATATAATATTTTTATATATAAAGGGTTATCAAAGATATAGTTAAAAATTTTTTAAATTTAATATAATACTGATTACTTTAATATCATATTTAATGCCCATATTAAAAATTAAATAGAAAATATAGAAATAGAACACATATATTTTGATATACTACCATTCAAAAATAATTTAATTTTAGCTTTCATAATAAATGATCTGTATCTCTTGTTAAAATAATTAAAATTATAATACCCATTATATAGCATTATAACCTAAAAATTTTCAGAAAAATACAAGGTTATTATATATTAAAATAACAATACTCCTAAAATAATAAATTTATATCCAAAAATCAACCTGTGTAATATATGCATATATTTATACATATAATATATCATATTAAATATTGTGAATATTACTAGCTATCTTAGTTTTGAATTTCCTTCATCATTTTATTTAGGATTAATATTTTTTTATTAATAATATTGAGTATCTTCGACCAATTTATTTTATTTCAAAGATTCTTTATTATCCATAATTGATTTGGTAAGCTCATCTGTATCATTTGGATTAATATCGTTATCCAATGTACTTTAAAATTTCTTGTTAAAAATTGGATGCTATAATAATTCATTCCAGCTTAATCTTTCTTCCTCATTATATTTTAATGCTTTTTGAATAACATCTACAACAAGTGGATCCAACTAATTAATGATGATTTTTAAATTAAATAAAAATAAATAAATAAATAAATAAATAAATAAATAACATAACATAACATAACATAACATAACTTAACTTAAATTCATTTTATAGTAATTATTACGTCTTTATTAGGTATTTCTATAGGTTTTTCGAGAACTTTTTTTTATTCTTAATTTAAACCAAATAAATTTTACGAAAAAAAAGGCAAACAATCACAACCAATTACCATTTCATAAAATAAAACACCCATCGACCAAACATCGCATTTTGAACTATAAGGCTATTTTAAAGGAATTTTATATATTATATCTCATGTATATATATTAAAATGAATTAAATCAAGAAGTAATTTTTTTTTTTTTTAAATTAATATAATACAAATAAATAAATTAAAGTTATTAAGCATAAAACCAATATAATTTTTTTTTTATAAGCTTCATTAATAAATTCATATGAAACTTAATAAATAAATTTTTATAAATTTTTAAGATATAAAATGAATTATTTAGGATTTATTTACTTCTCCGGTTAAGATTTGAGGTGAGGCATATATGGGGGTACATTTATAAGATTATGCAAATGGTAAGTCGACTCCTTCTTCCACAATTTTACCAAAGCCAAAGTCACCTTAAAGTATATAAAAAAAGTTTTTTAATGGTAGTAAGTAATATTGATTTATATACAAATTTTTGGAACTTAATTATTTAGCAGAATATTTTCTGGCTTTATATCTCTGTGAAGAATATTATTTTCATTTAAAATCATATAACCTTAACAAATTTATTTAAAAAAATCGACTGCTTCTTCCTAGGATAACTTTTTTTTTTTTTACATATATTACTTTAGATTTCCTTTCAATAAAAATAAAATAAGATAATTATATAATTAATTAGATTCCTAAAAATTACCCCCGTTACAAAATTCAATTATCAGATAAAGATTATTTGAAGATTATTAAATATCATATAATGTAACTAGATTTTTATGTTTTGCCATTTTCATGACATCAATTTCTCTTTTAATAGACTCAGCTCTTTATTTCATTTTAGGATCAAATGGGTTTCTTTTAAAATTACTTAAAGATATCATTTTTACAGCCACTTATTATTTATTATCATCTAGAGCTCTATAAACCGAACCATATTAACCCTTTCCTAAAATTTGTTCATCATTCATAAACAATACGTATTTACCTACTTTTTTTTATACTGTAGATTATGATTTATTCGATTATGACTCCATATTATTTTATTCAAAATCTAAATAATTTTTATTTTAATATAATAATTTAATTAATCTATATATAAAAATATTAATTATTATATGATTTTGATAAATTAATTTTCTAATATATAATTTGTATAACATTATTTGTTATTATAATTCATCAAAAATATTGATTTAGTATGAAATATTGATTCCATTATTTTACATCTAAGATAAATGATTTATTTATACTTTTTTCTAATACCATTTAAAATTATCAGTTTTTTAGTATATATATATACAAGTCAGGATTATTTCAAAATTTAATATTTTATAAAAAAATTCTAAAATAATTAGATAAAAATAAAATAGTGAAATATATTAGCAAATATGGAGACTGAATAGGATTTAAAAATTTTAGAACATATAGTAATATATAAAAAATTATAATTAGGAAAAGGAAGTTTTGGAGAAGTATTTAAAGGTAAAGATTTACTAGATGAAAAAAATGTAGCTGTTAAAATAATACCTTATACGTTATTTGATAATGATTCATCATAAAGAATAGAAAATGTTCGTAGAGAAGCTAAAAATATGGCAAGAATAAATCATAATAATGTAGTAAAATTATTTGACGTTAAAAAGTAAAATTAATTATAGTTTTACAAAATTCTTTTATACTGATGAACTTTTCACATATTTTTAAAGAACTCCTAATAATATTTATATGATAATGGAATTTTGTGACTCTGGAAATTTAGAGGAACTTCTTAAAAAAAATAACAGAAGATTGTCAGAAGATTAATCAGTTAAAATAATTTAATAAATTGTAGAGGCTTTCAAGTGCATGTATATATATGAATATAATAATTTTGATATTCTAACAAAAAAATAAATTTATGAAAAGGTATGATAATAATATTGTCCATAGAGATTTAAAGCCAGCAAATATACTTATTCATAATGGATAAATAAAAGTGGCTGATTTTGGCTTTTCAAAAATAATAGAAGAAGGAATGGATAAGTCTATAATTAAGAGTATTGTAGGATCACCCTTGTACATGGCACCCTAAATATTATAGGGAGACACTTATTCATCTAAGTCAGATATATGGAGTTTAGGGTATATTTTACTTTTACTTAAATTATAAATATTTATATTAAATATGTACAAAATTATAATCAAAATTAATATAATAGTATTTTTTTTTATTTTAATTTTAAAATGAGCCAATTAAATTGCGATTTTTTATAAAGGATTATATTTTATTAAATGTTGTATGGAAGACCTCCTTGGATTGGAAATCGTCCCATGGATATGAGTGAAATTATTGAAAATAAAAAATTAAATTTTCCAGAAATTCCGGCAGTTGATGACAACATTAAAAAACTAATAACTTAAATGTTGTAAAAAAAAGAATCTGATAGAATTTCATGGAAATAGATTTTTGAACATCAAATAATAAAATAGAATAACGAAAAGCTACATGACTCTATAAAATCTGTGGAATTATCTTATAAACATGATTTTTTAATGAATTCTTAATAGCTAAATTAAATTTACTATGATGAAAATAAAACTATTTTGAATGTTTTCGATATAGGAAGATAAAAGAAGAATGAATTAATATTTTAATTAATCTACAGATAAAATGATAGTAAATAATAAGATTAAAGTGGAAATAATAGTATTAATTTCCAGTAATAATTAGAAAACAGTAAATTATAAAACTAATCTAGTAATAGCGATACAATATAAAGCTTATAAAAAGATTTAGAAATTCAAGATAAAAAATATAATGAATAATAAAAGGTATATAAAATTTTTCAAATATTTATAAAAAATTACTTTATTAATATTTTACCTAATTCAAAAATTAAACTAATTTCAGTAAATGTATTAATAACTTCTATTTTTTAATATCAAATAATTATTTTAAGACTACCCTAGCGTAGATTAATAAATGGGTATTACATAGAAGAAATTTAGCTGCATTTTATATGTCAATGGCTCTTTAATTGTTTGATATCTTTACTTACATATTTGAGTAAAGTGATTATTAAATAAAAAACAGCAAATTTTAGAGATTTATTTATGTTTTAATCAAATATCATATGCTAACAATGTTTAGATTATATAGAACAGTCAAATAATAACATTATAATGGCAATAAATTCACAAAAGAGTAGTTAGATATTTTTTGGTACTCTATTGACAGAAATTATCTAGTTAAGTAAATAAAAGATGACATTAATATGTCATCTATGTTTTTTAAACAATATTTAGAATATTTGAACAATTTAAAAAAAAAAAATACTCATAATTGGTCTGAAGATGAATTGTAATAATTGAATAAATTAGGGCCAATTTTAGATAATAAATAAACAAATAAAAATATTTTTAAAGAGATATGGATATAATCACTCTAGGAATTTTACCAATATTCTATTGATTTGGTGAAATAAAAAATTTTAAATTCCGATAAATAACTTAGAACAGTCTTTCTTTTAAAAATTCTTGTATAAAATAGAGAAAATATTTAATTTAAACTAAATTCAAATAACATAGATTTTTCAAAGCTATATTAATATGTTGATAGAATTAAAATTAGTAAGGTAAATGATGCATTATCATCTAATTTACATTAAGATATTCGTTTAGATATTTGATTGAAATAAATTATAGTTTATTTTATATGTGAATAAAATATTTTTAATATTGCCTAATATAATTTAAAATAAAATTTATTTTACATTAAATATATATATTATATATATATAAAAAAAAATAATATTTCAACTATAATAATGTAAAACATTACATATAAACAATTATTTGATAAAAACAATTTTTAATAATATTATAAAGATTTGTGTACTAAATATAATTAGAAAGTTAATAATTTAATATCTAGTGGTATAAATGGATAAGAATTATGTTTTAACATTGATTTATTAAATGAATATGACTTATAATGTTTTTGCTTATTGATATAAAACTGTTAATTTCAAGGAATAAAAATTTATGGAAATCCAATAAAAGTAAATCATGATAAAAATAAAAGTAATATTATTGATTTATTTAAAAATTTAACTAATTTATTTTAATTTATTATAAATATCAAGAAAAAAAATAAGATTAAATAAGTAAGAGACCTGGATTTTCATAAACAAGTAAATTTATAGATTTTTGGAAAAGTTTATAAAAATGTCTACAAAAAAATAAGCAAATAAAAATACTAATAATAAATAATTTAATTATGACGAATTAAATGTATGAAATTTTAAGTTAAGGTATTAAAGAAATAAAGTATTAATTATAATAATTTATACTAATTATTTTTTTTATTTTTTTTATTTATAATATATATAAGGTATTGGAAAAAATGAATCATTGAAAGAAATTTATATAAATAATTGTTTAATGAACAGTGATAATTTAGATGCCTTATCAAATGGCTTATCCAATAATTTTAAATTAAATCTTATAGACTTTTCGCACAATAGCTTGGAGAAAAATTCCGGGCGTATTATTAACAAAATACTGTAATCTCATAGCCAAAAAAGAGATGAGATTATTTGGGTATATTCTTTGAGAGGTAATTTAGTTTTTTATTATTTTTTGAAATACTTTTTATAATCTAATTATTTCATAAATTATAAAGTAATTTAATATATAAAAATTTTATATTTTATTTACTAATAAAACCAATAATTGTAGAGAAATTTTAGATATTATATTTAATAAATAAAATTATAGGAGATGAACCTGATGAGGATTTAAGTATTAAAGGGATATATGAGGTCAATTTGAGCTACAATAAAATAAATTCAGAAAATATTCAAGATATTTGTTAATTATTATAATATGATAATTGGATTAGAAGTATTAATTTGAAAAATAATAGTATCGATGAAGAAGGTGTTTTAAAAATAAACAAAGTTTTATAAACTAATAATAGTTTAATAAGCTTAGATCTTAGAGAAAACAAAGGATTTTTGAAAAAATATAGTTAGCAAATATTTATAAAGCTATTAAATAATATATAAAAATTTAAAGAATAAAGATGTCAAAAAATATTAGCCAAATAATTATATTAGAATTAATCTTCAAAGAATTATCAATAAAATGTATAAAATAAAATTATTACATTATTTGTTTAAATAATTTTATTAAAATTTCATATATTTAGATTAAATTTTAAAAAAACTTGATAAGTGAAACTAACAATAAATTGGGTTTTTATAACAAAAGTTCTAGTCATAATCATTCAGTCAATTTAAATTAATGGGAAAAAAATAAATAACTATAAAAAATTTAACAGGGGAATTTGAATCAAAATATGCCTTTATAGTCTAATGAATTAATTGAAGAGGATGTAGAATTCGAAGAACCATCAGAAACAGAAAAAATGGATTTTGTTATGAATTCTTTATACAATGAGAACAAAATAAATCTCTTAACCAACAAAAATTGTAAAGGGTGTAAAGCTTTAGAAAAAAAATTAATTTAATCAGAATATAAAATTATTTCTTAAAAGATTGAAAATGTAAAACTTAGAAACCTATTGAATTAATATTAATTTAATAATAATTAAAATTCCTGGTCAGCGATTCAACCTAACAATAATAATATTTATTAAGATGAATAAATTTAAGATTAAAATAATCCTGGATCATTTTTAAATAATAAAAATAATGAAAGTGAGGAGGTATATATTAATATAAAATTAAATCAAATATATATTTAAACAAATAGTGATATTTTGTTAATTCTAAAAATAATATAAACCATAAATTTTATTTAAATATTTTAAATTAATTTTGATATATTAATGATTTGTTTTTTTATTGAATACAATAGTATAATTTTTTATTACTGATATTTATAGCTTTATTTTATAAATATATATCATTAATTTTATATTCTTTTTTAAATTTTATATATTTTTATGGGAAATTTCATTAATATTTTTAATTTTTTTGGAAACAATAGGTATTTGTTAAAATTGAAGGATTGATGTTAGAATTAACTCGATTAATGGATGGATTGGAAGCCAAACCAAATGATGTTACAAATTAAAATAATGTAACTTATTAAATGAGCAATATCACATAAAATAATGCTACTTATTAATTGTATAATAATAACTAAAATAATACATTTGCAAATTTTTTATAATAATAATCAAATAATAATTCAAATATAATACCTTAACAATTTTCATAATAATACTAACAATAAAACATAAATAATCATATCTAATAAGGTTTATCTTTACTTCAATAATCTGAATAATAAGAAAATACTAATTAATTTTAAAATTAAAATGAAATAATTAAATAAAAAAATCCATAAAAAAAATGAGTTTTAACCTTTTATAAAAATTTTTTATAAATTTCAAAAATATTCTTATTTATAAAATATAAGATTTTTATTTTTTGTTTTTATACACACCAAATTAAAATTAAATTACTTTATTAATATCGGAATAAAATTGTTTAATTTTTAAATTATATTTCTATTTATAATAATTATTTGTAAAATTTTATATATAAAAATTATTGAATAGTACTGTATTTAACAGCAGTATTCAGAATTCTGAAATTTCTATTCATTTATTGTTTCTTTACAAAATAAAAATATGTCATATTCGAATTTATTTAAAAACATATTAAACGGAACAATAAATAAAATTGTATTTCATAAACTATGTTAATTTTTTTAAATATTTGTATATTTAAGTTGAGAATTAAAATTACTAAATAAAAAGATATTATTAAAAATCTTTTTATACAAATTAAAATATAATCATGTTAATAAAATTAATTATAAAATTCTATCAAAATACTAAAAAATCAAAATATGAAAAAATAAAGAAATGACGGATAAAAAACATAATATAATCAATACGACATAGAAAAAAATCTACAAGATTTGAATAATTTAAGTTCATTATTGGAATAATTAGATTAAGAGGTTAAATATGCAAATAACTCTAATGCTATATTATTAGAAAAAAATTTTATTGCATCAGTAAATCATTTAATATATTTTTTAAATAATTCAAGCTCTTTTTAATAAATAAAGGATAAAATAGATATATAATAAAGAATGAAAGAAAATTACAGAAAAAAATTAGAATTTCATAAAATAAAAATTTAAAGAAAAAGCGATGTAGATATTATAATTTGTTTGTTTTTTTATATAATATTATTTATTAATATTTTTAGAAATACAAAATTAATACTGATAAAGCTTAAGGAAAAGTTGAAATATGTAAAACGCAAGAAAATTAAAATATTAATAAGTAAGCTAATTTCATAACATACTTATTTAATATGTATGTGAACAAAAATTTGAATGAAAATTTAAAGAAAGGAACTTTTATGATAAATAAAAAATAAATACGAAATTAGGATATAAATAATTATCAGTATATTTAAATAAGACTAATTCTACCAAATAGTGATAATGAAATTTCACATAATATTCCATAACCTATTTAAAAATTTAGATTTAACAAAAATACAACTTTTGATTAAATAAAAATACAAGCTTGTTTATTTTGGGTAAAGCTATAATTATAATTAATTATATTTGTAATTAACATATATTTTAATTTTTTTAATTTTATAGTAAATAGATAAAATATATTAATAATTTGGTATAAAAAAAAATGACTAAATGCTAAATATAAATGAAATTAACCTCAAATCTGAAAAAATTATAAATGAAAGTGGTTAAAATGATATTAAACCTGAAAAAGACGATTTTGATTTTATGGAATTATGTGATGACACTTATTCACATATTTAAGCTAAATAATAAGTTTAAAATTTTTTGATTTTAAAAGGATTTATTTATTTCTCTTAATTTGGATTAATCCTTAAACCAAAAGAAACTAAAAGACTTGTATTATAGGGAACCTAAGAATAAAGTACACTAATTTCGGGTATAAATATTTTAAATATTTTAATGAATTAATTTAATTATAATAAAATGTTGTAATATTAAATTTAATTTTAAATAAAATGGTTTTAGTTAATTTTTTAACTACTCTCAATTATATTCAAATTTATTTATCAATTCACGTTAGTATTTTTATTTATATAATATATAGTTATATATTTAGATATTTATATGGAATACTTAAATATTATAAATTTCTTTTATGCAATCAGGATTTTGTAAATTAATAACCTAATTATTATATTTAAGTAATATTTAACGTTTAATGAAATTTATTTAAATGTATGGAAAATATACTTCGAATATATTCAATTAAGAAATAGTAATAATTTTAATATTTTAATATTGTTAAAAAAATATTAATATAATAAAACATTTGATAATATATTGAAAAATTATAAATTTAAACATTATAATTATATTAATTTTGCTATCTTTTAGAATATTCAACAACATAAATCCACATAAATTTTCCAGACTTCGTCTAAAATACATTATAAGTTTTTAAATTTAAAATATTAAAATAAATAAATTTTAAAATTTAGGTAGTTCTAATATTTAAAAAAAAGATTTTATCTTTTCTTATCCTAAAACTGAGAAAATAGAGCCTTTCACTGAATTTTTTAAAAAATACCCTGGATTAGAGGTATAAATTATTATAAAATTTTATTTTTCTCAAGGTTTTTATACATTAATTTAAATTAATAGTTTTATATGAGTAAAGAAATCTAAAAAGAGCCTGAACATAATAAGAATTTTATAAATTTAAATTAAAAACAATTAAATGATTCTCACTGTTGCTTCGTTATGTTTTTATTGATAATGTTGGTAATAGTTTTATATTTTTACCAGTAATCAATCAAAAATAATATTTACTATTTATAGCTAGTGAATGTATAATTTTGGGTTTAAGGCATTAATCCTTATTCATCATACATGATATAGAATTTTCTAAAAAATAAATTAAATTTAGGATAAAATGAGTATTTTTAAGATATAAAACTACTTTCAAAAATTAATAATAATGATAGCTACTAAAAGTAAATTTTACTATAAACTTTTTTTTTTTCATATGATTCTATTTATATAAAAAAAAAATAAAAAAAAAAATATACAACTTTATGTTTAAATAATATGCTAACTATTTTGAATCAAAACCAGAAAATATTTTAATACGAATCTGTGTTAACTCATTCAAATATATAAAAAAACTAAGTGATGCTTAAATAGAAATAATGTTAAATACACTATATTTCAATAAAAATTGATTTTCTTATATAATTTAAAAATATTGTATTAAACTAAAATATTAAATTCTTTTTATTTAATAAATTAAGTAAATAATATATTTTATATAAAATATATATAAACAAAAAATTATGCGTTTTATTATATATAAATATTTTAATTTTAAGTTTTTCTATATACATTATCAGGGTTGTTCCCATTTCGCTGGCATAAAAAAAAAAAGCTAAATATATGGGTTGGGGGTGGAGTTAGTGAGTAGGGATTTTTTAAGAATTTTATGTGGGAACAGCCTTGTACATTTTGTATTTTAATTTTCTATTAAAAAAAATTAAGAAAATTTATTTTATATTTTTTTAGTAACTTCAATGACATTTATACATATTTAACAAGTTTCTTAAAATATGCTTTATTTAATTCTGAATCTGGTTAAAAGTCTTATATTTCGTAATACTTTGAACTAATTGGTCCTATAAGGTTGAGATAAATTAGAAGAAATAGTAAGTAATGCTAAAACTATGTAATACCTATTTAAGAATCATAGTGTTTTCAACCATTAAATGAAAAGGAAAGTAATAATAAAAAAATAATATTTTAAAATTTAATTTTTACTTTATTATATATTTTAAGTTTGTAATTATATAATTTAAAATATTATTCGAATACTTTAAATGAATATAAACTTTTCTTTTAATATTTAGAAAACAAGATTAAATAAAAATTATAAAAAGATATAATTTTTGTCATATTTATAGATAAAATAAAAATTGATTACATAACCAATTAAAATCAATTATATTAATTGAAGCATATTTAATTTAATAAATTTTATGTTATAACTTTATAAAATAAATTTTAATATTATTATAAAATAAAGTTTAAATTTATCTCCAGAATAATAATTATATTTATGTTTTATAATTATTAATCGTATTAATTAATGATTTATATAGATATGTTCTTAATATCTATTTGATTTATATTTATATATAATTTATTTTATTTTTTATTATTAATTTAGATAAATCAAATATAGGCACAAATATATTCTGGCAAAAATATAAATCTTCTGATGAATCTTAATAACCAAGATATGAAAAATAAAGTAAAATTTATGATTATAAATATGATGGTGGAGGATTTATTTATGATTTTGAATCTGAATTAACGTAAATTTACTAATTTTTTATTCATTACTAATTTAAATTACAAATTTCAGATAAGAAAATTTTGACAAACAATTAGAATAAATATAAGAATAGGATTTCTTTAATAGATAGTTAACTACAATTTTCATTTAAATAAATTTACACTCATTTTAGACTGATGAATGGATATACATTAATTTGGTAAAATATATAATCATTTATATAAAAAAATTTTCTATGGATTTTATTAATATTTTTATTTAAGACACTTGAAAAAAATGCATTTTAAAACTTAGAAGCTTCTTATTCAGATATTATAATATTCCAGCCAAACATTTATGATGGTTTCAATGGATAATATATGCAGGGATTAGACTATTTTAGATTAATTCTGACTTTTTTTTTATTATTATTTTATTTAAAGCAAATAGGGGTATTTAGATTAAGATTTAAAATACCATATATATTATCTTCTTATGGTATTTTTAATATTTGCATAATCATATTCTCATTTTTATCTATATTTAGTAGTATAAGTCACCATATAAAGTATACGTAAAGTCATGAGATTGTTGATTCTAAATAATATATAGTAAATTATTTATTTATTTTTTATATGCCATGGTGTCTACTAATCATTAAAAATTCACCTTTCTATAATGTTAATAATATAAAATCCTACATTACATTTAATTTAATCAGAAAATATATTTTAATTTTCATAATATATAAATAGAAATTTTTTTGAGTAATTTTTTGAATATAAATGGGTTGTAGTATTTTTACTATGATTTAAATTTTTATATAAAAAGGATCTTTAATAAAATGCTTTGGAGTACGAAAAAATTTTTACCTTTTAAATATTTACTTTGTTTTTTATAGTGGCACGATCTGTATCAATGCTAAGGATCTCAAATTATATGAAATTTTTAGTTGGTATAATTAGTCATGTAAATAATTTTAATATACTAAATTTATTAATTAATGATAACTTAATTTATAGTCTTCAAAATAAATATCCACTCTAATGATTTTGCTGATTCCTATTATAATAGGGTTTACCTATGTTTTTAAAATACTATGGGGTCCATATATTTCTGAATTTAAGACCTTTAATTCTTCTTTATCTTTTACAACATAGATGTGCTTAGGAAATTTTTAGGAGATAGAAATTTTTAAATCTAAAACTTGGTCTTCAATTGTTTATATAATAATATACTATTATATTATAGTATTTTTGCTGTATTCTACCTTTATTGGATAGTTAATAGAAAGTTATAGACAAATTGTTAGAATATCCGGATATCCTTCTTAATAAAAACCAATATATAGCTTTATAGGTAATTTTAAGATTTTTATTTGATTTTATAATTAACTATTATTTAAATAATAAATACAGTGTTTTTCCGAAAAGTGAAATAATTTAAAATTTCTAAAAATTATTCATATATCAATTTATATATTTTGTGCCAAAATAATGTATTTCATGTATTTATATAGTATCTTTTATGTTTAAAAATAATTTTGCCAATTTTATTTTTACTTAAATTATAATTGATAACAATTTAGTCTAATTTATTTCTTTAATAACAAGCTAAAAAATTAAAATTTAAAACTTATTATTAACTGGCTATTTATAATCTATATAAATATATTGATATAAATGTCGATTATTCCGATAAAAGGCCCTAATTGTACCAAATTTTATATCTCCAATACTAGGAAAGCCCTAGTAACCATCGTATGTGCATATGATAGGGCTTCCAAAACTTAGTTAAAAACCGGTCCAGGTTGGCTCCAAGCCGACCTTTCAATATAATTTATTTTCGAAAAACCGATTTTTTTGGACCCTCGGAAAAAGGTGTGACCAAACTTTTTTCAAAAAATAGGAGGGCTGTCGACGAAAAAAAAATTCCATTTTTGCAAAATTTGATAAAGAATCCGAAAATAGCCATTAAACATTGCTATTAGATAGTCTGTAGGCTAAAAGCTTTCTTATAAAAAATTAAAAATTTTCAATAACAAATTTTGTATATATAAGTAAATAAAAAAATTTTTATTAATAAATTAGGCCTAAAACTCAAAAATTATATTAATTTGTAAAAAAAAAAAAAGAAAATTTGTATATATCTTTCAGTAATAATAATTTTTTTTATAAAACTATGTGCATTTAATCTTTTCCTTTTGGTTTTTTTAATACATAAGTAATTTTTTGTATAATAATAGTTATATTAATTTGTAGCAATAAAACCAAAAGGAAAAGATTAAATGCACATAGTTTTATAAAAAAAATTATTATTACTGAAAGATATATACAAATTTTCTTTTTTTTTTTTTACAAATTAATATAATTTTTGAGTTTTAGGCCTAATTTATTAATAAAAATTTTTTTATTTACTTATATATACAAAATTTGTTATTGAAAATTTTTAATTTTTTATAAGAAAGCTTTTAGCCTACAGACTATCTAATAGCAATGTTTAATGGCTATTTTCGGATTCTTTATCAAATTTTGCAAAAATGGAATTTTTTTTTCGTCGACAGCCCTCCTATTTTTTGAAAAAAGTTTGGTCACACCCTTTTCGGAGGGACCAAAAAAATCGGTTTTTCGAAAAAAAATTATATTGAAAGGTCGGCTTGGAGCCAACCTGAACCGGTTTTTAACTAAGTTTTGGAAGCCCTATCATATGCACATACGATGGTTACTAGGGCTTTCCTAGTCTTGGAGATATAAAATTTGGTACAATTAGGGACTTTTAACGGAATAAGCTACTTATAATCAAGGAAATTTTACCTAATAAGCATGATAATTTGCCTAAATAATTAAAAGAATATTTGCAATTATACATTTAAATAAGATTATTTATGATATTAGGTGTCGCCCCCCCCCATAAAAAATATTTTTTGCCCTTGGAATATTTAAAGGTTGAATTTAAAATACCAATTTTTAGTACTAGGAAAATTTTTAAATGTTGTTTTTTTTAATTTTTAAAATAAAAATTTTTTAATTCAAAATTTATAGGTAAATAAAAATAATTAAATAAATAAAATTAATTTAAAAATTTTTAACCCTTTATAATTTATCTTAATTTTTATATTTAATTTTAATAAAAGTATTTTTACACTTTATAATAATAATTATCTTCATTTTTTAACTATTTTTATTATTTTTATAGTTGTTTTATATATTAAAATTCTGCATATATAAATATTTAATAGTATTTTATAATAACTATCTTCATTTTTATGATTGTTTTATATATTAAAATTATGCATATTTAAATATATACTAGTATTTTACTCATAAAATTTTGTTTAAAACGATATTATTTTCCACCCTGGAATATTCCAAGGTGGATTTAATATTTCATACAAAAACCAGGGTACCCTCCCCCCTAAACCGAGGGCGCGTCACCCGTGACTAGAATAGAATGGGAGATAATTTTTTATATTTTAAATTCAAAAATTGTGTAGGTTAAAAAAAAATTAGCTAAAGGCTTTAAAAATTTCTTTTAAACTCTTCTTTTAACTTAATATTACATAAAATACTTATATTTATATGATACTATTTATAACAGCAATATAATATCAACTTATTTAAAGGATCTTTTTATGAATGTAATATAAAAGTGTTCAAATTAAATATATTGTACTTAATTTTTAAAAGACAATCAATTTATGCATTATAAAATAATAAATATATGATTAAAATATTTCATCTTAGAATTTTTACCCTTTAAAAATAACATATTTTAAAAATCAATATATAGGTTAGCAGGTCATCATAATTTTACGATATTTATGTTAATAATAGATAAATATGACTTAAAATATTCAAATTATAGGTATAAAAAGAAAAAAAACATAAATAATTATTTCTAATAAAATTTAAAATTTTTAGTTATAATGCTTATTTGGAATTTTTTATTAGAAAGCCTTTAGCCTACAGACTATCTAATAGCAATGTTTAATGGCTATTTTCGGATTCTTTATCGAATTTTGCAAAAACTGAATTTTTTTTTTGTCGACAGCCCTCCTATTTTTTGAAAAAAGTTTGGTCACACACTTTTCCGAGGGTCCAAAAAAACCGGATTTTCGAAAAAAAATTATATTGAAAGGTCGGCTTGGAGTCAACCTGGACCCGTTTCTAACTAAGTTTTGAGAGCCCTATCATATGCACATACGATGGTTACTAGGGCTTTCCTAGTCTTGGAGATATAAAATTTGGTACAATTAGGGCCTTTTAACGGAATAATCGACATATGTAAAAA